>JAYRCH010000604.1:0-379467 GCA_037179445.1 Phengaris alcon alcon | reverse complement strand
ATAAATAATAAAATATAAAAAAAAAAATAATTTGTTAAATACTTATAAGTAACTCCTTACTATGATTAATTAAACTTGCTATGCTTGTTTGAAATGTCTAAATAGCAATACATTCAAAATACCTGCTTAAACATTTCTAAAATAATACAATACAAAATAATAAATGGCTAAACACTAATGTTTATTTTTTACCGAATAGATATTGGTTATGTTTTCCGTAAAATTTTATAAAACTTTTCAAAAATCCAAAATATTTTTCGTTACCTTACATCTTGTTATTTTACCTTTGAGCCTAGTTTTATCACTATTTTCTCTTGAAGCACATAACATTTCAGTTATTTGCACATATTATTGTGTTCGTGTTTCGTGCTTATCGTAAGCTCCGCGCGGCGTGCTTTCGACACAACAGACGGCCAATAACTGAGCTTTGTAAGTACAAAAGCTTCAATGCGAAAGCTCTACCTCGTTTCAGGAAAAGTTTTTCAAACTTTTATGTACTTTTCTGATTGCTTTCTAAACGAATCGATTGCTTTAGCAAAACTTAGACAGTTCAACCGCACGGTTGCTTAATTTAAAATATTTTACACAAGTTTTCTGAAAATATACATATAATATACATACGTACGTACCTTATGTAACAAATGAAGACGCCTTCATGGTCCAGTGCTGTAGAGCATAGCTCTCGACTACGGAGATCTTGGGTTCAATTCCTGCGTTGGAAGAATAAAAGATGTTGTTTCAAGGTTGGTTAGGACAATGCGGGCTGATTACCTGATTGTCTGACAAGAAAGATAATCCGTGCGTTGGGTGGGCATGTAAAAAGTGAGTTCTGTGCCTGATCTCTTGACAGTCGTGTCGGTTATCCGTCCCACTGGGTTATGAGAGTAAAGGAAGAGAGAGTGCCCTTGTGTACTGCGCACACACCTGCCAACCACCAAGCAGCCAGCTACCGCTACCGAAATCAGTGCGGGTGCTATTATGTAAGAGGACATAGATCAATTTGTTTCATCACTTTGATTTCAGCTACCACTTTTACAAATAACACGTTCAATGAAACTTCTTCACTTAACGTTTAAACACTTCATACACTTTTCATTTTTTTATTACACTGACACTTACACTTTATGAATTGATAAATATTTTAATAATAATAAAAAGAACAATAACAATATTTTTTTATTTAAAAGAGTATTTTTTACACATTTTAACAGTTGTATTTTCACCCCGTTAATATGTTGAGTTCTTAACTTATAACTCTACACGATATCGGACATTATGCGTTGGTTTAATGCTCTAAGATTATGCGTCACGAAATAAACACACCGGCATATTTAGCGGAACATAAAATAAAGGTTTGATATCAGTATCATATAAGGTTGCTGGCTGGTTTATACGTCATTTAATATAAAAAGAAATATTTTCAAATTAAGAAAACAACTGAACATCACATTTTATGCAATTGTTTTAATTTTATTCAAATACACCTTATCTGGAGCGAACTTCGAGTATTTCTTCCTTCTGAGTTTGATTTAAAATTTCATAGAAATACTATTTTTTGTTAGTTTTTTTTTATCGCGTATCTTTTTAGAGTTGAGGACTGAATTATGCCTGACTTAGCCCCAACGGAGATTGCCAGGGCACTCGAAATGAGAAGAAATGGTCAAACCTACAGAGTGATATCGAGAGATCTTCGTCGACCAGTTTCAACGATCCATCGCAGTATCTAACAGTTCAGGGAGACCGGTAGTTATGTGAGAAGAGCAGGACAAGGCAGAAAAAGACGCACTTCGAGTAGGGATGATCGTTTCATTCGGCTTCGTGTACGTAGGATCCCCCGTTTGACGGCCGTCCAAGCCCGACATGAGTTAGAAGCAGTGCGGGGTGTAACCGTTAGTGAGCGTACGGTACGAAAAAGGTTCGAAGAAGCTGGTTTGGGTTCATTTGTGCCCGCCAAGGCTCCAAGGCTCGAGGTAAATCATCGTAGAAACAGGTTAACTTTTGCTCAGGAACATCGACTTTGGAACGCGGACCAATGGAGTAAGGTATTGTTTAGTGATGAGTGCAGAATTCTCTTAAATCAAATTGATGGCAGGCAAAGAATATATAGACGCAAAAGAGAACGATACATTCGGACAAATTTTGAAACTAAAGTTGCATACGGTGGTGGATCAATAATGGTTTGAGCGGGCATTTGTTTGGGAGCTCGCACAGACTTGGTAGTGATTGACAGAGGGAGTCTGACTGCAGACCGCTATATCAGAGAAGTTTTAGAAGAAAATGTCGTACCGTTTGCCCCATATATCGGTGACGATTTTGTTTTTATGCAGGATAATGCTCGGCCGCATACCGCTCGGGTAACTCAAGCTTATCTTAATGATATGAATATCACTGTTATGGAGTCGCCGGCGAGATCACCGGATATGAACCCAATAGAGCACGTTTGGGACTTGCTGAAAAGAAAAGGTAAGTCCAGAATTCCAGCTCCTGCCAACGTGGGTGAACTGCGAATCGCCGTAGTTGAGGAATGGCGGAGACTATCCCAGGAGACCAACGATAACATCATTCTCAGTATGCCTAGACGGGTAGAAACTTTAATAAGAGCACGTGGAGGAAATACGCGATATTAATCACCATTTTTCTAAATTAATTAATTATTATTTTAATATTAATTTTCACTTTTCCCGGTTACATGCAAAGTTCAAAAATGTACCATTTTTCACAAATAGCCTTTACTCGCAAAATCTGTTCTTAATGTGATCTCATTTTAAGTAAAACAAATGAAACTTTAAATAACAAAAGAAGTGTAGTAAGTAGATTTTAAAATAAAACCATATTTTTTTAATTATGCATCTTTTTTTTGTGTTCCGCTAAATATGCCGGTGTGTGTATTATAGCCTTTTTTTTAACGGGCAATTGGCCCACCACACTTACTCACCACTGCAACTCCTGTGTAGTCAGGATCAACAGTGGTAACCAACCGCAAAAACCCTTTGATATGATCTCAGGGGTGCCCGGGGGACATGCTAAATCTGTCTTGGAACCCGCAACGAAATTAATCAGAAGATTGTAGGAGGAGTAGGAAGTATTCCAGTTTCCCTCCCCAAGCAAAGCGGGAGACAGCAAAAATTGTGATGACAAAAAGTCAGAATTAAAGGGGAAGCACCACGGGAATAACATGTTTTTTTTTATGACTATAAATATTATAGCCTGTCTAGTATTTTAAACTTAAATCTATTTTTCGTTTACTCGTTAAATAGATTATCTAGAAATGGCAAAATATTATCGTTTGTGTATACAAACTGATGGGTATATAGGACATCCTATATTACAAAACTATTGGTAGTATTTCATAAAAAAAATCTGAAAAAGTATTATAATTATATCCAGTCTTTTCAAAAAGACATTAATTTCATCCTAATTATTTATAATTAATCACCACAAAGTGAAGGGTGATATTTAATAACACCTCCTAATGAGTTTCATAATTAAGGCTTGTACACATTAAGTCACAGTTTTTTTCTTTATTTCTGCAAAATCTAAGTTAAGTAGTATATTCCCGAGCGTGGGCTCCAGTAGAATGTATACGATAGACTATTACTTAGGCCTTTTTATCCGTTATTGGATGATTTATACAGTATACAGTATACTCCAAGTCAAGTAACCACTCTTGATAAACCGTAGTGCCTGGGACAGTCGGTTTTTAATGTCGTTTGGTTGCCCAAGCACATTACGTGTAGTGTACAGCGCAATAATTACATAAGCAAACGATATATAGCTTAATTTATACAATTCCTTAATCGAATAATTTATCTTTTGTTTTTTATTTTTTAATCCCTGACGCTGAAAAAGGGGTGTTATAAGTTTGAAGTATCTGGCGCTGGCATCTAAACTGGCAGACAGAATTTGATGTGATTTATTTAACTGAAAGCTGATATTGTCGAGGTGACTCTTAGCTATAACTTGCATCATCAGCTTACTTACTGCATAACAAAACACTTAGGCCCATATGCGCAGATCAGGAGTTAAAGTCAACCCTGGGTTAAAATATCATGCTTCTCTCTATTTCATAAATACGAAGAACGAAAGAGATAACATGGTATTTAACCCAGGGTTAACTTTAACTCCTGATCTGCGCATGTGGGCCTACGAAGTGAAATGTATCACTGTCGGGAGTTACTTATTCTTATTATTGTATTTACGACAGTGCACATTGTACAGTATCTCATTTACCGTTGATTAAACTCTTGACCTGTGTTATCACTTATCCCACTTTGACTCGCACAAGATTTGTAAACGCTACGTAGGAGACAAAGAGCGATAAATAAAAAACAGAGTTATGTATTTTAAACTTTTTATTATCATTGAGTAGTTAATAGATTGCAATACTTATTTTTTATTCAAATAATAATTCATGTAATTATTATTAAGTTTAGCTTGTTCTCCATTGCCAATAATGTGAATCTTGCGACCAAAGCATTCTTTGAAGATTCTTATAACTGAAAAATCAAAGGCAAACGGAGGAACGGAAGACTTCGAGCAATCATTTATAAACCTGAAATTAAAAAGACCTTACTTCCCAAAAAGTGAAAAACTCATTACCTAATTAGAAAGTTAGTAGGTAAGGATACGCAGCATGAATTAATGTAATTAATGTTCTTTTAAGTATAGCAAGTAAATCAATATAATCTACAATATACATTTTCTATAATTTCTTACCCATGACAAGGTTTCGATTCATAGAGTGTTAAAATGCCTATGAACATAGTAAAAATTAAGAATTACTTCATGATAATTGTTATTTGTAACAATATTCTTACTTTTCTTACTTTCTTAATTTCTTAAGTGAAGTGACAGACAGAAGTTTACAAAACAAATGAAGGTTACGTATTGTACCTATTAGATGACTAAATGAAGAAGATATTTTTGCATATATAATATAATCGGTTTATAAGATTCTGCAATCACAATGGGACTATATTGTCTGGAATCCGTAAGGCCGGGGACAATTCAGAGCACTGAAATATTAAGAATTAATTAATATACTAAATTTTCCTCTACCTACCGGATTCCGGACAATAATAATAACAGCCTAAAGATAAGACGCACCCGGAACGTTTGCCTCTGGGGCCCAATTTTTGTGCATTACAATTTTTCCCGTGTTTTCGTTTAAGAAGTTGCCTGTTCTACTGAAAAGTTCAAATATTACGTAATTTTTTAGGCACCAATAGAATAAATACCATTCGAATGTCAAGTCGAAAGTAGCTTAAACAATATGTCACGTTCTGTTTTGGAGTTTTAAAAGACGCTGTGTACACGGTTGTTAAGTATTATTAGATTTGTAAGTTTTTTCTTGTAACAAAATTCAATTTTGTTATAATTTGATACATTAATTCGAAAACATAATATACATAACGTATTACAAAATATAATGGTAAAATTCTTTCGTTTTGGATCGTTTATGTTGAAAAGTACTTAAAACGGAATTGTCAGTTGCTTGGAGGAATAAATCAGCTGATCTGAATCCGCCATATTTTATATTGACAGCTAGTCCATCAATAGGAGGATAGTTTTGTGTATGAATTTGGTTGAACCATTTCGTCTATAAACTCCTTAAAAAATTATAATTTTGATTTTTTTTACGAATGTTAATAATAATCTATTACCTGAGAATCGTGTTCCTGATCTATTGCATTAACTGTTATTATAATAAAAAAATAAGTGTGGTATAATTTTGTATGTTTTTAAATCGTTAAGATTACAAAACAAAAAATACAGCTCGGTGCAACGGAAACGGCACATACTTTTGTACCGTTTATACGGCACATACATATGAGCATAGAGCAAGCAATTCACTACATGCAATTCAAATTACAAAAGCAAGAGAACAGCTGATGATACACACCAAAAAATCACGATGCTTTAATATATCGTTAAACCTTTAACTATTGCGTAGACATAACAAGTTACAATTTACACAATAGTTTAGAAAATGTACAGCACACATATTAAAATGTCTGACATAGAATATTCAACAAAAGCTGAAATGAACTCAAATAAAAGCAACGTACGGTCTCCAACGAGCCCAATTTATCACTTTTAAACCTTATTAAACCTGTTAAACAAAATTTTGATCTTATAACCATGACAGTTATAAGATAAAAATTTTGTTTAACAGGTTTGTCGCCACTGTCCTCGCACTTCGGTACTCTCCGAAGTTAATATCAGCTGTTGTGAAGCAAATCCATATGAGCAGATTGCACGAGCCATTACTGCAATAAAATCATGAGATTTTATAGAAGTATCCACAGTAAAAACTATTTCTGGTATTAACCTGCACGCACAGAATGCAAATCACGATTTTAATTTTTCATCGCCGCTTAATGGATCAAACAATAATTGGCAAAACCTTCGTTGCGCCAATAGTAAGTACGTAAACTATAAAACATTGACTATTAGCGCACATGTAAAGTTCGGACTGCAAAAACGGCGGAGTGATCTGTGCGGCTTAGACTGGCCTACACCTGGAAATATAATGGTTTTTATTCAAAACGTTCGTTGCGCCAATAGTAAGTAAACTATAAAACATTGACTATTAGCGCCCTGCACATGTAAAGTTCGGACTGCAAAAACGGCGGAGAGATCTGTGCGGCTTGGACTGGCCTACAACTGGAAGTATAATGGTTTTTGTTCAAAACGTTCGTTGCGCTAAGTGCATATAGACTATTGACATTTTGAGCTTAGAAAGGCATAAAGTTAAAGAAGAATATGAACCTTTTGTGATGAAAATTGACAGAGGCAAGATGCATATTTAATATAAACAGCCACATAACTATTTTTGCTATATTGCCACCAAAGGATCGTGGACCCTATATAATACTAACGTTAAATATTGTGCGTGCATTAAATAAGCGCGAACGTGTTATGAATTTAGGAGGACATCTAGCGGACATATCCCGTAATGTTTGTAAGAGGCTCGGCCGCGTGCCGGCGCATACTAAACTGGAATGAACGATATTGCTCTATAGCGAAATGTGACTTCTTCGATAATATAGACAGAAAGAGCGTTGAGCCTTCTCTGAGAACTCTTATGAAATTTGTCGATGAGTCCCGTAAGAATGACACGAACGAAACAATGATCAGTTGCGAATTTGCCTGGGTTGCGAAACCTGGGTGCGAATCCGTCCAACCGAGAATATGTTCAGTTTGACGGTGGTGTTGTCCTTTTCATATGTCTTGAACACCTCTGAAAAAGTTTTTCTGCACATTACATTCATATTTGGAAAGATAATTGTCAATTCATTCGAGTATTCAGTCCATTCTCTATATCTAGGATCATTGCGATCCCTTATAAGCCTTACTTTACTTTGGCAAAGTGTTCTTTAAGGACTTTGTAATACAATATAAAATACCAAATTATGATCCAATGAATATTAAGCAGTCCATCTATTTTTTGCCACATTTAGAATGTTAATACATTTTTTTGATGTGAACACAAAATAATTGTTTGTTTTACCATCTGCAAGTTTCAAACCTGAACTAAAGCCATATTGATGTTTTTATACAATTTAAATTGCATGGTTTACATAGGTGGATATATTATTCATTTAATTTAATAAGAAAGGCCAATGAGAACAATAAAAATGTTAGTGTCGCGAGATCCGAAGGATTTTACGCGGAAGGCCTTCGCGCTCAATTTTTTTAAAATATCGTTTAATTGTTAGTAAAACCTAAGTTCCATTGTTCCATTTTTTTAGAAACTAGAGTAAACATTCCACACATTTAAAAGAGTTTTGCAAGTAATTTAAAATATATCATGCAAAATATCAAATAAGATTTATCTTCAAAATCATACTATTAAGTAACTTAAACTATTGACACAAATTAATAGGAGTAAAGCCTGTACTTATAGAAAGGGTTTGATAGCAAGAAAAAGGGAACATATTGAGTAAACGTATCGTAATATGTCGACTTCATTTGGCTCGAACCTCATCCTTATGTAAAAGCGTTATAAGTAAACTACATTAACCATTATAAGGCCTTACATAAAAGCTAGTCTTCAAATTATTATCTACGTAAGGTTCAACACATCACTCAATATTATAAAATGGCAGATCACAGAGCCTAGCACTTTTTTACTTATAATAAAGAATTATAAATGAATCGTCGTGATATAAATAAACTGATTTTTGAAGTTTGGACCACTCAAAACGGCTTCGACGTTGGTTTGACGTTTATAAGAATTCCATTTTGCAGTTTTAACATATCGGGACTGGATTATAATTACTGTGTTATTGCAGGATTTAATTAGCAATGGCATTGACGATGAGTTACTCCGTTATTATTCAGATGAAGTGACTGTGAGCCGAAATCTTCTTATCGCCCGACGCCAGCCATACTCGAGAAGTTAATAAGAAATTGGTACACCTAAGGAGTATAGCACATAATAGTGTACGAATACAACTGAACATTTGAAATGGTGCTGGAAGGGCATTTTTCAATTAATTTAAAAGGAAATATTATGGAATAACTTCTCTGTAACAATGCACACAAGTACACAATATAAAATAAGGAAATATTTAAGGCACATTTCCTGCCATTGTTTTATTAAACAACACAAGAACACGTTTTATTTTATTAATAGACTATTAACAAGGAATTTCAACGCGGAATATCGCTTGATAAATCAGCAATAATATAAGCAACCGCTGTCCAAAATCCAGTACATAGATCGAGCTCATCCGGATTCTCAACGTTTAAAGTGTCTCCTTCAGAGTGGTGATACCAAAAGTATTTTTCATTTGTATTGAGCAAGCTTGCTCCTGGAACGCCATTTTCAATTATCACAGTAATATCAGAACCAGGTCTACGCTCTTCAACAATCGTGGAAGCATTGATTGAAGTGAAAAGTTTTAAAATCTCAGCAACAATACATTTCGCTTTCGGCGTTCCTGCCACAGCAAGTCCACGTGGAGAAAACGTGCCTTCATCTGATTCCATTATAAAATTAATATTGTGACTTTCGTTACTATGTCTGTGTTCATAATCGTATGCACCAACAAGACCAGGTTCTTCAGAAGTCCAAAATATAGACCTTATTGTTCTCTTTGGGATGAGATTAAGTCGTTTCAACACTACAGGTGCTGCCCAACTAACGAATAATCCGCCACCATCATCCATGGCTCCTTGTCCTACATCCCAACTGTCTATATGGCCTGATACTATCACCAATTTTTCGGCTGATCAGTTCCTTTTAAGTCTACAAGAGTATTTCTTGAAATCTTTGTGTTGAGTCTGGATGACATCTTAACTTTCAATACTATCTTTTTATTCCTATCAAACATTCGCCTCAATAAGTCAGCGTCTTCCAGAGTAATCGCAGCGGTAGGTATTTTTGTGACATTGGCATCATAGTGTTGGAACCAGTATGTGGAGAATTAATGGAGAAGGGGGTAATAGATTTAACTAAACACGCTACTGCTCCTTTCTCAGCAGCTTTGGTAGCTCCTTGGGAACGATATACTACAGTTTCGCCGTACGTTGTATAAGCAGTATCGAAGAGAACAATTTTTCCTTGGACTTGATCATCCGAATTTCTGCCAGTTTGTCGAAACTAGACACGACAATCACTTCTGCTGTAATGCCTTCAGGTGGGGTACTGACGCTCGTTCCTAGTCCCAATAATGCGATATTCTTTAGCCTCGGCCGGATCATTGTTATCCTCTCGTGTCCTCTAACCCAGTGAGGTACCTGTAATATATTTATTGCATTTGTAAGATCAGAAAGATAACATTTTCTGTAAGGTATGAGCAAAGTCCACTGATATGCATTTACCTCTAGTTCCTCTGTAGTTATATCATTTAAATGTTCTTGTCGAGACAGTTTGATCATGTAATCTATGGACTTCTCGAGACTGTTCGATCCTGACGATCGAGCGCCAAACATATCCACGAATTTAGCTAATCTGAAAGCAAAAATATTAGATTTCAAACTATGCCGCTTAAGTAGAGAGGAACTGAAGTAGGTGAAAAGAATTATAATAGCGTAGTATATTCAATCTTGAGAAAGATGTTTTTAAGATTATGATAAAAAGTGAGACCCACGCAGCTCCCACGGTGCCGCCAGATTTTGTATGGATTTGTCGCCGTTGACGCCGCAGGAGCTGCGGATTTTTACCACCGGCACTGCGGCACATAATCCATACAAATCCTAGGCGTGGCGCGGGCGCCGCAGGAGCTTCGGTGCGTGTGTAAGCGTACCTACGTTATGTTTAAACCTATGTTGTATTTAAAAGGCTGTATACAATATAAATAAATTCTGAGGATATTTGAAACGTTTTAAACTTTGTTTATAAGATCAAGGTCCTGTTTCTGAAGCAATCATAATAAGTTTATTCGCTTACAAAGTAGGCAGCACATCTATTTTGCAAGTTTCATATTTGAATATTGTAGGCAATTCTTTCGCGTCACTTACAATGATGACAATATAAAGGCTTATAAGGGTTCGGGTGCGCCATTTTTACATTTCTTGGAAAAATATTGTGTTATGATAAAGCCGGGATACTTTAGCCTATCTTATCACATCAGTCGAGAGAATACTTAATCTTTTTGAGACGCGACCATTTCTACGATAAAAATGTCACAATTTAAAACTTAGTTTGAAATTATAGCAAGTCATTTTTAAATACATAATAATATTATATAAAATGTACATATTTTTAATACATCCATTTATTTATGCAACCTAGCCGTAGAAGTAGGCAAAGACTACAGACCTCCATTTAGTGCAATCCTTACAGACTGCTTGTACCTAATGCATTTAAACGAAAAATTGTTATTTTTTTAAGTCTTAAATATTTTCAACGTAATCGTTGTTATACGTGTTGGTATAACTTCTTTAGGTACATAACATTCACTCAATGAATTCGAGAATTAAATTACGAAATATAAACAACCAAAATAAACTTAGCATGGGATTAGATTGGCGTGATGTATATTACACCTTCATTCTATTGTACACTATTATTTTATTTATTCATTTTATTTTATTAGGAAAACATACAGTGAATTTTTACAAAATTAAATGCTATATAAAGTCTGGGCATCATTTACACGTATCCACATCTTAAAAAACTAAGTAGCAACGAAAGCTTTAGTGACAAGTGTAACTAAATTACAAAGTTGATAATAATATTAACAGGTAGGTACATATTAAAAAGTTTAAAACGGTACACGTAATAGTTTTCATATTTTACTTAGCAGTTACGAGTCAACAGTTAGAGAACAGCCTCAAACCAGTCCTTAGATATTAGTATTTTTGTGCCAGTAACTGATTAGTTGAATATATAAAGGTCATAATTATTATATTATGTGTGTTTGATAAAGAATTTGAAATTTTATTTAAGTAGACATAAACTTTATTTGAGTAGACATATATTAATCGTTAATATTAAGGTTAATTCCACAAAAATGTTTTAGACTAGTTGACCCGTGCCCACTTCGTTGGGCGTTAAACATTTTTTGATGATGATGATGAGTATAAAAAGTACCCTTAGTTACTCCTTCTACCATCGGCTGCCAGTGAAAGTCCCATGAAAATAGGTCCAGCCGTTTCAGAGATTAGCCGGAACAAACAGACGGACAGACAAAATTTTTAAATGCGTTAAGTGAAAAGCTGTTTATATTATTTTATATTATTTTAAAGTTTATATTTAAAAATACAAACAGACACGTAAATTTTATTTATTTGTATGGATTGAAAATACTATTGTGGCTATGTTTCTCGACGAAGCAACATGAGTATATTCAATTCGATTATATATGTATAGAAAGATAAAAATATAAGACCAATTCAGTATTTTCATTTCTGATATTATTATTACTCAAAACCATGTTATTCGTATACAATCAGGATTTAGAGACACAAGTATTGTTTAGTCATAAAACTCTAGTCTCCTAAATTAATTACTTACTTTATCGATGGTCATTTCAAGTAGATATACGTATATATGTAAGAGAATATTAGCTGCCTAGCTTAGATATCAGCTGTCAACAGCATGAATAATATAGGTTACAATATCTTACTACCAGTTGTATAGACCAACTACATACATAATAGTTTTATAATAGTGGCTATTACGAAACTCTCAGCTCCGAATGCAATTATCTTATGTATAATCTGTAAAGTTACGTACCTATGTAAAAACTTTTTTTCTTTTTTTTATTTTATGTTTTCAGCGACTTAGTACGCGCAAACTGAAATCCCCCAGAAACCGTACATTTTCGCGCTATAAAAATTAGCCCGTCTTTCCTGTAGTTTATTCTATATATGTGCCAAAAAACATCAAAATCGGTCGAGTAGTTTCGGAGCCTATTCAATGCAAACAAACAAATTGTTCCTCTTTATAATATCAGCTAGCAGAATAAACAAAATATACTTTAACGTAACAGTAAAATAGACTTACTCGTCATATGTTTTTCCTTTAAACTCTCCAGATGTGGTGTAGTCCAATATTCTCTTAACAACATCTTTGTAGGAAGCAATTTCTTCCGCCAAACCACCGATATCACAATCATTTGCTTCAAAATATATATTCGCAGGCACGGACAATGATTTTACTATAAATATACAAAAACATAATGTCCGTAACATACCTACGTCTAAGCTTGATCTTTGACAAACTGCGAGTGCTCTCGAGTGATAAATTGTCTATTCATCCACTCGTGCTCGATCTGTCGTTATTATCAATTGTACTAAATTCCAGATAATATTATAACTATTGTTACAATATATCATCATAATGTTAGGATTTGATTACGTTCACGTGCTCAATTTGTGTAGTTACGTAGTAATGCACTAACATGTATGCGAGGGAATTCATTGAGAAAATACATTACTAATGTCTAATGTAAACATATTATGATTATTTTTAAGACGTCACACTAATTATCAGCGCGCGAGTTGCGTTCCGTTTTACAATTTGACGAGTTTCAGTTCGTTATATTATAATATAACGAAAAATAATGAGTAAAATGAGGGTTTTAAAGTTACATGACATTTGACAGCTGTTTGACACGACGTGGGCAGACTTAAAAGACGCGCCGCCTGGTGGCAGAATAAGTGTCTAAAATTGTTATTGACCGTTTTCGATACCACTTCAGCCACCAGATGGCGCTTTGTGTGAGTCGGGTCCGCCCCCCTAGCGGCAGAAAAACTTTCGAACACCCTCATTGTAAGCAGAATCTGTGGTCATTTTATAATCTAGCTAGTTTTATAACAATCTAACGGTATTTATGGTTTAATATAGGTACATCATAAGGGATATTATTTATGAGACGTAGATCATGTTGTCGTGAATATAGGAAGATTAATGTTTTTGATATTTCCTGAATATAAATAGAAAAGGGAAAAAATCGATATGTGTCTGAATTTTCTATTTGACATCATTTAACACATCGACTAATTTATTAACAATCAAAAAGAAATAATATTGCCATTAAATGTCCACTAGGCGTACTCAGTTAATATAAGTAGGTACTCTAATAGGTAATAAAAGGTACATTACATTACATGAAGCTGAAGAGGAATTTGTCAAGCTATCATGAGATTAAAAATTACTTAGCATTCTCTTTTGTTTGCTTAATCATCTTTTAAGGACAATGAAGGTTTTGCATATTATTTTTTTAATGATGGCTGATAGTTTGTTTATTATCCTCATTTGAGTCAACTACAAACACTTGTGTACTCAGTGCCGTGTTTTGCATGTTTGATAAGACGACTGACGAGTAGAAACTTCAGAGGCAATACAGAGATACAGTAGGGCAACTACATTGTTAGACTTTTGTGGAAACTTTCAACCTGAAAAGAAACGAATTTTGTGTCGTATATTACAGTATATATTTTCGTTTCTTTTTTTTCCTTTTCATTCTTTTTCGTTTCTTATCAGCTTTTCTTGTACAATCTTTTTTTTGTAAGTAGTGTCAGTTATTTTCTAATTGTCATTAATTACACATTTCTTAATCACAGAATTAAAAAAAGGAAAAATAAATATTAGGTCTTTACATACGAAATTGGCGTTTTGTCGTACTGGCCACTTTGATCTCAAATATATCTTCTTTGGTTAGGAATTCCAATTTTGAGTTTATACCACTATTTACTCATGAATTTGTTTTCTATTTTCCTCTTTTTTTTTGCGTCACTCTGAATTTACAAAATGGAAAACTTGAAACATCGTATTATTTTCGAGTACGAGTTGCACCGTGGCACCAGTGCTGCAGAAACGGCACGAAGGTTTAATGATGTATATGGCGGCGGTGTCGCAAAAGAAAACACAGTGCGTTTTTAGTTCCACCGTTGTCGTTCTGGAAATTTCGAGAAAAACAAGTTCAGAATGAATTCAGAACCACCCCCGTGGACGGCTGGAGACCAAAGTTGATAATGAAGAATTGAAGGCTATTGTGGAAGCGGATCCATCGCAAACCACGTCCGAGTTAGCCGCAAGCTGCAGTGTTAGTGATAAAACTGTTTTAATCCACTTGAAGCAAATTGGGAAGGTGAAAATGCTTGAAAGGTTACCTTAAGGTAGGTAGCTCAAGGTACCTCATTAATTGAGTGCAGTAAATCGACAAACGCGCGTCGACTGCTGCGTTACATTACTCAACCGGCACAATAATGTAGGGATTTTAAATTGAATCATTACCTGTGATGAAAAGTGGATCCTGTACGATAATCGGAAACGCTCATCGCAATGGCTGAACCCTGGCGAACCAGCCAAAGCCTGCCCCAAGCGAAAATTGACTCAAAAAAAGTTTGTTGACTTATGACCGATTGGTGGACTAGTACCGGTGTCGTTCACTACAGCTTTCTTAAATCTGTCCAGACGATTACGGCAGATGTATATTGCCAGCAACTGCAAATCATGATGGAAAAGCTAGCTTCTAAACAACCGAGGTTGGTCATACGCTCTAGGCGACTGCTTCTGGACCTAGGCTAGACCACACACTGCACAACAGACGGCTACCAAATTAGAGGAGCTTCAATTGGAATGTCTAAGACATCCACCGTACTCCCCGGACCTTGCTCCAACAGATTACCATTTTTTTCGAAATTTGGATAACTTCTTGCAAGGGAAAAAATTCAACTCCGATGGGGCAGTCCAAAGCGCCTTCAAAGATTTTACTGATTCCTGTCCGAATTGTTTGTTGAGTAAAGGAATCAATGAATATGAGATGGCAAAAGTGCATAGATAGCATAGATGGTATATACTTTGATTAAATAAATATATTATGTTTAAAAAAATCGACTTTATGTGCCTCCTATACAAAACGCCAATTTCATATGTAACGACCTAATATTTAGTGACGTTTTAAATCTAATAAATTCAGAAAAAAACATCCGAAACAAGCCTATTTAACACTATTTTACCGAGTTACTTAACTAAATAAACCACTTTACATTCAACAACTATAAGCTTTTAAAACTACCCTCTGGTATAATCACAGAAGTTTTATAACGTTGTCCTAACAACACCTCATCCCTTTCAATTTTCTCCGAGATTGTAATATATTCGGGCCCATACACCCATACTCTTAACCTAATACTGTATTATCTAGATTTGCAAATTTTGATTTAATGACAATATTTGGCTATGTTGCTTCGGCTTAGAAACATTATATTATTACGGCTCCACATTTAAACTACGAATTTTGCCGGCAGGTATTCTACTTAGAATGTATGCAAAATTAAAATTGGGATTGGACGAAGGTTTTGAGGTTGGAATTTGATAGCCTCTCGTTTTGTGGCGAATTCGCCGAATAATTTACCCCCAGGGTAGAGGACAGCAGCTTTAATTGAGTAAGGCTTACCTGTATGATAATATACTGAATAAGTTTCGCTCTAAATAGTGTTGTTTCTTATCTAATATCAAAATTGATTATATATTTTGTCTCGGTTTATCTCGACGATTACTTCCAAAGCCTTATATTTCATTTTTATTGGGTTTCGTAGTACTCATAGTTTCACTCTGTGCGTCCGTCTGTCTGACCGCCCTTCTAACTTAACTTTTAACTTAACTTCTAACTAACTTCTGTAATTATTAATATAAATTTATGAATTTTGGTACCTAATTACAGATTGCGTATATATTTTATTTTTGACATGATAAAAAAATAGTAATCTTATATTTTAGGTGTGGCTCTCCAGTCTCCATACATGTTACGTGGCGTTGAAAATATAAATTTTTTAATTCTACCCCATTGTGTAGGGTATCGTCAAATAGGTATTTTTAAACAAAGGCGAGACCTTAATGGCTTTACCCTCAGCTGCCTTAAACCAAAAAAGGCCCCCGGTGCAGATGGCATCCCAAACTCCGCTCTCCGTCACCTTCCCTTCAGGACGGTGGCCGCCCTGACCCGCCTTTACAACGGCATTGTCAGGACCGGCCACTTTCCCTCCCCCTGGAAAATGGGCCTGGTAGTTACCATCCCCAAACCTCATAAAAACCTAAGGAAGGCTGAGGGCTACCGGCCCATTACCCTCCTTTCAACTCTTTCCAAAGTGTTCGAACTTCTCCTTCTTAAACATCTCTCTCCTTACCTCCCTCCTCGTGAGGAACAATTCGGGTTCAGGTCGCACCTGAGCACCACCCTCCAGCTGGTACGTGTAGTACATCACCTGTCCGTTGCGGCAAATAAAAAAGAATCGTCGGTCGCGGTCTTCCTAGACATGGAGAAGGCGTTCGACAGCGTTTGGCATGAGGGTCTGCTCTGTAAACTCATCCGGGCCAACGTACCTCCGACACTGGTAAGGCTACTAGCCTCTTTCCTTTCTGGCAGGACCTTCAGGGTGCGCGTCGACGGAGTCCTCTCTGGCGAGCGTCCCATCACCGCTGGCGTCCCGCAAGGTAGCGTTCTCTCCCCGGGGCTTTATAATTTTTATGCCAGCGACGTGCCCGCGGACCAGGGCACCACCGTGGCGCTTTACGCCGATGACACGGCGTACTTTGCCTCCTCTTTGTCCATCGAGCATGCCGCCATCAAGCTCCAGAGGACGCTGGATCTCCTCCCTGACTGGCTGAGCAAATGGAGACTCTCTGTCAACGCAGGCAAGTCCCAGGCGCTCGCCGTCAGCACGAGGTGTTTTCTTCCGGCGCCTCTGAGGATTGGTGACGCTGCGATCCCGTGGGGTAGGACAGCTAGGTACCTCGGGGTCACCCTGGACCGCCGACTCTCCATGGCCGCCCAATGTGCATCAGCGGTGGCGAAGGCGAACGCGGCGATAGCGTTGCTGCGCCCGGCCTACGCGTCCCCGCAGATCCCCCTGAGGATGCGCATCGCCCTCTACCGGACGTACGTACGGTCCCGCCTCACGTACGCGGCACCCGCGTGGCACCACCTGCTCTCTGCACCCCAGAAAGGGTTGCTGCAGAGAGCCCAAAACCGGGTGCTGCGCCGAATCGCGGGCGCACCGTGGTACGTCCGAAACACCACTATATCTAGGGACCTCAGGGTGGAGAGCGTGGAGGCCTTTGTGGCCCAGCTCTCTGCGAAGCTGTTCGCGCGAGCGGATGCCTCGCGCCTGGTTGAGTTGACCGACCTGGCGCCGTGGCATGCCCGCCCGCCCGACCGCCACCGCCTGCCAAGAGATGCCGTCCCCTCCGGAGGACCCAGCGGAGCCACGCAGCCCGCCCCACCGCCCCCCTGAAGAGGAGGAGCCCCTGACGCACTGAAGCGTCACATCCACGCGCAATGATGCGCCCCGGCGCAACAGCGCCCCATCCACCGTGGGATCGTATCCCCCCCACACCTTTCCCTTACGTCGGCAACCCAAACGCCGGCGTACATCGTCAAAAGACCACCTGGGGTCTGTCGGAGTGGCAGCCCTCTTGCCACCCCGTCGCCCCCTTGGTGCACCTTCCCCCCGACACCAAAAGTCGGGAACCGGAAGCTTTCCTTCCCCCCTCTTCCCCAGGTCGCTCGTTTCCGCGGTCCGGTGAACGCGGCGCGTGAGGGAGTGGACCCAAACACGTTTCCCGGCCCCCGGGTCGGGACCCCCACGCGCCGTTTGGAGCCGACCGCAGGTCCCGGTTGTGCCTGGACTGGCAATCTTCACTCCCTTGGTTTTTGATGTTGCCCCCCCCATGGGTTTCCCCCGCGTTCTGTCGCGGGGGGTCTTCCCTTAAAACGTAGACTCATGCGCTCAGTACTCGTACTGGGCGCGTCTTTCCCACCCCAAGTAGAGGGGCTATGCCCCTGGTTTTGGTTCCCCGCCCAAGGCCCTTTTCAGGGGCCCGGCGCGAGAGAGAAGAGTCTCCTTCTCTAACACGCTTAATGGCTTTTTGGTAAAGTGAACTATTTTCAAGAAATCGACCTGCAGAGTGGCTTCCAAGTTCGTCCGCCTCATGGCATTTTCAAACTATAAGAATTAGAAACCTGTCAACTTTCCTTCTAATGGCTTATGTTAAATACTCTTGAACAAATTACTTTCAGCGAAATCGGATAATAACTTTTGGAGCAATTACAAAAAAGTTTTGCTCGTTGATATGTACGTGACGCTTCTATAAACCGTGTCCCGACACGCTCTTGGTTAGGTTATTTAAAATTGAAAATGTATTAATAACTGGTAATTTTTATTGGCTGTACAAAATTTTACCGTTAGGTACCTATATATATACAAGTTATTAACAATTAGTTTCTTGTAGGTACCTATAAGCCATATCTAATAGGAAAATGATGGTTATCATATTATTGTATACTAAGCTGCATAATTATTCTGTGTCTTTTGTCTCGAAGCTAAAAGATTTTAACATCAGATGATGTTAAATTTTATCAAAAAACACCCACCATTTGGTGGTTTCATTATTTTAAACAAAATGTGGTTTCAACGTAATATTACAAAGACAAAAAGTCACCTTTATCCTTTATCAGTACCAGATAATGGCGATTTTAAAGTACATTGACATTAAATGATTCGACCGCTACTGCGGTCATTTTCTAATCAGTATCAGCAATACACTTACTCGAAGATATCTTCCATCGCCATACGGTTTTAAAACACAAAGAGAATACACTTAGACACTACAAATAGCAATTACCTCAAGATATACTATAGTGATTAGTGATAAAGGACGTTTTGAATGCACTTGTGTTAGTCGCTGCATAAAGGTGTAAAAATGTATACGTTAAAACGCATATTTGTTTTGAATACAAACAAACTGATTCAAAGGTAAATATTTTTTTAATTATAACGAATATTCTATAATATTTCTATATAGTTTTTAAACTATGTCAACGGCAGGGAGGATATTAGTTCTTAATTTTTATTTACTAAGGCAAACATTTTTGAGGCAAACGCCTCAAAAATGTTTGCCTTAGTAAAAAAATAAAAATATGAGTTGATCAAAATAAATCTTAACAAAACAATATGCATTTCTGAATAATATTAGTTATATTCTTTCTATAAATAATTTCATTAAGTACTTAAAGCGTTTGAGGACCTTTATCTGATAAAAACTTTTTAATACATTACCTACTTGAACGCACTTCAGTTTCTTGCTTTGCACTTAAATCATATTTATACTTTAAGAAAAGACACGTTGTTTTCAGATCAATATCAGTAAATCAAGTTGGAATTAAAAAGGAGAGACTGGAAGACTTGAAGTCATGGAAAGAAATTCCGGGGCCATCATCATTACCTGTAATCAAACAGCTTTTGCATTTTCTACCTGGAGGTATATCTAAGTTCACATGATTTTATTGCTGTGTGCGTAGGTTCCCATATATTTAGTACGCAGTGCCAGATAAGCCTATTAGTAGTAGCAAATATAGCAAAATATGCTACGCGCCCCGCTCTATGGGTCTAACGTCTGTCTATCCACGACGACCGCGGGAGCGTAAAATCACAGCGCGATTCAGTATTCTGACCTTTAAATTTAACAGATGGGTTTGTATTTCATAATTCAGCACGCATGTTGTACAACTGTGCAGGTTTCCATACAGTATCAGCTCAAGCTCACCTGACAGCTTTAACTGTGCAGGCAAACCTGTCAGGTATACCTACCGTACTGCATGTTTACATCGTTATTCATTTTTTAAGGAGATCTTCATAAAACGGATATCAATCTAGCTGGGGAGTTGTATGCAAAATATGGGCCTATAGTCAGGCTGGATGGCTCATTTGGGTCTCCAAATTTTATATTTCTTTACGATTCTGACGTTATTGAATACGTAAGTAAAAGAATATTTCATATGTATGGCTTTTACTCGATCCTCTAAAGTCTAACATAAATATCTCGTATCGATACAATCTATCAACTTTATCTGATTTTCACAATTCTAAAATTAATATTATGTGGTAGTAAGGATTTTAGTGCATGTGTGTGTATGTGTGTCTGTGTTTGTAGTGAGTGTGTGCGTGCATGCGTGCATGCGTGCGTGCTACATAAAATACTATACTTTGCCATGCCTTGATTATGTTTGTTAATTATTTTTATTTAAAGGTGCTTCGTAATGAAGACCATCTTCCCATCAGACCAGGTTTTCAGTCCCTGGTGTACTTTAGGAACAAGAATAAGCCTAAAGATAATCCTGACTATCCCACCGGGCTAGTATCTGAGTAAGATAAATTGATTTTCTAACGTATAAAAAATATTGTTTGTACTTTTACACAGGCGCCGCTGCACTAATACTAGTGCAGCGGCGCCTGTGTAAAAACACATCTACAAATCCTTGTATAATATATTATTATTGTCATTTTTTGCCGCAGCGCCGTCGGTGCCGCGGCGGACTCCATATAAAATCCAGCGGCGCGTGTTTAGAGGCTCTAAAACAAATATAAATAATTAAAAGTAGGCATAATTAATAGTATAGCTAATTTGAATTCTTTTTTATTCACGTAGGTACACGAGCCTAAAAAACCTTTTTTCGAAAATTTTTAAATTTTTATTTCTCAGGGCACGACTGATAAATGATAAATGATAAACGAATCAATATCACGAATGATAAATGTTTGTACCCACCAACAAATTTAACTTATCATACTGAGAATTTGTGAGATTTTAATAAGAATGTATGTATTATTGTATGTAGAGTGTATGTATGTATTATTTTCAAATTTTTGCAGCCAAGGAGAAGTGTGGAAGAAATTCCGATCCACGGTCAATCCGGTGCTGCTACAGCCAAAGACCGTACGCCTGTACCGTACTATACTAGGTGAGGTTGCAGAAGATATGGTCCAAAGGTAATAATCATATATGTTTATATCAAACTAGCTTTTTCCCGCGGCTCCGTCTGCGTGAATACTAAATAAGTATCCCACGGAAACATACAGGTGTTAATTCAGAGCTTAAATTGCTACCATACCAAATTTCATCAAGTAAGCAAGCCGTTAAGTAGTTTTGTCGTGAAAGAGTAACAAACATACATCCATCCATCCATCCATCCCCTCAAACATTCACATTTATAATATTAGTAGGAGAATAATAATAATATATTTTATAAACTCTGATGTGATGGGCTGAAAAATAAGATTCTATGAATATATTTTCTCTGCTCTGCTCTCAGTTATATTCTTATACTACTTTATATTATATCCTCTGCTTATAGGATTAGCTAAATACACCATCATAAACTTTTTTAGCACAACACCACTGCTTTCATGACAGAACAATAAGTGAGAATTTAAAAACTATTAGATAAAAACATTCAGAATATGAATACCAAATATAACATTTTCAGGATGAGATCAAAACTAAACGAGAAGAACATGATCGACGGCAAATGGGACTTTGAGATGAACTTGTGGGCGCTTGAGTCTATCGGGGTAGTGGCGCTAGGGGGTCGACTAAACTGCCTAGATCCGAACCTTTCAGAAGACGATCCAGCTATGCAGATGATACAAGTGGTGCATGATATCTTTGACGTGGCGAGTAGACTGGATTTTCGACCGAACCTCTCTAGATTTTTCTCAACTCCGATGTTTAAACAGGCCATGAACCTTTACGAAAAACAGACAAGGTATATGTCAACTACTTACTTTAATACCCTCTATCTCAAATTTTAAGAATTGCATGTAAGCTAGCCTTCAAATAATAATAGTATTTAATAACAATACGGTATTTTCCAGTATTTTTTTATTGAATAGTGCTCTGAAAAATAAGACAGTTTACAAAAGGAATAGTATACTAAAAATCAATAGTTTCAAAGAAGCTGCGTATTGTTTGAAGCACTTTTGTGAGTCTTGCGAAAAAGCCCCATACAAAAACTTAGATAAAGTTGCTACGTTAAATGTGTGGGCATATGCACAAAATTCTGATATCACCGAAGTTTGCGCGTTTATGTTCATACTTATCACAGTAAACATGTTTGTATTTGATGTAAGTTAACTAGTTATTTAAGGTTTTCCATTAGTGTCTTTAAAAATTATTCCAATTTTTTTGTGTCTTTTAAATACTCTAATTACAAGACTATACATAAAATCATAATAATTTTTTACTCTTATCAAGTTGTAAAACCTAATAATTTCATAATTAAAAAAAACTACATTTTAACATGTAGGCAAATACCCAATAAGTATTAATGCGTCCTAACGTGGTTACGCATCTAAATCATTACTTCGTAATTTCTGTACTTTGTATAAATCTGCCAGAGTATTTTTCACCTTAAAGTAACTTAAATAACCTGACCCTCTCTATTGCAAGCTTGTTACTCGAAGAGAGTTTTGTACGTGGCTCCATCAATCTTTCCTCGGGAAACACACTCCGTCTTAGTTTTCAGAGGTTAGCTACCTGCGAATTGTGGTTTTAGTGGTCACAGTAATCAAAGCTGTTACTTGATAATTGACATGCAGTTTACGATATGGTTAAAATACCAGGTATAATAATATTATTTGTATTCGCTGAGTAAATATGGTCATCACCGTCCACTTACGGCCCCGCAGCTAGGGTCTGGTTTCTTCTTCTGTCAGGAGTCCTAAAACTGACAAACTCGCTAGCCTAGTGCGAGATGGCGAGCTAATTATTTTTTAGGGTTCCGCACCCAAAGTGTAAAAACGGGACCCTATTACTGAGATTTCGCTGTCCATCCGTCCGTCTGTCTGTATGTCTATTATCTCATGAACCTTGATAGCTAGACTGTTAAAGTTTTCACAGATAATGTATTTTTGTTGCCGCTTCAACAAAAATATTGCTAGAACAGGATAAAAAAAATATTTAAGTGCGCCAGTCCGACTCGCACTTGACTGTTTATTTATAATACACTGACTTTAAATAAAATGACGTTCTAGGTTAAAGAAATACTTCATTGCCAAAGCAAAAGAGGAATTGAAGCAAAAACAGAAGAAGAGCGATGAAAAGGGCGTTCTCGAGAAACTGTTGGACATCGACGAGAACATAGCTGAGATCATGGCCAGCGATATGCTGTTCGCTGGAATAGATACGGTAACTAAGGGTCATATCACTCCGCGAAGATACGCAACGATACGCGGCGCTGCATTTTTACGATAGCTATTCAAAATTGAACTTTACATAGTATATAAAAAGACACACGTTCCATGTGACATCAGTCATACACTGCACATGCGCTGTGCAGCGCAGTGCAACCTGACATCCGAACTCTTAAAACATACATAATTACTTTTAAAACATGTTAATATTATAGATTATATAATACACTCATTACTTACTTGCTTATAGAAAGCAATTATAATTAGAAATACTTCATTGTCACATTGTATAATTATAACAAAAAGGCTTGATAGAAACCTAGGTTAGACCGACACTACATTCCCTTCAACTAAGATAAACTAATTTGATAATTGATCCCTTACCCTTATTTAATTGAAGGGAATTAAGTCAATAAGTAAGTTAAATGTATTAACATTCTGAGTCGGTATCGAACATTGATTAAATGTCTATAATGAAATCAGTATTTAATTATCTAAAGGTCAAATCACACCGAAACGAAACGATACTCGACGCGGCGCTGCACTTTTAAGATAGCTATTCAAAATTGAACTTCATCGATTACACGTATCATTGTATGAGTTCAAATGTCAAGTTGCACCGCGCTGCACAGCGCATGTTGACTTCAATGTTGACTTTTCAACCGACTTCCAAAAAAGGAGGCGGTTATACATTCGGCTGTAAATATATTATATGTATATAATATATTTATGTATGTTCAACGATTACTCTGCCGCCTGTAGACCTATTTTGAAAATTATTTTTTGCTGTAAAGGGTATATCCCAAATTGGTCCTTTTGACACCAAAATGGTGACCTGATGATGGAATCCATGAGGAATCGAGGGAACTCCTCTAAATTTATATGGACACATATAGTAGTAGATAGTTTTACAAAAGCCCTTACAGATAGGTTTTATACTCTTATACTCTTTAGTCCTTACCTATGCGTAGACTGTTGCAGGTTTTTTTACATGTGATGACTATGCAACGACACTGGCAAGCCGGCAGGAATGATACCTACCGTAATCTCCTTGAAAATCGACGAATACAGTTATCTTTACTTAATATTATAAAGAGGAAAGATTTATTTCTTTGTTTGCATTGAATAAGCTCCGAAATTACTGGACCAATTTTGATAAAATTTGGCACGGATGTAGAATAGACTACGGGAGAGGACAAGGGCAACATTTCCCGCAGGGTTTCCTTATGCGCGCACGAAGTCGCATGCAACATTTAGTCAATAATAATAAAAAAATTATTTATTTCAGTCCTCAAACACAGTGACAGCAACTCTGTACTTCTTAGCGACTAATCAGGACAAGCAAGACAAGTTGCGAGAAGAGATTTTATCTAACGATGAAAGACAACCATACCTAAAAGCATGTCTTAAGGAATCCATGAGAATTCTCCCGGTCGCTTCTGCTAACCTCAGACAAACTACAAAAGACTATAATCTGCTTGGATACAGGATACCGAAAGGAGTATGTTTAATCCAATTATAATTTAAACATGATTTAGATTAAATTATTAAACGTGAATAAATAGGAGCGTTGTTTTTAGCGGATTTTTAACAAACTTATCATTGCCTCAACATAAGAAGCGAACTAACAGCCAAATATTAAAACTCCAATCAAATATTGACGACGCTTAAATGTTTGAGAAGCTCAAAGTTGTCAACAAAATTCGTATTCACATTTTGCGTTTAGGAGCAAGCTTTCATTTTTCACATTTCATAGCCACGAGCATCTCCACGATATAAAATCGAGTACCGTAATAATATTGTTGTACAGAATGCATTTAAGGAATGCACATCATCCAATGAAAAGGGATTTTGGTTAGGGTCTCGGACTATGTCTCTACACAGTCGAAACTGTAAAGATATAGTCGTCTGATGGTCTCATCATCTCTGAGGGTCAATTCTGCTAAATAAAACCTGCAATAATACAATTACAATCAAGTCCCGATATGCTAAAACTGCTAAACCGGTATTCGCGTAAATGTTAAACCAGCGTGAAACGCGTTCGGATTGGTGGAAACTTCATAAAATCAGTCTATGATAACAAGTCGCTTCACTTATAATACAATCAAAGTAAAGTGAAAGTCTACTTTAAATACGATAATTGAGGTTCAGAACTCTGACACAAACACTGCCAGTAGGAATAAGGCAAACTTTCACCACAGATTAAAGAAAGAGCCGGAGATAAGCAGCTACATAGTTAGCTTTCGATTTGATTGGACTACTACAAGCATACCGTATGCTTGTAGTAGTCCAATCAATGTGTGTGTCCACGATGCTATGAAAAAATTGTGGGCCGTTGAAGGGGAAGTCAACATTTTCAAATTTGAATAGTTTTTAATATTTCTATGAAAGCGTATTTAAATATATACAGTTTCCACTCTGTGCTATCACTGCTTATGCGTATGAGAAAACGCTCTTAAATAAGTGTTAGCGGAAGTCTCTTTTTTTTAATATCAATGTTTTACGGCTGTATTTCTAATGGTCAGCTAACTAACACCCTCGCGTCTATGCGTGCCTATATAGGTCCCATAGTGGTGACCCCGAGACGGACCGACTCTTGGAACACCTGCAAGCTGCTTCAGATTTTGTGCAGCGGCAGATCCCATCCGCAGAGATCATAATACTTGGCGACTTTAATGCCCACCACTCCGACTGGCTCAATTCCAGTAAAACTGATCATACGGGGAGATCTGTCTGCAACTTTGCCCTTGCGAACACTTGACACAACTGGTTACTACGCCTACGCGAATCCCAGATGTGGATGGTCAGAATCCTTCCTTGTTGGACCTTCTGCTGACTTCAAATCCTGACGGCTACCAAATATCCGTAATCGCACCACTTGGTTCATCGGATCATTGCCTTGTTAGGAGTTCTGTGCCACTTACGACGGTGTTATGACAGCGTGCTGTTAAATACCGTCGTGTGTGGCACTACAAGTCAGCAGACTGGGATGGGATGCGGTCGTTTTTTACATCCTATCCTTGGGGGAACGTGTGCTTCTCGCCGGATGATCCCGACAACACTGCCAACTCTGTTGCCGATGTGGTGATGCAAGGGATGGAACTTTTCATTCCGTCCTCTGTAGTGCCAACTGGCGGCAGATTTCGTCCCTGGTTTGGTTCATCCCCCAAAAAAGCTTCTCGCCGGAAGCAGGAGGCTTACCAATCCTGGGCCAATGCAGTGTCTGCTCGGGATTTAAATACCAGCACATATAAAAAGGAGTACAACCTTGCCTCTAGGTCCCTTAAGAAAGAGATCACTCGGGCAAAGAAACACGTCACAAGAAGCACGTCAATAGAACTTATAGGTAAGAGACTTGAGCGCCTCCCCTCGGGAACCCGTGCATTCTGTTCTCTGGCCAAAGCTATTGAAGGAAATTTCTTCAAGCCAACCCTACCATCCCTACGCGTAGGAAATTTATCGTTGGCCCAGGACGCAAAGGACAAAGCCGATCTTCTGGGCAAGCTCTTTGCGTCAAACTCGACCCCGGATGACGGGGAGCAGGCACCGCCGACCATACCGCGATGCACGATCATCATGTCGGATATTCAGTTTCATCAGCGCTCAGTGCGAAAAGCCCTCCGTTCCCTTGATATCCAAAAGTCGAGTGGGCCTGACGGAATCCCTCCTATTGTGTTGAAAAATTGTGCTCCAGAGTTGGCTCCGGTCTTGACGCGTCTTTTTCGGTTCTCCTACTCTTCTGGCATCGTCCCGGCTTCTTGGAAGACAGCCTTGGTGTACCCGATCCCCAAAAAAGGTGATCGCTCAAATCCTTCCAACTACAGACCAATCGCTATAACCTCTCTCTTCTCGAAGATAATGGAATCCATTATCAATAGCCAGCTTCTTCGATACTTGGACGGCCAGGGATTACTAAGCGACAAACAATACGGGTTCCGTAAGGGTCGCTCGGCTGGTGATCTCTTGGCGTACCTAACTCATCGTTGGGCTCAGGCAATTGAGTCGAAGGGAGAGGCATTGGCTGTTAGTTTGGACATTGCGAAGGCCTTTGATCGGGTTTGGCATAAAGCGCTGCTATCAAAGCTTCCATCATACGGGCTGCCCGAGAAATTATGTAAGTGGGTCAGTAATTTCTTAGCAGATAGAAGCATAAAGGTCGTAGTTGACGGCGAATGCTCGGAAACTCAGCCTGTTGATGCTGGTGTCCCTCAGGGCTGTGTGCTATCGCCTACCCTATTCATACTGCATATCAATGACATGTTACAGACCAACGGCATTCATTGCTATGCGGATGATAGTACAGGTGATGCTGTATATACCGGCTCCCCCAATATTTCTCGGCTAAATGTCATTGAGAGTCGAAACGAACTTGTGTCTAAAATAGAGAATTCATTGGAGAAAGTCTCTGAATGGGGTAGACGTAACTTAGTCCAATTCAACCCCGCCAAGACACAAGTCTGCGCGTTCACCACTAAAAAGTCACCAATGGTCGTATATCCTCGTTTCGAGGGCACATCTTTAACCATCTCCCCTAGCATTGAGATACTTGGCGTCAGAATATCGAGCGAAGTCCAGTTCCGATATCATCTAGAGGGTAAGGCCAAGTTAGCCTCGAAGAAGCTTGGTGTTCTTAACAGAGCGAGACAGTACTTCAGTCCGGACCAACGCCTACAACTCTACAAGGCGCAGGTTCAGCCTCATATGGAATATTGTTCTCATCTCTGGGCAGGGGCGCCATAATACCAACTGCTCCCTCTGGATCGTATCCAACGAAGGGCTGCTTGAATTGTTGACTGCCATAGTGTTTCAAACAGCTTGGACCCCTTGGAATTACGCCGAGATGTAGCTTCACTCTGCATCCTCTATCGGTTGTATCACGGGGAGTGCTCTGAGGAATTGTTCGGAATCATACCACCTGCAACTTTTCGCCATCGTCCCACGCGAAAAACATACCATCCTCATCACCTTGATGAGTGGCAGTCTTCCACCGTGCGCTTTTCGCGTAACTTTCTGCCGCGCACTGTAAAACTCTGGAACGAACTGTCACCAGCAGTATTTCCGGACCTTTTCTACGACCTGCAAACCTTCAAGAAGAGAGCGTATTCCCTCTTAAAAGGCCGGCAACGCACCTGCAGCTCTTCTGATGTTGCGAGTGTCCATGGGCGACGGTAGTTGCTTACCATCAGGTAACCCGTTTGCTCGCTTGCCCCCTTATTTAATAAAAAAAAAAAAAAAGAACAGAATAGCTGTTCAATTTGGTTGAATAAGGTAGGTGCAGTTGTACGGGTGACAGCACGTCATGGTATACACTGCGGCATCTTATGCCGTTGTAATAGGAGCTGTTTTGCAACAAAAAATTATAGTCTGATGTGCCGCGTGGTACTTTTGGAGCAATTTATTACTTTTATTGGTCTTCTACTAAAATTTTAACATGTAAATGTACTTACTTATTTCTATTGGCCTTGGCCATTTCACGAACTAACTCTTTATAGCGTTCTTTCTTTTTCAATTTAGACAATACTTGTGTTTTCTTTTTCCCCATGATCAAAAATTATTTACAAAATGATAATGAAAAGCCTTCACTCTAATACTAACTACTTATTAGTAATAATTCACTATTTATGATTAACCTAAAATAACTATACACACTCAATAAAAGTATTATTTACAACTACAACATTCAAATTATCGCGGTAACGCCTGGCTTGCTAACTAAATCACAGAGAAGAAACTGACAGGTTTACCGTCGATGAGAGCTGTATTAGCACTGAGTCTGCAAGAGAGCGGCTACGCAATTATACTTAATTTGTATGACTATAAAGTCGTGAATACGCGGCGGCCAGAAGCTATCGGCCCGCTCGGAAATTTCGACGTAAGCGACAAAACGTAAATAATTTATTAAAAAAATAACTAGGAGCATTTAAGCAAAATGCTTCTATACGATTTTGCGTTGCAAAGGTGTGATTAATTAGACTAATTTCCTACAATACATCTATTTTCGTTTAAAAATAATCTTCAAATTTCGTATTTTTAAGAGGTCATTTCAAAAATTAAATGTATCGAGGCAAAATACATTAATCGTGTTTCTAGTTCTTCTCAAACCTAGATAAGGCTATGAAGATATGTATATCTCATTACCAGATTTGTAACATTTCTGAGGGTCCTATAGTATTACGTCAAAAAGGACAGTTGTTTTCAATATATCACCTTAAACCTTTTCAACCAAACACTTTTGGAGATTTTGGGGCCGTTTTGACATTTAAGGTGTCGTGAAATCAAGATGGCTGACATTTGAAGATGGTGTTTATTTCTCTTGTATGAAGATTTGTTCTGTCAAATGTACGTCATAGCTTATCTTTAGTTTTGAAATCTTTGACGGGAATACATCGGCTGATGTCAATTGTCCATGTCTGTTCTGTGCTATAATATGTAAAATTAAATAAAGAAGCAGAAATATAAAGTGTACATTTTGTGCTTCGTGAATCATCGGTTTTGTGCCCCTGCCCCGAGGAGAATACGCCATTATAGGCTTCTTTATTAGGTAGGTCTAAATATTGAATTGGGTATTTTTTAAACCACTTTCAGACGCATCTAGTGTTCTGCCACCAAGTAATATCGAGTCGTGACGACCAGTTCCCGCAAGCTTCCCAGTTCATCCCGGAGAGATGGACCGTGACGAGAGCTGACCCGATGTACTACGGCCAGGCACATCCCTTCGCACACATGCCTTTTGGGTTCGGAGTTAGGAGTTGTATTGGTAAATACTTTAAGATTTTCTTGCATTCTTATAGGAGTTATACCAGTTATACCAGTTGCATTCTTATAGGAGCAGATCTTAGTATAGAATAGAATAGGACTTATTAAACTACTTTTAAAATTTACACTTTACATCCCGACTAATATACAATTATCAAAATATAAATATATACGCTTTCTATATAATATTATAACTTACACTTATACATTATACTTGACCCTGACCTAGGACCAACTGCATCATTTTTGGTGCAGTTGTTAGGCTAAGGACACGCAACTGGACTAGTGGCTCTTATTGGGGTCACTCTAAGTACAAATACAATCTTGCGACTACTATTTTATAACTATATTTAATATTAAATATTTTATTTTACATATTTACACTTGACGCGTTCCCCCAATTAAATTACAGCCTTACATTTTAACCACTGCACAATACAACTATTTTAAATATACAAGTAGATATACACACATTTTACTCTTTTACATTTTTACATTAGAATTACACATATACATATTAATTAAAAGCAATAAAAATGGCGATGGTTCATACTCCACACAACAAAAACCCCATGAACCCAAACCGACTATCTATGGAGGGACCGGGGTCTGCAGGTAGTAGGAGTAGTGGAGACAGTAGCCGGCGCAACAGCCAAATAGGTATAGACACCCCCCAAAACCCTGACAGCTCTCTCGACGCCCTTCTGGCCGAAACCTCTCATATGATCATGAACAGTATAGGTCTGCTGAACCAGACAAGGAACATGAGAGGCGACTTCAAGTCTGGTTTAGCGAACAACCTCATGAGAATCTCAGTCCAGATAGGGAAAGCCGCCTTATTGAGTAAAAAAGGGACAAAAATTGAAAACGAAAGAGAAATTAGGGAAACTAGGGAAGTAGAAGTGCAGTATGAAAGGGATGAAAGTGATGAGGATTATGAATCGAACCAAAAATATATTAGAGAACACGATACTAAAGAAATGCTTCTCGAGATATATGGAAGATTGAAACATTTGATAATTGAAAAGGAAGAAAGTATAAAAGAGTATGTAAGGGAAGTGAATGAAAGAACAATAGAAACAATAACAAAAGAAATTAATAACTCAAACCAGGATGTTAGAAAAGAATGTGAGGATATGAGAGGGGAGCTGAGTGGTAGGATGGAGGAAATCAGACAGATAGGTCAGAGATCTGCAAAAGAGAGTAAGGAAAATTTAAATAGGACAGTCGAATTAATAAAGGGGGTAAAAGAGCTAAGTCAGGGAATAAAAGAGGAAACAACTAATAAATTTAAAGAAATAAATTAATTAAACCAAGATATTATAAAGGAAAATAAGGGAATAAAGGGGGAGATAAATAATAAGGTAGAGAAAATAAAGCAAATAAATCAAGAATTGGCAAAAGAAAGTAAAGAGAATCTAGATAGGGCAGTTGAGTTGATAAGTGGGGTAGAAAAGTTAAGTCAGGACATAAGAAAGGAGACAAGCAACAAATTAAAAGAAATAAATAAGCTAAATCAGGAGGTCATAAGCGAATGTAAGGGAATTAGAAAGGACAATCAGGAAATTGCAAAGGAAACTAGGAAAAATTTAAGCAGGGCTGTCGAGGAGTGGGGGGCCAGGGCCCCGACAGAACCGCAATCCGCGACTTATGCGAGCGTGGTCGGTGGCGGTGGGGAAACCCAAACCACGCCACCGGAGCCGAGGTGCGTGACCCTCCACTCCTTGATAGTGACTGATAGGGAAAACATCATGACAGGACCAGAGATAGTAGCGGAGGTAGGAAAAGTGATAGAGCCAAAAAAGGAAGGAATAAAAATTGATAGGATTAGAAAAGGTAAAGATAGGAAAGTTATCATAGGATTAAGTAATAAGAAGGATAGAGACAAGGTTAAGGAAAGAATAGAGAAAAGTGGGGGAAAATTAGAAGTCCAGAGTATAGAGAATAAAGATCCGCAGGTTGTGCTGTATGGAGTGCTCAAGTCGAATACGGATGAAGACATTTATAAAGCCATAAGAACGCAAAATGAGCACCTCATGGAGCACATCCTGGGGGGGGGGAAAGGATAGGATGAAGGTTAGATATAGGAGGCGAGGGAAAGACGACAGCACCGAGCACGTGGTGATGATCGTGTCGCCGGAGATGTGGACGTGCTTCACCAAAGTGGGCTATCTATACATAGACATGCAGCGTGTGCGGGTCGCCGACCAGTCCCCCCTAATACAGTGTTCGAGCTGTCTAGGGTACGGGCATGGGCGGCGATTCTGCGCTACCGCCGAGGTGAGGTGCGGACATTGCTCCGGGGTGCATCACCAGTCTCGGTGCGAGGAGCTGAAGGCCGGGAACAATGCTTGCTGCATAAATTGCAAAAATGAAAAATTAGATAACATCAATCACAATGCATTCAGCGCGGGGTGTCCGGTCCGCCAGAGGTGGGACGCCATAGCGCGTGCAACGGTTGCCTATGCCGAACACCAATAGTGCCAGTAAGCCGCCTGTAAACCCCAGCATTGGATATTGTAATTAAATGTATTTAATTTTAAGCCAATGATGTGATGGAAGGAGGTAGGCAGACAGCGGTGGGTATAAAAATTTGGGTATGAAAACTTTGCATATATATGGAATTATTGTTAATAAGGAAGCATATATAGCATAAGCTTTAAAAAACGTAACCTCCCGCTGTCCCAAACAATTGTATACTGGGACTAGTGGCAAAAAACGCGCTGTGGAAAAACACACACTGCAAACAATGATTATTATGCAAATAATTTTTGTGCAAAACTCCGGGGCGGACGTCAAATTAATGTAAAGTAAATAGTACAAGATGTTAAAAGATAAAAATGTAAGACTAGAATGAAATAAGTAATAAGAGAAATGTACAAAAATGATAGCTAAGAAATGAAATGTAATGATAAAAAATTGTAATTAAAAATAAAACGGAAAATGTAACCAAAAAACAAAGTAAAAAATTGGCCCTGCTTACGGTAGGGGGAACAAGGAAAAAAAAAAAAAAAAAAAATGATTTTCTTGATAGGGGAGGCAAACGAACTAACGCAATTTGGAGAACAATACCGTTGCCAAATACCTTTAAATATAACTATTAGCTTTTACTTACAGCCAATCGCTTAAAAAATTATATTAAGTTACTTGCCTTAGTTACCTACAAACGTCTCTTGATTGCCGTAGGACATTAAGAAAGTAGTAGTAATGTACATTGAACAGTGATTGTAAATATTTGCCAATAAATAAAATTTTCTTCCAGGTCGTCGTATAGCCGAGTTGGAGATACAAACATTCCTGGCTAAAGTGGTACAGAACTTCCGAGTTGAATGGTTCGGCGAGCCGCTGCGTGTGCAGCAGAAGTCGCTCAACTACATGATGGGACCGTACAACTTCACGTTGAAAGATGTTTAGGAGCAATAGCTTTTAGTGATAATGGAAAAAGAGATACAAAAAAAAAATATCGGTGTTACAAAACAACGTACACTTGTGCATCAGCCGTTCAATTAAATTAATATTATATCTAGCAATATCCCGCGAAAAAATACAGGTGCTTTACGCACATTTGCTTGCATGTGGCTATTTTCCCGCGGGATATTACTAGATATAATATTAATTAAATTGTATTCTATGGATTTCCCCAAAGTAACACCTGGTTCTATTGACTAGCATCAGCCGATATTAATTATTATTATAGTCAGTAAACTTATAGGTCGGCATCCCAAAATACTCCTCTAGTGTTGTGGAACTTTTCAGCAGGCAATGTCTTAACTCGTTTGTCTTTGTATTAGCCAGATTGTCTCAAGCTTTCGTAGTTTCCGATGTACCCTGTTTTGCGTTCATAATTTTCGTTTTCTTGACAACTTTTTCTTCTGACACCATGTAGAGGGCTACAACCTCTTGTTTTTACATATCCTTCTTACGCTTGAGTGGTGATTATAATAATACAGCAACAATTGTTATATTCTCCTTTATTGGTGCTTAACACAGATACGTATTACATATGAGATATGTCTAACACAAATACGTCTAAACTAAGTATAGCCTTTTGGCTAACTGAAATAAACCTAACTAAATAGGCTGTACCTGTGACATCTGTCAATGTGATATTGACAATTATACTTATTAAAATACTGTGACATTATGCAACAAACACGTTTTCAATTAAACTATTCGAATAGTTTTTGAAAGGAATGGTCACAAAGTCAATACTAACTTTAAGAGATTTCGTTAAAGGGTTATGTTAGAAAAAAGTTTTCCTCGATGGTTTGTGCATGGGGCGAATTTGGCCTGTGAATTCAGTAATATATGCAAATAATATAAAATACAGGGTGTGCCTGGTCCGAGAAAGTATAGTCAAACAGTTTTTTGCACAGCAACCCTTGGGTTAACCAAATCACCTTTGTATTTGCAACAATAATAATCTATAGTTTTGGAGTTATGATGGTTTTTGTGAAATTTTGAAAATTTTCGTAATGAACAACTACGAACATATTTTTTTAATAACTGAAAGACTACGTTTTTAAATTATAATAAATATAATTCAGTATGTACGTAATACGTCGTCTTTTTCGATTGCAACAGTAAAAACTTTACGAACTAGAAGTATTAAAAGTATGACATGAAAACGCATTAGAGGCAAATTGTAATTAAACTGCTATTATAATATTAACTACATCTTATGTAGTAAGTACAAATATATCTAACAAAATAAGTATCATATCAATTTATTCAAATAAATAATAATAATTATACAAAAAAATATATTTATTCCTCTTTCAAGTGTTACAATTATTTTATGAATATGTAGGTTCATATAAGATTAACGGCTTTCCGATGTCATGACAAAAAATATATATTAAAAACTCATACTCCCAGATTAATGTAGGCAAATAAATCATTTAACCATTTATGAAAAGTCTTTTTCAATATAATTGGAGCATATTTTTAGAAAACAATTTTACACAACAAACGTGCCAAAAACATTTATAATAATTACATACAGAGAAACAGCTTTCATAGAAGCTTTGAAATCGATCCTCATTTTGTCAGGATTATCACGGAAGATAAGGGTAAATTAATGTGTAACGTCAATATAATATTATTGAGAATGTCTAATTGGTACACACCACAACTTGTAAACCACTTTAAAGGCCGGTTACTCAAAAATGGTTAATATTATTTGAAAAAAAAAACCTTTAAAACTTTGCCGTTATTTAAAAAAAACCTATTCGTCGATGTCCAACATGACGAGAAGGAGGAAGAAAATGTATGAAAGACAAAACAAAAACAAAAAGACAAACCAAAGTAAAAACTATATGCAATAAATAAAATGTCATCCATCATGTGTACATAATTATTACCAAAGTTATTAGGGCGGACAGACGGACGGATAGAGTGAAACAATAATTCCTTGTAGTACTACGAAACCCTCACAAAAGTTAATTGAACACCCTCTTCGTGAAAGTAAAAAACAAATTTTAAAGAGCATTATAATATTTTGATTATCATACAGAAACATTTATTTTTAGTTGAAAATTGAAATACAAAATTCTCTGTAACATTTTTATCTGAGGTATAAGAGACTTTTAATTTATTTGCTAGGTTTGACCTTTGACCTTCACTATAACAGAATCGAACTCACACGTCATAAAATGCACGAGACACGCCATTGCATCTAATCATACGACAATCAAGGACGTTCGCTTATAGAGCGCAGAAGTCGCAGTCAACAAAAAGTAGCGGGACGACTAGTAATAAATTGTTGTGTTGTGTGTTAAAATAAATAACGATATACGATACTGTAAAGAAATACTAAAATACATATTATAATAAGTGAAGAATACAAGCTATTATCATGCTGGCAAGACGCGTTGTCGAAATCAACAATGTTTTGGCACAACAACTTTCTAGTTTTCGGTGAGCTTTTTTGTTTAATTATAGATTATTTCTTAACAAGGCATGTCAAACGTTAGCGAAGAAAATTCTTCATACAAGAAAATACGGTGTTTAAAAGCGAGAACTGTATGATTAGATTTCTCGAATAAAAATGTATTATTGTAATTATATATAATACTATTCCCACAGTTGCCATGTACTTACAAGACATGGCAACTATGGGCGGAGTATTACAGACGAGTAGACGAGTAGACGAGTAGACGAGTAGACGAGTATGTACGTCTCACTATCAACAAATACAGCCGGCGTGTGTATCTTCTGTAAAATACCAAACACACGTTTACGTTTTGCAGAAAAGATTATGCAAAATATATCTTACGTACAGTGTTTAATTAATGTTTCTTGTACTATGAGGGAATCAAATTTATAAGCAGGTGGACCGTTTTCATAATTGGTTCGTATTATGTTATTAATATGATATCAAACTGACATATCGTATTGTGACTGCATGTCGTTATTATAATACAAATTAATTATTAGAACGCTCTACCGCTTATGAATTGGATTCCCTGATAGTACCTATTATGCAATATTAATGAAGTCTTTGTTAAAGACTTTGTCAATTTAAAATATTTTTTGAGGTTTATGAATATTAATTGTTGTAACTAGTTAACTCTACATAAAAATATGGGATTGACTTACAGGTTTACGTCAGTTACAATAGACAAGAAAGAGAGTGAAAATCTGAAGTCATGGAAGGATATCCCAGGCCCATCATCTTTGCCCATCATTGGGCAAATGCACCACTTTCTTCCGGGAGGTAAATATAATTTTCTCATACGCTAATTATAAGAAAAAAATCACAGATCTCGTGCCTCACACGTCTATCCAGCACATTGGAAATGAACCTACGATTCATTCGAAAAAAGTTGACCTTTTTGAAAAGGTTAGGCTACAGGGCAGACCCTTAACCCGATCATCTTGGGTTTAGGCTCAAATTGGAGCTGACTAAATTGTACAGAGGATTTTTTCTCAAATTTTTGATATTATTCTTCGTTTCAAAAATATAGAGCGACAAAATCAAAAAATCGGTTTTGTTTTTTTTTTTATTTCGGCCAATTATTTTTCGTTTTTTATTTTCTCACATAACTGGTTTTGCACCTTACAGCTCTCGTGAATATATCTTCTTAACTCTCCGAGATATAAGGGCATCAGACTTTTTAGTGAAATAAGAGCATACACTGGAGCGAACGCAAAGATATTTCCAATGTCAAAAGAAAGTCGTTTGATAAAGACGAACAGGGTGCTGAGCAAAAACAATTAAAATTACAAAAACATACACAGTGACATTTTATCACAGTTTATCTTGTGATGAACAAAAAATAATTGACGGTGAATACCAAATCAGATTTCGACAAATCTACTTTACGAGCTTTAAATAGATGCAATTGATTGTAATCACTACCATCATCATCATAATTCATAAATAATCAAATATTACAGTAATACGAAAAACATATTATACCTACGGAAACGGTGCAACGCGTTTTTCGTATACATATTATACTCGTAGCATAACACTTACTTAAAACCTGGGTTTTCATGCGTTATATTGTTCGGAGACCGTAAGACTGAGGATAATAGAGAGCATTGAAAATAGAACTCTGCGCCAATACAATAGAGCTGAAAATCGAACACACGAAAGTCAAGTCAAATGTCAATGTCATATATGACAGCTCGACACTCGACACTTCGATTTTCAACTCTATTGTATTAGAGCAGAGTTCTATTTTCAGTGCTTTGAATTTTCCCCGGCATTCCGGATCATATAGTCCCAGCCTAATGTCCGTCATAATCGACCCATCCGCGCGTATTGCCATTTGCCACTGAACTGAAGTGTTGTAAAAAATATTTCCAGGAGAGTTTCACGACATGGGTCCTGAAATCGGAGGTCTGATGTACCATAAGTACGGACCGATAGTGCGGCTAGACGGCATTCTTGGTGCAGAACCGCTGATTTTCGTACTAGACGCTGAGACTTCTGCTTACGTATGTAGTTAATATATACTTACAGTACCAGGTCAAGGAACGCACATTGAAAAGTCGAATAAGTGCATGCGCGCACTGGCATCAAAATTGTCTCTGTCGCTTACCATTTGCATTTCCATAGAGTTAACTTTTCCGCAAACATGATTGTTTTCCTATACGGTCATGTTTTGTGGAAAAGTTGACTCAATTTCGCGTGCGCTAAAGTCTATAATCGGAATGCAAATGAGTAGGAAAGAGACAATTTTGTTGCCAGTCCGCACTGCTTCACGCTACTATGACTGCTTTGTCCGTCTGTACCACTGTAGCACTATAAGACATATTATATCAAATGAAAGGGCTTGAAAAGTATGTCATTTTACTGTATAACGAAAAATCTCTAAACCAATACAGGTGATTTTTAAACTTTTAACCCTCATTAACTTTTTTCTCCCGCGGCTTAGAGATTGTTCGTCATACAATAAAATGACACACTTTTATTTGATGTACGCCTAATTATGTCTAGTAGTGCTACAAGGGTGGGGACGTTTTGCCTCTTCTTCTCTCTCTTTTCTAAAGTCGATGTGCACTATTTTTGGCCGGTTACTGTAACGCGCTAGTTAATGCTGTTATAATCGTGCTAATTAATATATATTTTTTTAATTTTTTATTTAAGATTACACTTTTTACAATATAGGTAGTGTAATCCGCCAAACTCATCAAGCAGTTTGTAAGCGTTTCCTCAGTTTGTTACACTTTCATAGGTAATTAAATACTTTTGATTAAATTACTACAATAACAAAATACTTTAAAGTTTGCCATGCCAATTACACTTACAAGTTACATCTAATATACTACTATAATAATACATATTGCAATATGTACGATTTTTTCCATCAGGTCCTACGCAGCGAAAACTGGCTACCAGTGCGTGCAGGCTTCAAAATTTTAGATTACTACAGAAGGGAGATTTTGAAAAAAACCGTTGATGATATTACCGGACTTTTATCTGAGTAAGTTGATATTAAACTCAAATTGTATGTGCATAATTAAAATGAATGCCTTTTGTGATTTATTGATAAGAAACATTGATGAAAAGGCAGTAAAAAGTATAAATCATTATATTATGTTTTCGATCGTAATGTATGTGTACCATACTCTGTTCCACGGAATAGAAAATAAGTGAAAGTGCTAAGTAGGCGTTGAAAGCATTCCACGACGAATTTAATTGACACTAATTTACGAGCCAATACAGAAATTCAATGACACATTATTCTGGTTGGATAAGATCTGAACAGACTATTTACATTATACTAGTTATATTAATGGTTTCAATAGTACGAGACATGAAACATGATCCTCTTATACAGAATTATCTGCTTGTTTCGAGGCATATGAGGGGTTGTCAGAGGAAATTAATTTGATTGCCTTTCATAAGATGTTACTGTTACACTTACACTAAGCTACAAAATAATGATAATCTAATATTCCAACGTTATCTGAGTACCTACTCCATACGGTAGCATTCCGATCTTAGCCACCGCAACCCGCGACCGCGACCAGCGTATCAGCGAAATAGCCCAACGGCTTCCTTTATATTTACATATTCTTCTTGTCATCTTCTAAACGTATTAAGTACGTATACATGTACGTATGTACAGGCGCCGTAAGATCTGGTGTATCCGGTGTACTTTTGATCCCTATTGCCAAGTAATACGGTCGGAAAGTGGTACACCGGGTCTTTCTGCGACTGTACTTAGATTTAGTCAGATAAACTATGCCTGTTTACTAGATAGCTTTATACTAGATGAGACGTTAGCTTAGCTGTCGATTGCCCATTTAAATAGAACAGCCTCCGTGGTCCAGTGGTTAGAGCTTGGCTCTCGACTCGGAGGTCGTGGGTTCGATTCCCGCATTGGAACAACAAAAAATGTTCTTTCCAAGTTTGGTTAGGACAATGCAGGCCGATCACCTGATTGTCTGACAAGAAAGATGATCTATGCGTCGGATGGGCATGTAAAAAGTCGGACCTGCGCCTGATCTCTCGCCAGTCGTGTCGGTTATCCGTCCCACTGGGTTATGAGAGTAAAAGAGGAGAGAGTGCTCTTGTGTACTGCGCACACACTTGGGCACTATAAAATTACTCCTGCGTTTAATTACGAAGCAGCTGTAATATAAATCACAGGATAAAAAAATACAACCATTAATATTCCAATATTCCCTCTGTCTATTGGAGTGTTAAAAATATTTCCGCTTGGATAGATCATAATAAATGTACCGTAAAACGAAATTTGTAACGTCCGGTTTATGACAGGGTTAAATTACCATACAGGGTTAAATTAAAATCCAAGACTGAAATTTTAATGGTCTTTTTAGCCATGGTGAGGCTTGGAAGAAATTTCGATCAATTGTTAACCCTATACTATTACACAGCAAAATTATAAAAATTTACTCTCCTACTCTTGAAGAAATTGCAGATGACATGATAACCACGTAAGTCTACCCCTGATTACATATATAAAAAGTTACTCTCCTACTCTTGAAGAAACTGCAGATGACATGACAACCACGTGAGTCTACCCCTGATTACATATATAAAATTTACTCTCCTACTCTTGAAGAAATTGCAGATGACATGATAACCACGTGAGTCTACCCCTGATTGCATATATAAAAACTTACTCTTCTACTCTTGAAGAAATTGCAGATGACATGACAACCACGTGAGTCTACCCCTGATTACATATATAAAAATTTACTCTCCTACTCTTGAAGAAATTGCAGATGACATGATAACCACGTAAGTCTACCCCTGATTACATATATAAAAATTTAATCTCCTACTCTTGAAGAAATTGCAGATGACATGATAACCACGTTAGTCTACCCCTGATTACATATATAAAAATTTACTCTCCTACTCTTGAAGAAATTGCAGATGACATGACAACCACGTGAGTCTACCCCTGATTACATATATAAAAATTTACTCTCCTACTCTTGAAGAAATTGCAGATGACATGATAACCACGTAAGTCTACCCCTGATTACATATATAAAATTTACTCTCCTACTCTTGAAGAAATTTCAGATGACATGATAACCACGAAAGTCTACCCCTGATTACATATATAAAAATTTACTCTCCTACTGTTGAAGAAATTGCAGATGATATGATAACCACGTAAGTCTACCCCTGATTACATATATAAAATTTACTCTCCTACTCTTGAAGAAATTTCAGATGACATGATAACCACGAAAGTCTACCCCTGATTACATATATAAAAATTTACTCTCCTACTGTTGAAGAAATTGCAGATGACATGATAACCACGTAAGTCTACCCCTGATTACATATATAAAAATTTACTCACCTACTCTTGAAGAAATCGCAGATGACATGATAACCACGTGAGTCTACCCCTGATTACACATATTTTTATGTCAATTTATGAAACATCCGTAGTGAAACCACCGATCATGTACGAATAAGAAAAAGGCTAACAAAGTTTTCAAATTTTGTACCATATCTGTACTAAATGGGGATGAAGCCTGAGAAACCTACCTAATTAGATTTGTGCCATAGAGAATTGTTACTGTCAATTTATTTTAGGATGAGATCAAAACGCAAGGAAAATAATATTTTGGATTGTAACTTCGACGAGGAAATGAACTTATGGTCCTTTGAGTCGATAGCCCTGGTTGCGTTGGGTAGCAGACTGTACAGTTTCGACTCTAATCTACCAGAAGACTCGCCGGTGAAAAGACTAATCAACAATGTTCATGGACTAATGGATTCCATCATGAAGCTGGACTTCCGACCGAGCCCCTGGAGATACATTTCAACACCGACGTACAGGAAGGCAATAAACCTACTACACGAACAGAGAGAGTATGTATTTTATTGAACAAATTTCATTGGTTTCTTATTTTCTAAAAATAAAAACAATTGTTGATCATATTTTATATGAGCCTTATTCTTTATACGAGCAAATCTTGTAAATAATCGGAATCTGGAAAACGGCTGCAAGGCGTAATAAAATATGAGTAATTTCGGTTTTTAACGTCAAATCCGGTAGCCGGTTTGGTTAAAGTTGTACTTTTTGCGTTGTTGGCAAATTGGTGTTTTAGGTTCGAATCCTGACGAAAGTTTAGTAATCATTTTTATTTTATAATTATTTTATTAAAACTCCGAACACAGCTTAATTTCCCAGGCACTATACGTTGAAATAAGTTAAATATAAATAAGTCATATTAATCTAATTATTCCACAGTAAAATTCCCCATGTCCTTTCAATGGCAGAAAGAGAAGCAGTTTTTTTTGTGCGTGCGGTCACTTAGGCGTAATATGATTCTCAGTACATTAGACAATTCACAGCATGTGTACAAGGTCGGTGTACACACGCTGTAAATGGTCTATGTGTGCGTGAAAAGCTGAGAACGGTTCTCAGTTTTTTTCATTCATGAGGAGTCTAGAGTTCTAGAGAGTAAATGTTCTAGTACCCTGACATTGAAAAATAATTGACTGGGTTTACTTTTTGTTGATATCTGATAAAAGAATAGACGTCACGTCCATATGATATGGTCCTTCAGAAGCGAGAACATGTGCACTTAAAGAGAAATAGATCATCTCGATTTGTCTGGGTAGTAAATTACTAATTCTCTGTCATTCACTGCAAATTGCTGATTTTTAACTTGTTTCAAAGTACACTATCCTGAAATCGCACTAATTAAAGTTTATCAGACGAATTAAAAAACTTTTGTTTTACCAAAAAAAATGTTTCAGACTCAACAGCTACTTCATCAACAAAGCTATGAAAGAATTAAAAGAGAGAAATAATACAGAAAGCGACAACCGGAGTGTGCTAGAGAAGTTGATGGAAATAGATGAAGATATAGCTGTTACTATGGCCAGCGATATGCTGTTTGCTGGCATCGATACGGTGAGAGTGTTTCCTTCATTGAAATCAACGCTGGCAGCGGGATGAAAAGGTTGCGATTTCTGTTTATTCCGTATTCGATCCCTAGATTTTCTAACCCTGACATACATAGTAAGGACGAGGTTAAAAATCTAGACATTGAGCACTTAATAAACAGCAATTTCTTCCCAATCGGTAAATAATATGCCATGTTTTTTTATAAGAACTCACCGTTGCAATATAGTGCTTCTGTTTCTGTGGCCAAATCCTATTGCAAAATTCTAACACTAAACAAAGGTTTCAAAACTAAGGATGGGCTATGACGTACATTTGACAGAACAAAACTTCATACAAGAATAAGTTACGCCATCTTGGTTTTCACCATACCTCAAATGTGAGCCATCTCGATTTCAACGTACTTCAAATGTCAAAATGGCCCCAAAAACTCCAAACGTGGAGACTGTTTTTGTATTAACATGCCTCTTCTATAATATATACGTCTATGACACTAAATGATTTCTACAACATCAACGTTAATGAAAATTAGATAGCTTATTGGCAAATTTTGTCTCTGTCACTCAGTATAAGGTAAGCAGCGATAAAACTTGCAGATAAGCTATTCGACACTTATTAGGCGATCGTGAAATAGGTCCTAAACGATCTTATATATTTTTGATGTCGTATACTTCAGGACTACTTATTCTTTTTTAGACTGCCACCACGATCACCGCAGCTCTATATTTACTGGCCAAGAACCCAGAAAAACAGAATAAACTTCGTGCGGAAATTAATTCTGATGACGGGAAACGAGCATACATGAAAGCATGCATAAAGGAAACATTGAGAATGATGCCTGTCGTGTCTGGCAATTTGAGAAAGTCAACTAAAGAATACAATATATTGGGATACAAAATACCGAAAGATGTAAGTAACATATCTGCTCAATAAATACTCAATAATTTTTGAAAAACTCTTCCAAAGAAAATGCTAAACTATAAATATTCCTAATAACTTTTCGAATTCATATTTGACGATTTACCATACTTTCCAAGTTTGGAAACACGTTACATGTCTGCAAAAAACTTCTAAATCGAATTTTGCGATATTCTATTTGCCGATTGAAAGGTCACGTGTGTGTGTAGGTTATGTTGATTAATTGAAATTAAATTTTTGAAGTAAAATTGGTAATCAGTGATGGTGAATTATAGATAAGAACACTCTCGATAATATCCGTTTTCAAACAAAAAAATACCAGATGAAAATCAGTTCAGCCGTTTGGGAGCTACGATGTCACGGACAGACGCACAACCAGATACGTCAAATTTATAACACCCCTCTGTTTTCGTCGGTGACTAAAAGCAGATTAATTGTATGATGTTTTTTAAAACTGTAATAATAATAATATTTTCTAGATGAATTTAACATTCGGTCACCAGTTCTTTAGCGTCTCAGAAGAACACTTCAAGCGACCGAATGAGCTTATACCAGAGCGATGGATCGCGGATAGGAGTGACCCCCTACACTACGCCAACGCACATCCCTTCGCCTACAGTCCTTTCGGGTTCGGAGTCAGGAGTTGCATTGGTAAGGAGTGTTTCACCCGCATTATTCTGTCTGTAATCATAGTGCTCAAATAGCTAATGTAGTCTAGTGGTTAGAGCTTGGCTCTCGACTTGGAGGTCGTGGGTTCGATTCCCGCATTGGAACAACAAAAAATGTTGTTTCCAAGTTTGGTTAGGACAATGCAGGCTTATCACCTGATTGTCTGACAAGAACGGTGATCCATGCGTCGGATGGGCATGTAAAAAGTCGGACCTGCGCCTGCTCTCTCGCCAGTCGTGTCGGTTATCCGCCCCACTGGGCTTTGAGAGTAAAGGAAGAGAGAGTACTCTTGTGTTCTGCGCACACACTTGGGCACTATAAAATGACTCCTGCGCAACTAGCCTGGTTTCAATGAAACCGGCCACCGTCACCGAAATCGGTGTGAGGAGTTATTATATTAAGCATGGTGATGTGGCGATATAACGCGTCGCCAAGGTAATGTACAATAGCTGATTCTTTGCGCAAAATATTTCCAATGTTTGTACACAGAAGATGTAACGTGTAGCTCGTCTAGTGCTGCCGGGGTCCGTGGTTTACCATCAAGCGATCTGTTTACTCGTTTGCCGGTCTAAGGTATAAAAACACAAAATCACTTTTATCCCTTTTTAACCGACTACGGCGAAGTCAAAAGGAAGGGTTTTGGCAGTCTATGCATATATTTATGTATGTTTTTTCCACCGCAGCGCCTAAACTACTGATCCCATTTTAATGAATATAATTATGTCTATATTTGTCTTGTCTATAAAAACTATAGTTATCTTGGATAATAGAATAAATTAAATAATTTAAACTTCTACCCCCTTACTAATAAAAATATTTATACAACGGATAACCAATACAACGTTGCTATCTTTGTCTGATACGTTGGAAAAGTCACTTGACAGACAAAGACAGCAACGTTGTTTAAGTTATCCGTTGTGTAAACATTTTTATTAGTAAGAGGGAAAAAATATGCGTGGTTCCATAATAATCAGCTTTGGAAACCTTGAGTAAATAAAATATATCTACACTAGAAACCCTAATTTGCGTGAAAATGTGTCCTATTTAGTATGTAACGCCTGTTTAATAGACAAGAAGCTTATCTATTCCAAAGATATATAGTGGTATGTTATCAATAAGTAAACTGATCATATTTTCATTAATAGCAATATCCAATACATTTTATTTGCAGGTCGTAGAATAGCTGAATTGGAAATGGAGATTTTCCTAGCGAGGCTTATAAAGAATTTCGAAGTGGGCTGGTTTGGACCGCCGCCTAAGATAAGGCCCTCCACGATCAACTACATTGCTGGACCATACAATTTTACTTTTAAAGATGTTTAAAGATAGGTTTAAAATTTGGTTTTATACTCTCTGTATCCTTACTAATATTATAAATGTGAATGTGAATTTGTTTGTTTATTACGCTTTCACGTAAAAACTACTTAACCAATCATCATGAAATTTGGCACAGATATAAAGTAAACCACGGAAAAGGACTAAGGCTACTTTTTATCGCAGCAAAATGTACGTTTCCCGTGGGATTCAGTATATACACTTTCATGTAAAAACTACTTAACCGATCATCATGAAATTTGGCTCAGAATTAGAGTGGACTCCGGGGGAGGACGGGGTTACTTTTTAAATGTACGGTTCCCGTGAGATACTGTATTTACGTGGGCGGACCACGTAAATACAGTATCTCACGGGAACCGTACACCGAGTAACCGAGCTGCGAGCAAAAGCTAGTTTTATTATAAAGGTATGTACGCAAATTACGTTTCTTTTACATACCGGGCTACAGTTTGAATTCAAAACTTTGTTATTGAGAATTTTGAGAAATATATTTCTTGAAAGACTACATGATGACTTCGGCTTACCAGCCTAATACCACGCTAGTCTACTGCGGATTGGTGTGTATTATATTTCTTGTTTAACATTCAAGATAAATGAATAGAAAGATCTAGAAGTTTTAAGATCCAATACGTTTGACGTAGGCGTGTTCAATAATTAATATAGGTGTTTGGTATTTACAGTTGGAAAGTATTATTTTACGTGGTGCACGTACTAATAGACTAGACTGGAAGGAATGTTACAACTATAATACAATACCTTGTAGATAAGTAGAGCTAAGAGCGTAGATAAAAAGGTACCCAAGTAGCATAAATAAGATACGGACTAGCGGAGTATCTTAATCTCGTATTAAGCAGCTAATAATATAGTACCTGGGTAACCAAGCTTTACTCGGAGATCTGATAAATGAAAAAGAATCACAAAAAAAAATATCTGACCGGCATTAGAACCCACCACTTTCCGAAGTTTTGAACAATTTGAAACAAAAATTATACATGAGCATACAAATCGGACTAACTTATAGTAGAGTCGAAATTATGGATGTATTGTTTCACGACGAAAAAAAAGCATAATATAGCTTAAAACGCGCAGTTTCCCAGGGATAAAACTAGCTAGATCGATTCTTCTACCCTAAAACTCCCTGGTTACTAAATTTTATGGTGACATTTCGAGAAACCTTTATATATAATATACCTAGATTATCTCGTTTAAAGTATGAGATAATAATAAAATAGTAAAGAAAATTCAGGCTCAACTCTGTGATACTAGAGAGGCGTAACCACAATACTATGAATTTCATAAAGTGCCTACATGCATGTTTATTTTCTGGGAAAACATTAGTAGAATCCTCAAGTTGTATAATTCGATAACCTCAAGCGGATGAGCACAAATATTATAACATTGACGAAAACAAACTTTGGAAGCATATTTTATTGTAAGCTAAATATAGATTAATTAGAAATTGAGACCGAAACCAGATGAAACATGATGATTCAATTACGGGAACAATCTAATTGGCACGCCAGTTGAATATTATAAGTCTTAAGTTTAGATATAGGATATTTTTTTAATAATATGCGTCTATCTACGAGGGCGGCACTGAAAATTTCGGGAATCAAGGAAGTGACACAACATTACTATTTAAAAATGTATTTATTGCTTTTCGAAGTATTCTCCGCGAAATTTTACACATTTTTCCATACGATGGAACCAATCATTGAAGCAACCATTCCATTCGGAAGTTGGGGTCTCCAAAATGGCCGTTTTGTAGGCGTCCACAGCTTCTTCAGGTGATGAAAATCTCTGACCACGCAATTTATTATTTATTTTAGGGAAAGTATAGAAATCATTAGGGCTTAGGTCGGGGCTGTACGGCGGATGGTCTAATAATTCTACGATTTCTTGCTCTAAAAACTCTTTTGTTCTGTGTGCGGTGTGAGAACTCGCATTGTCGTGATGGAGGATGATGCGGCGGTTGCAGTTCTCTTTACCGAGTTTAGAAACGACCTGTGGCAAACAAATGTTAGCATACCATTCTGCATTAACCGTTCTTTGTCCCTCAAGAGGAATAGTCGCAACATGGCCGGTTTTGGAGACAAACGTGGCCACCATTTTTTTTGCAACACTCCGTGAACGAACAATTTTTGTTGGCTTTAACTCATTTTCGAACACCCAAACTCGTGACTGGTTTTTTGTTTCGGGTTCGTACGCGTATATTCAGGATTCGTCACCTGATACGATGTTGTATACAGCATTTGAGGATCCTGCGTGGAATCTTTTGAGAGTTCTGACGCACCAAGTAACGCGAGCCGCTTTTTGCTCTTCACAGAGCAAATGCGGTATCCATCGGGAAAACAACTTTTTTACACCTAATTGTTCATGCAAGATTATTTGTATTTGACTCATGCCAATGTCTAAAGTTGCCTGAATTTAGCGGTATGTCACATGTCGATCTTCCTCAATCAGCTTACGCACAGCATCAACGTTTTCTTGGGTGACTGCAGTTTTTGGACGATCTTGACGGGGATCATCACTGAGCTTGACACGTCCACGTTGAAATTCAGCAAATCAGCGATAAATTGTGGTTTTGGATGGGGCTTCATCATCAAATGCAGAAATCATCCGGTCAACACACTGTTTTTGTGTTAAACCACTTCGAAAGTCATAATAAATCATCGCTCTAGAATTTTCTCGAGTCAATTCCATTTTCTCAACGACTAAACAAGTTTGACAAGACCTTGTGACAAGACCGAGAATCTTTTTTTTTAATAAATAAACAGTATTCGATTTTTAAAACCAAGGAGTTTTAAATTAAAAAGATTTTAATATGACAGTAACAGTGGAAATATTCCATTCCCGATACTTTTAGTGCAGCCCTTGTAAATACGTCCTCTCACCTCTGTCAGATATAACTCATTAAAAACCGTCAACATAGAAGATGCTTTAACCTCAGAATAATGACTATAGCACTTAATCTGAGGCTTTAACTTTTCGACTGTTGCAATTATTTTTTATAAGTCACGAATAGCATACAAGATTAAAGGTAAACTATAAAGCAATACCTATGTGTTGTTAATTATAACCTATATTCTGCGCCAACAAAACTAACGCTAGCGGAATTTGACATACCTAAGCTGCGCAGGGAATAGGCTGTTTGCAATATTATGTTACATTTTCAAGTCTGGTATTGAAATTTCATAGCCGTACTAAATTGCGTTTATCTGCACATAGTCTGTAACGGGAGTATTCCATAAATTCATCGCTTAAACAAACTAGTACCGAGCTTAACTGCGGCTTACCCGATACCAGACTTGCGCCAAACGCTAATATTTCATCGACTTATAGCGATATAACAAATCTATATGTCGATGCGGTTAATATTTGACCTGCTGAATTGAGTAATAAAGTCATTAGTACGGAAGTATAATAAGCGGGAACACTAGCGCCATGTTTTTTGGCGTTGATAGAGTTTCTTCTGACGAGCTTTCGCGTCCGGTTTGGTGGGGGATGATAACGTTCTCCCTTTAAGGAACGATCACGTATCATTAAACTACCAACCGTCGTGGCTAGAGGTTCGGATTGGGAACTATCGGTGTTCTTGATAAAAAGTGATAGTAAAAATAATTTCAAGGTAATGAAATAAGTTCAGAAACGTTATTATTTTTAATGGACAGTGAAAATTTGTTAAAATAGTCTAAAGTGTTTAGTTTTATTACTATTGAGAATAAAGGTAAAGTAATGTTGTTTCCTGCCTTTTCATTTTGAAACCAACACTACCCACGTTAAGCCCACATGGGAGTTTAGGGCCAGCACTTTATTATAGTACGATGTTTGAGGCATGTTTTTCCCCTGTCTTCTACATTTAAATATTAAACTGCGGCAAAATATTGCTGTATTCAATTGCATTTTTAATTTCACTTCGGGTAAAACACGATTATGTTTTAAATTATGAATTTAGAGTCAATGATTAACAGAAGGATGTTATAAGTTTGACTTGTCTATCTGTGTGTCTGTGTATTTGTGTATCTGTGTGCCTGTCCGTGGCATCGTATCTCCCAAACGGATGAACATATTTTGACCTATTTTTTAGAGTTTCGTAATTCTCAAGGAACCCTTATAGTTTAGCTATGTCCGTCCGTATGTCTGTCTTTCTTTACGCTCTTCTAGCTTCTGTAATTATTATGAATATAAATGGATGAAATTTGGTATAGTTATTAGATACATAGATAGATAGATAGATAGATACATAGATCTCGATTTTGGAATCATAAGATAAGAATAATTTTATATTTTAGGGCACTCTCTCTATACATGTGAAGTCGAGATGAAAAATATTTTTTCATTCTACCCCATCGTGTGGGGTATCGTTGAATAAATATTTTAAAATAAAGGCAAGGTTTTATTTTAAAAGTATTTATTTTCAAATAAATCAAAAAATAAATTCAACTATTTTTGAGTAATCGGCTTACAAAGTGGTTTATAAGTTGGTGGCATGACATTTCTAAACTAAAGGAGATACAAACTTGTAAGCTAAAGTCATGCTAAAAACTCTTTAGGAAAATTATTTTGAGCGAAATCAGACAATAACTTTTGAAGTGATTCAAAGATAACCAATTTCGCGGTCATAGTTACGTAACCTCCTTAGACATGTCGTGACATGCTTTTGGTTAGGATATTTGTTTGAAAGCTGACATGATCGAGTGTTCTAAGCTATAATTCATCATCATTAGCTCACTCACTTGACGGGAGACACTCAATTCGGGAGTTACTTATTTTATTTTTATTTTGTTTATCACATCGATTTGTATGCGGTAGTAAACAAGAGACACTCAGGTTTTTGACGTGATAACGTCTTATAAATAGATGGAGCCAGCTGCACGCACGAAAAAACATGGCTCATGCGTTACCCGTTATCGTTACCAAGTACCGTTACCAAGTACCTCGCATTGTCTTGTTGTTGTTGTTGTTGTTGTTGTTGACGTTGTCACGTTCAACTATCGTCAGTAAAGCAAATTTACAGACAAACGGTATTTTTGTCCAGAGTCTGACCTACCTTAATCTCCCTGGACACCTATTGCATAGAGAACTAAACTATAACTGAACCCCGGGTAACACGAATAAATAAAAGATACGGACGGACGGACTGTTTTACTCGTTTTCGAGCGACCATACCATTTGAATTGTTAATATTATTGGACTCCGGCCACTGCAAATTTTATCCACATACTGTGAAATATAGAAAAATAGATATGGCATGACTTTTCCTTAAGGTAAGGTTCTTTGAATTGCGAATTTAACTTGTGTAATTTTCGAATTATGCATATTTTCCTATTTTATTTTATGAAAATATACACATTGGTTTTACATAGGTACTGAATACTGATGGTTAATTACAAAATTTAAGATATTGGAGTGACCTACATGTAGTACAGTCACTAAAAACAACTAAAATACTCCAACATTGTTCTGATTCGCCTTATATAAACCTGTTTCTTTAACCTGCAGTTAGAGCAATATTGCACCAGACCTCTTGGGCCTTAAACTCTACTAAATATAATATCGATATTAACTATTTTACGTCTAAAATATACATCCTAAAAATATATTTGTCCCTGTAAGCAATAACCTTCACGACTTTTCGGACCAAAACTAACTATTTACTATTACTAAAAGGCATTTAGATCATTTTACGAATTATACGACTTGTTCTACAAATTATGTTTTCCGGAAATAAATGTAAAAATTACCAAGAGTTCAACCTTTTGTTAACTAAAACAAAAGCGTTGGTTAACAAAAGGTATCAAAAAATCGTGTGTTGTAAAGAGAAACCTTTATCTTAAATATACCCACGAAGCCCTTCATAAAAATTATATGAGAAAAAAATACCTAAACTACACTAAAATTTTAAAACAATGTATAAATACAGCACAAAAGAAATATAATAGTCACTACATACAACGTGGGCAATAAATAATAGAAATTTTTACAGTAAAAATTACAAATTATAAAAAATTAAAAATTACAAATAAATTTTTACAGTAAAAAACAGCCAGAGCTGTTGAGCTACCTTTGGTAAAACCGAATTGTTGTTTATTTAATACATTTTTATGATTTAAGTACGACGCTAATTTAATTTGCATATCCCTCTCAAATATTTTAGAAATCACAGGTATCAGAGTAATGGGTCGATAGTTTGACATATCTGTTATATTTCCTTTTTTATTGTATTATTTTTTATTATGTAGTGACTATTATATTTCTTTTGTGCTGTATTTATACATTGTTTTAAAATTTTAGTGTAGTTTAGGAATTTTTTTCTCATATAATTTTTATGAAGGGCTTCGTGGGTATATTTAAGATAAAGATTTCTCTTTACAACACACGATTTTTTGATACCTTTTGTTAACCAACGCTTTTGTGTTGAACTCTTGGTAATTTTTACATTTATTTCCGGAAAACATAATTTGTAGAACAAGTCGTATAATTCGTAAAATGTAAATGTAAATGAAGTAAAAGTAAATGCCTTTTAGTAATAGTAAATAGTTAGTTTTGGTCCAAAAAGTCGTGAAAGTTATTGCTTACAGGGACAAATCTATTTTTAGGATGTATATTTTAGACGTAAAACAGTTAATATCGATATTATATTTAGTAGAGTTTAAGGCCCAAGAGGTCTGGAACTGCTTTTCCCTTGTAAAACAAGTTAAAGAAACACTTAACAATAATGAAAATATAGCAGCCGTCTTTTCAGATATAAGCAAAGCCTTGGATCTTATCAACCATGATCTACTCCTAAAAAAATTACAGGAATAAGGGATTAGAGGCAACTCGCTTAACTGGTTTCAGTCATATCTGGAATATAGGTAACAAAAAGGTGACTTCTGTAGAAGTCACGAATATCGTCAAACACTTATAAAATAAATAAAAATGGCGTCCCTCAAGGCAGTATTCTATGTCCAACACTTTTCCTTCTGTATATAAATGATTTGCCAGATGCCACTAAACACGACTGTTATATATTTGCTGATGACACAACCTTGTTCATTAAATCTAATAAAATTGAAATTGATGCTGAAATACAATGTGAAGTTGACAATATTACAAAATGGCTTAATCTAAATTATTTACATATTAATATTAATAAAACTAATATAATTAAACTTGATAATCTGTCTAATACTGATGACATAACCTTAATAACGGTAAAAACTCAATTAAAAGCGTGACCTCAGCATCGTTCTTGGGTTTTATACTGGACAAAAAGTTAAAATAGAAAGATCATATCACAAAAGTATGTAATAAATTAAACAGTTACGACTTTGCCCTAAGGAGAATAAGAAATACCGTATCACAAGATGCAGCTCTTACAGTATACCACGGATATGTATCGTCTATCCTTAGATACGGACTTGTTCTATGGGGGAACTCATCGGAAATAAGCAATGTTTTTCTCACACAAAAAAAATGTATACGGTCGTTAGCAAACGCGGAATACCTAGCTCCCTGTAAGCCGCTATTTAATAAATGTCACATCCTTCCATTAGCGTGTCAGTATATATTTGAGACATGTATATTTGTGAAAAACCATAGTCATCTGTTTAAGACACATACGACTACAACAAGGTATGAAAGCAGGGATAGCAATAAGCTTTGTGTGCCTCGTCAAAAAAAACAAGTGTACAGCGATAACAGCTATTGTATGTCGATTAAAATTTTTTAACATGTTGCCTGAAGACATTAGAGATATCTCTGTATTAATCAAGTTTAAAAGAATATTATTAAATTAGTTGCTGGACAAATGCTTTTATAGTAATAAGGAATATTTTTAATATTTAAATAATGTAAAAAAATTGACATTAAATAATTATAAATAAAAATATAAAAAATCTACCTATGTATTAAATTGATTAATTGAATTGTATTAGTTGACATTACTATAATAATTGTGCTTATTGTTTTAATTAATAATTTATTTATTTTGATGTCACCTTTAAATGCCTATTATCAATATTAGGTACTCTGAATTGTAATGTGTTACTTTTAAATGATTTAAATAATTTATATATGCATTAAAAGAAATCAATAATCTGAATATTTCCAGAGACCTCTAAGAGATAGAAATTGTGAAACTAATTAAACATAAGAACAATGTACACCAATTTCGGAAGTAAAGAATATTATTATTATTATTATTATGTTTTTAAAACTTTTCACCGAGAAGGGAGACTCTTCTCGCGCGCCGGGCCCCTGAAAAGGGCCTTGGGCGGGGAACCAAAACCAGGGGCTAAAGCCCCTCTACTTGGGGTGGGAAGACGCACCCAGTACTAATACTGGGCGCATATAGTCTGTTTTAGGGGAAGACCCCCCGCGGCAGAACGCTAGGGAAACCCAAGGGAGGGCAACACAAAAACCAAAGGGATGAAGTATTGCCAATCCAGGCACAACCAGGACCAGCGGACGGCTCCAAACGGCGCGTGGGGGTCCCGACCCGGGGGCCGGGAAACGTGTTTGGGTCCACTCCCACACGCGCCGCGTTTACCGGACCGCGGAAACAAGCGACCTGGGGGAAAAAGGGTAAGGAATTTTAAGGGTTTCCGGGCCCCGACTTTTGATATCGGGGGGGAAGATACGCCACGGGGTCGGCAGGGTGGCAATAGGGCTGCCACTCGCCGGACCTCGGACGAGATTGCGAAATGGTTGCACCGGCAATTAGGTTTGCCGATGTAGGGGGAAGGTAAGGGGGGATACAATCCCACGATGGTGGTGGCGCATATGCGCCAAGGCGCGTCAGTGCGCCGGGTGTGGCGCTCCAGTGCGCCTGAGCTCCTCCTCTTCAAGGCGGCGGGGCGGGCTGCGTGGCTCCGCTGGGTCCCCAGGTGGGACGGCGTCCCTGGGCAGGCGGTGGCGGTCGGGCGGGCGAGCGTGCCAGGGCGCCAGGTCGGTTAGTTCGACCAGGCGCGAGGCATCCGCACGCGCGAAAAGTCTGGAGGAGAGCTGGGCCACGAACGCCTCGACGCTCTCCACCCTCAGGTCTCTAGATATGGTGTCGTTCCTCACGTACCAGGGGGCACCTACGACTCGGCGAAGCACGCGGTTCTGGGCTCTCTGCAGCGACGCTCTCTGGGGCGCAGAGAGCAGGTGGTGCCACGCAGGTGCCGCGTACGTGAGGCGGGATCTGACATAGGTCTTAAAGAGGGCTAACCGCATATTTAGAGGAATCTGGGGGGACGCGTAGGCTGGTCTCGGCTGGGCTATGGCTGCTCCAGTCTTGGCCACCGCAGACTGACACTGGGCGCGCATGGAGAGTCGGCGGTCAATAGTTACCCCGAGGTATTTCGCCGTTCTTCCCCATGGGATCACGGCGTCTCCAATCTTCAGAGGCGCTGGAAAACTTGCCCTCGTGGTGACGGCGAGCGCCTGGACTTACCTGCGTTGACAGAGAGTCTCCATTTGCTCAGCCAGTCAGGGAGGAGGTCCAGCGTCCTCTGAAGCTTGATGGCGGCATGTCGGGATTCAGCGAGCTGGCGATAAAAGCTGTATCGTCCGCGTACAGCGCTGCGATGGTGCCGGGGTCTTTGGGCACGTCGCTGGCGAAGAAGCTGTATAGCCCCGGAGAGAGCACACTGCCTTGGGGACTCCCGCTGCAATGGGGAACTCACCTGAAAGGACTCCATCAACACGTACCTGGAAAGTCCGGCCGGTGAGGAATGAGGCTATGAGCTTTATCAGGGAGGGGGGAACGTCGGCGCGGATCAGCTTATAGAGGAGACCTTCGTGCCAGACACAATCGAACGCCTTCTCCATGTCTAAAAAGACCGCGACTGACGAGTTCTTTTTGTTGGCCGCAACGGAAAGGTGGTGAATCACGCGTACCAGCTGGAGGGTGGTGCTCAGCTGGGACCTAAAACCGAACTGTTCCTCTCGAGGAGGGAGGTACGGGGAAAGGTATTTAAGAAGGAGGATTTCGAAGGATTTTGAGAGGGTTGAGAGCAGTGTTATGGGCCGATAGCCCTCGGCCCGTCTCAAATTTTTGTGGGGCTTGGGAATATTGATAATTAACCCTAGTTTCCAGGGGGTGGGGAAGTGGCCGGTCCTCACAATGCCGTTAAACAGGCGGGTGAGGGCGGCCACCATTCTAAAGGGAAGGTGACGGAGGGCTGCGTTGGGGATACCATCCGCGCCAGGTGCCTTTTTAGGTTTGACACGAGAGAGAGTCCTTTGACCTCTCTCGGGGAGAAGGAGAAGGTAGGGGGCGAGGGGGGGGAAAGGAGAAAGACCTTTACCTCCTCGGAGACCGTCCGGACGTGATCCGTTGCGGTCGTGGGCAGCGGTTGGAATTGGCGTTCCAGGTGTCTGGCATGGATCTCTGCTCTATCCTCAGCTCGGTAGCGCAAGTTGCCGTCCGGGTGGAGTAGAGGGCTCACGTGAGCAGCTGTGCCGGTTAACCTACGGCAGAACCGGTGGAGGGAAGGCCAGTCCTCGCCCGCCTCCTGGATGCGCGAGGTCCAGTCTGCAGCGTATTGTTCTACAAGTAGAGACTTTACCTTGGCAGTGAGGCGGTTGAGCTGGCTCTTCATCACCGGGCAGCGAGTACGCTGCCATTGGTGGCGCAGTTTTTTCTTTGAGCCACTAGGTCGGCGATGTGGCGGGGTAGTGGAGGCCTTTTGTACTGCTGCCGTAGGGTTGGCGGTTCGGTGGCCGCTTCCATTGCAGCGGAGATTGCCCCGGTGATTTGCAGAGTCATCGATTCGACGGCCTCTGCAGAATCGACCGGAAATTGGGCGTGCTCTCATGCAGCTTCGCGGTGAACAACTCCCAATCACGAACTGGTGAGGGGGGAGGGGGGGGACACTCGCGGGTGATGCGCGGATGCAGGCTAGGACGGGGAGGTGGTCCGAGCCGTGGGCCTCGTCAAGAGCTTCTTGTGCGAAGGCTCCTGGTAGCCGAGAGATAATGGCCACGTCCAGGACGTCTGGCGAGTGCTGGGGGCATTCGGGGTAGTGGGTGGGGGTATAGGTACCCACTACCGAGTACCCGGACTGTACGGAGTCCGCGTGCAGGCGACGACCATCCGCGTTGGTCGTGTGGGAACCCCACCCGGGATGCTTGCAATTTAGATCTCCGGCAATCACAGTCGGCTCATCTGATATGAGCCTGTGGATGTCGGAGATATCTAAATGCGATCCCGGGGGTTTATAGCACGCGTACAAACGGGTGCGATGGGAGCCGAGCGCCAGCTCAATGCCCAGTGCGTAAAGGGAGGTAACCGGGGGGCTGGGAGGACTTGGTGGAGTAACCTTCTGCCGACCAGGACGGCGAGGCCTCGACACACACGGTTTCCCCCAGGAAGTCCTGGCGATACGCCACAAAGCCCGGGAGGTGGAAGCGGTCCTGCGGGCTCAAAAGGGTCTCGCTTAACAGAGCGACGTCCGCTTGGTATTCCCGAAGGAGGTGGCGCAGGGGGCCACCTTGTCGCGAGCCCCCCGGATGTTCCAGTGGATAAGTTTTATTGATGTTGGGGCGTTGGGAGCCATTGGGAAATAAGTTGACTGATGAGGGTGGCTCCTTCAGGGAGGGCCGAGAGGAGGGTCTTGAAAATGTCCTCTCCGGCATGGATCTTAGAGTAGATAGCCATGCCTAGGGAGAAGAGGGCTTGCAGGAGATCGGCGGTCGATTTGGGGGGATCCCTCCTGGATCGACGTTGGGGGGGCGGGGGGGCAATAGCTGGCAGAGTGGTGGCAACTGCCGCTGGGTTTGCCGGTATGGTGGTCACCTCGGCCACTTCAGTAGCAGTGGACGGAGGGGCCGTGCGCGGGGCACGGGTCAAGCGCGGGGGGCGCTGAGGAAGGGGGGGGTGCGGCGGAACCGCGACTGTGGAAGGAAGGGGGAGTGCGAGAGGCTCGTACTCCGAGTCTGTAGCGGCAGTAGAGGTGGCACCTGATTTGGACCTCTTTTTAGTGGACCTCCTCCTCCTATGCTTCCTGGATGAGGAGGGGGGGGCGGCCGAGGGGGTGGGGCGGGGGATAGGGTCGTTCGCCTCTGCCATTAAGGAAGTGGCAGTCGGCGGAGGTGGGGGACCTCTGTCTCCGGGATGGGGGGGTCACGGCTAGCCCGGGGGGCTCGGGGGGCTCGAGTGGAGCGAGCAACTGGGCCCGCCTGACGGTTCCGGGCCTCCCTGCGGAAGACCGGGCAGTTCCTGCTATTTGCGGGATGGGCCCCCTTGCAGTTTACGCAGGTGGGCTCTTCGGTAATTGGGCGGGGGCAGTCTCTGGCGGCGTGTTCCTCGCCGCACCGCACACACGCCATTTGGCGGTGGCAGTTCCTGCTCGAGTGTCGGAACTGCTGGCATCTGTGGCACTGGGCGGGGCCGCTCTTTCCACGCAGGCCTCGATCTTAATGCCCGGCATGTTGAGCAGCTCCGTTATCTGGTAGATCCCGGGTACCAGATTTGGGGTGCGTTTGAGCAGTACGAAATAACTGCATCCTGGGCGGTCTTTCCTTGCAATAATCCGGGATACGTGGTCCACATCGAATCCCAGATTATTAAGGTCGGCGGCAATTTCCTCGGTGGAAGTGTTTACAGGGAGGCCGCGGATACCGACCTTCAGTCCTCGTTCCTGTGGAAGGGCGTAGGAGTACCAGCTGACCGGTGTAGACTGGCTCAGGTCAACCAGGTACCTCTGGACAATCCGGTACTCCTGTTCGCCCTTTGGGTTGAATTTAACGCCAAGGGCGTAAGGCTTTGCGTTTGGGGCGTGGCCTAGGAGGTCCTTTAGGTTCCTAAAATGCGTGGTCCAATTGTCCAGATTCTCTACTATGAGAGGTGGGCAACGGGGAGGGGGCGGGGCGGCGGCGAGGTTGTATTCGTCGCCGGCGCGGATGTGGGTGCCGAGGTTGTATCCATCGGCGATGAGGCCCTCGAGGTCGAGGCCGATGGAGATCCGGTCGGGGCGGTAGAGGTGGCTGCGGCGTACGAAGCCGGACGGTCGGCACGTTTGGCAGGCGGAGACACCTCAGACGGTACCTGTTGGCGCTGCCGCTTAGCAACCTGCACAGGTGGGGCAGGAGGCGGAGGCATGATACTCGACGCGGGGGCTGGTACGGGGGCCCTAGGAGTAGGGGCACTTACCGCACTGCGCTCCTCTTGCGGCGGTGAGGCCGGCGAGGCGGTGAAAGTGAGCTTGGTGCTCACTGAGGCGGCTGCTGGAGGTTGGCGGGGGGTGCTCACCTCTGTCGGAAGGCGCGCGGGGCGCGGCGGTGAGGCCGAACCCTGTTCGGCTGAGCGGGGCGGCGGCCCAGACTCGCGGCGGGTCGCCGTCGGAGGACATTGGGGCGGGGGGGTGTCAGTACACCCCCGCGAAAATGCCGAGGACGGCCCGGGGCGAGCGGTATCCGTGCCGCTCAAGCTGGGCTCGGTGGCGGACAGGTAGGCGCGCTCTGACGTGCGTGAGCTGGACCTTGATGAAGGTCTGCTACGCGACGCAACGGAGCTGGCGCGGGAATGGCTGGGGCGGTCGCGGCTGTGCGGCCGCGAACCACGGTCGGCCATGGTCGGAGTGCTATCGTACTAACGTACTACACGTACGTGGACATGACGCACAATAACGTCACAATGTTACACACGTGGGACATGAACTAAGTTAATACAAGGTACTCACACACAACACGATATCACTAGACACGTAACACGAAACACGAATTAAGCGTCTAAGCAGTCACTAAAGAGTGTACGTACTTGCACTGTTTGGATAAAACTTTGAGGGCTGGCTCCCCGTGACCCAACACTGTAACAAGTTACAGCGGAGGCCAAAGGCAGGGCAACTCCTCAGCCTGTCGACAATTAACACCTATTCTGTAAGAATAAGGTGTGTAATTGAGGAACGCTGTTCAGAGTATATGAGCACTGCACTTTTAAAGCGGGATCGGCACGTTACGGCACGTAGCAGGGCTACGACGTATGCTACGGAGCAGGGCTACGACGTAGTCGATACGGGACACTGTTACGCGCGCGCACTACGGAAGGCAGGACGATCCTAAAACTTTTCATTTCTCCATCAGGGTATTTTACTAAAGCTGCGGGCTTGTGGCCAAGTAACTTCAGGTAAAGTATAAAATTAAATAATGGACAAGAATTTCGTGACGATTCGGCATGTATTGAGGGGATTACAGCCTTTTGCAGGGTGATATATGTGAGTGGATGGAAAACACTCAACGTGTTTTAAGGCTATTGTGTAATATATTTGGTATGATGCCAGTACTTATATATGATTGGTATAGTTTTCACTGCGTTAACATTCCACTGTGATTTTAATTCAATTGTTAGGTCTATATATTTTGTAACTTTGGTTGTGTGTGTGGTATTGTGGTTGTGTGAATTAGGTATGGCGATGTCTATGAGGTAAACAGTTATATTTCGTTTGTCATGAAATGTTATGTCAGGTCTGTTGTGATGTATGGTTTCGTCTGTTAATATTGTCGGGTCCCAATACAATTTGTAGTCAGGTGAGTCTAGTATGATTTGTGGTGTGTATTTGTAGTATGGAGTTTTGTCTGGTATGAGGTTGTGCTTTATTATTATTATTCAGCCTTAAGAAGTGTTGGATTTTTTTCTTGAAAGTGGCTGCAAGATGAGAAAAACAAAAGAGTAAGGAATACCTTATTAAACATCTTCTTGAACTTAAGCTTACCTCGGTTTTAATAATGTTCATTGAACCTGAAGGCTCAACTCCTACGACACGAAACTTGATAAAATACTCCGCTCCGATTCAACGTAATGTAAGTAAATGTTAACAAATAAAAAAACTATAACCCGACTACGTAAAAAAAGAGCTCTAAAAAGGCCAAAACAAGAAAAAAAAATTCAGATTGAAATCCAGAATGCATTTCTGCAGGTAAAAAAATGGTCTTGATAAATCCGTGGTCGCACCTACTTTATAAGGTTCGAAATAATCTATGTCGAATCGCAGCCGTCTGATCTATCTTGAGGTATTAATTCTAGAAACTTCTCTAGGCCAGGGACCGCTTATGAGCTAAATGCGACGCATCACGGTGTGAACTGACGCTTATATGCCATTAGTGGTGCGACCACGGCTCTAACTTGGCCATTTTTGTACCTATGCATTTCCGGATTTTCTGGATGGATTTGAATTATTTTCTTCTTTATGCCTTTTTAGACCTCTTTTTTTACGTAGTCGGGTAATAGATTTTATTTCTTATTTTTCAGTTTCCCAATCAAATATATTTTTGGAATAATTTTACTTGAAATTAAAAAATCTTCATCGCCAGTGCGAATTGACCCAATTTTTTTTCTAGATTTAAAGAACGATAATAATGATTATTAGTAGATAAAATATTATGATAATTAAGAAACGCAATAATTGAGATCATTCAACAGCCAACACCAATTTAGTTAATCACCGTATAAAAACTATAACCCGACTACGTAAAAAAAGGGGTCTAAAAAGGCCGAAACAAGAAAATAATTCAAATAGAAATCCATAAATGCATAGTTACAAAATGGTCATGGTAGAGCCGAGGTCGCACACACTAATGGCGTCATCTAAGCGTCAGTTCACACCGAGATGCGTGACGTCTAGGTATAAACTAAAACTGCGTATATCGTCATGTATATATGCATACCCCAAGATAGTTACAGACGGCTGCGTTTTGACATCGACTGTTCCGAACAGTAGGTGCGACCACGGCTCTACCTTGACCATTTTTGTAACTATGCATTTCTGGGTTTCTATTTGAATTATTTTCTTGTTTTGGCCTTTTTAGACCCTTTTTTTTACGTAATCGGGTTATAGTTTTTAAACTTATTTTTTTATTTAATATTTTTCCGTTTCCCAATCAAATATATTTTTGGAATAATTTGACTTGAAATTAAAAAATCTTCATCGCCAGCGCGAAGCGAGCCAAATTTTTTTCTACATTTAAATAACGATAATAATGATTATTACTAGATAAAATATTATGATAATTAAGAAACGCAATAATTGAGATCATTCAACAGTCAACACTAATTTAGTTAATCACCGTATAAAACAAGGGCGTACCCAGGATTTCAGCTAGGGGCAGCTCATACCTGTTTCGAGAAGATGGTCGGTCTGGTATATTGAAAATTGGAAAATTGACGTTTATTTTATTTAATCTTCTAGGGGGGGGGGCAGCTGCCCTCCCCCCCTGCCCCTACCTGGGTACGCCCATGGTATAAAAATGTAGTCGAATAGGTATAGGATATACCTATTCGACTACATTAGACTAGATACACATCAAAACAACGATACTGCGATTCAGAAAAATTTAAGACCCGTAAGTAATAGATATATATATAATAAGTAATAGATATATATATATATATATATATATAAGTAATAAAAGTGCTAATAATTTATTTCATCTGCATTTTCTAATTAAAAACGGATGAACCGATTAACCGATTTTAATCTAGTTTTTTGTATGAAAGCTGACATGATCGAGAGAGTTCTTATTATTAGATATTTCTACATCGTTCTACATGTTTCTACATCGTATTATTAGATATTTCTATAATACGATGTTTTATCGTGCGGCACGGCAATTTTTTTTTACATCTGTCGGTGTTTAATTTCCGACACCTTATTACTTTCTTATTTTCTTTGGGAATATAAACTTGAACACGGCACTTTGGCACGGCAAATTACGCTGTTGTTGACTTTGCCAAGGGCGGCCGAGCCCTAAGTGGCGGCACGCGATACCACAAATATTGCACTTGGCGGCTTGGCCAGACATTACCCCTTAGCGTTATTAAAAACCTATGTTTACCGTCCCTGAACTTCAGCACTATCGGCGGAAAACAACAGGACCTATACGACACTAGCTCATCAATGGTTTATCGTAGGTAGGTACCTATACATTGCAATTGCATTAGCAAGGACACAATTTCTATGTTTATTATGTATTTTCTTAAAAGCCAATAGAAAAACTATTTTCACTTTAGCAATAGAACCTGGGTAACCGAGCAATAAAAAAATTATACATACGCATACCAAACTTCCAATCGGACTGACATAATAGAGTTGAAATTATTGATATATTGTTGTACGACGAAAGAAAAAACATATATAGCTTAATTATTATTTCAAATAAAAAATTAAACTGACTTCCAAAGTAAAAATGCACAAAAAGTATAAAATAAAACTTATTTTCTAAATACTTCCCCTTTTAAATTTGGCTGAAATTTTAACTATTTCTCTACTCAATCTTCAAAATTTTGAAGTCGGTACCAGCCAACTTGAATGTGTGTTCTATTTTAAATATTGTTTTATCAGAATGTTGTTCGGGCTGATTTTCGAGAAACCCTAAAGGGTTTCTCTACAGCTTTCATATGTAATATAAATATTACATATGAAATTGGCGTTTTGTCGTACTGACCACTTTGATCTCAAATATATCTTCTTTGGTTAGGAATTCCAATTTCAAGTTTATACCGCTATTTACTCATGCATTTGTGTTTCGAAAACCGTAATTCATTTTTATTCTATTTACAAAATGGAAAACTTAAAATATCGTATTATTTTCGAGTACGAGTACCACCGTGGCACCAGTGCTGCAGAAACGGCTCGAAGGATTAATGATGTGTATGGCGGCGGTATCGCAAAAGAAAACACAATACGTTTTTGGTTCCAACGTTTTCGTTGTTGAAATTTCGACCTGCAAGCCCGTGGACGGCCGGAGACCAAAGTTGATAATAAAGAATTGAAGGCTATTGTGAAAGCGGATCTATCGCAAACCACGTTCGAGTTAGCTGCAGGCTGCGGTATTAGTGATAAAACTGTTTTAATCCACTTGAAGCAAATTGGGAAGGTGAAAAAAAATTGGGAAGGTTGTGAAGTTTGAGTGCAGTAAACCGACAAACGCGCGCCGACTGCTGCGTTACATTACTCAACCGGTACAATAATAAAAGGATTTTAAATCGAATCATTACCGGTGATGAAAAGTAGATCCTGTACGATAATCAGAAACACTTATCGCAATGGCTGAACCCTGGCGAACCAGGCAAATTCTGCCCCAAGCGAGAATTTACTCAAAAACAGTTACTCGTGAGCGTTTGGTGGACTAGTGCCGGTGTCGTTCACTACAGCTTTCTTAAATCAAGCCAGCAACTGAAAATCATGATGGAAAAGCTAGCTGCTAAACAACCGAGGTTTGTTATTCGCTCTAGGTGTGTGGTCGTAGTGTGTGCAAGCAACTGCTGCTTCAGGACAACTCTAGACCACACACTGCACAACAGACGGCTACCAAATTAGAGGAGCTCCAATTGGAATGTCTAAGACATCCACCGTACTCCCGGACCTTGCTCCAACAGATTACCATTTTTTTTTTCGAAATTTGGATAACTTCTTGCAAGGGAAAAAATTCAACTCCGATGGGGTAGTCCAAAGCGCCTTCAAAGATTTTATTGATTCCTGTCCGAATGTTTTTTTTAGTAACGGAATCAATGACCTGTGAGATGGCAAAAGTGCAATGTTAGTAGCAATGGCATATACCTTGATTAAATAAATATATTATGTTTAAAAAAATCGACTTTATGTACAAAACGCCAATTTCATATGTATACCTAATATATAACCTAATATATATACAAGATTGTCTCGTTTTAAGTATAAGATATAGGTTTACTTGAATAATATTATCAGTGTTTGAGAAATTATATAGGTGTTACTAGGGATTGCAGCCGGGATACTTTGAAATTGGAAAATACGGATTTTCCGGCATTAAATAAAATCTGGATTTTGAAATGAAAATCCGGATTTTATAATTTTGTGAATCTTGGTTACTATTATTAAAAATTACATATTTGTGAATATTATTTAGTATTCTAGACGCACTAACAAGACGTAGACTACGATATCAGGAGCCCAAGCGGCTGTAACAATATAACATCGAAGTTGCTGTTGGTGAACCTAGCGGATCAACCCGTGAACATCATTAAGCCCCAATTTCAACAAATTTCTTTAAACGCGCTAAGCCCGGTTTTGATCCCTCTCTCTCTCTCTCATTCAATGTCAGAACGGGACAAACAGATTTAAAACGGTAGCTCAGCGTTAAACGTCGTTTTATTAATACGTTGGTGAAATTGTCTCTATTAGCCGGTGCTATGGGGTTGAGGCTATCATTTGCTTTTATAATGAAATAATACGCAATAATCATGATCTACCAGTGCGATTCGGGGATCTACATAATATCTAGTAAATTCAGTTATAATAAGTAATAATAGCTATAGACCATACAGTCTATCGTCCAATCGATTTGATCAGTTCGATTGGATCAGTTAGAAGTGACTGTGTACGGGCGTTCAGTATATTAGTATATACTGTATAATATATTATACTATTGTAGTCTAACGGATCAAGTCGATTCGTATATTAAGAAAGGTATTTTTTTAACAAAATAGGGATAAGTTGAGTATTTACTAAAATAATAATACGAACTATATCCCGTCAGAGATAGAATTATCATTTTCTTATAAATGAATAAAAAATAACATGATTTTACTGTAAATAATAATATGATGAGTACTTTCAAAGATAAAATAATATGTACATTTTACTAAAACGTTGTAAGTTTGTTTTGATACTGTTAACTAAAATATATGGTAACTAAATTTTGTTTAAAACGAGTATAATATCTTGAAATTAGGTGGTACAATCTCTATAATTTATACTTTGAGATCTTTCTGCATAATTTGTAACACTTCATATAGCAGGTTCTGTAATTCAGAAACCATTTTAATTAGTCATCCGGGCCATATCGCTTTATATACACATACAGTCTGAACATACTCGTATTATTAGGTAGAAATAAAAGCCTAGGCACATTAGTCAAGTCTCAACATTTCCATTGCTGCGATATGATTGTGATGATAACTTATTTTTTAAAGCTGGCCGTCTTCTGAAATTATATAACAGACGCGGCTTTCTGTAATGCCATTGCAATTTAAGAAAAGGCGGATTTACAACGGCGACGGAGATTTGTGTTAGCCTCACTTTGGATTTCAATTCTTTGTATTTTCTTATCCTGATTGTGAAAAATTATAACATATTTTTACATTTCAGTACTAAAATGGTGTGATCACATCTATACCAAAGAATATATATTACTAACCTTTGATTAATTATTAGAAGATACCTACGTTATATTCTTACAAAACTGTAAATATTATTGTGCCGCGACACACATTGGCATTTTTCATTATTGTTACATTTCAGTCACAAAGCAAAAATTCGTGAAAGGGATGGCATTACTAATTCAATAGCAAAGAAAAAGATGACTAGTATTTGCCAATACCAATTACATACGCTTCCACATTTAAAGTTTGGAATCACTTCCATATTTATCTACACAGAAGGAACCAAATGTTATAAATTTCTTAGGTTTACGCGAAATGTTATAAATTCTATTTCGTTCATAGCTATTTACCACTACATGCTTAGAATTTAATTTTTTTTGTGTAATCGGTGCTTTGACTATCAGTTTATGTAAGATTAATCTAGATAATAATGGCGTGAATGCCTACTATTATTTAGTATACATATTTAGTTTTTTTCTTTAAATAATGTCCCAAACAGGAATCGAAACTTGGTATTTGGTTGGTATTTAAAAACACATTTGTATTATTACTCCCTTTTATAGTATTGATGTTGTGGCACAAATTCCGCAAAGTAATATAGGACGGCACACATGTAGAAAATTATTTTTAGCAAAGTACTCCTTTTAATTCAAGCTTTGTGTCAATAAAGTAGTTTGTTAAAAGTTGCCTTATTTCCAGAATTTGTTCCTCACTAGGAAAACATACTATCATTCTCTTTTTAACTGATTTAAAAAAAGGAGGCGGATACTGGTTATACGTTCGGCTGTATATATATTTTTTTCGCATGTTCAACGATAATTCCGTCGTATGTTGGAATTTGGAAAATTTTACATGGGAGAGCCACGCTTCGGCTTGAATGGGCTGGCTCGACCAGGTAAATACCACGGCTTCACAGAAAACAGGCGTGAAATAACGTGAGGACTTGCGTTCCCAGTCCTTAAAATCCCCAAGGGGGACTGGGAACGCATGTCTATGGGTGGCGGTATTCGCTCACCATCAGGCGATCCGTCTGCTCGTTTCTTGGTTCATTTCACAAAAAAAATCTTATTTTGATGTAAAGGGTATAATTATGTAAAGGGCTGGCAAATATTCGAAAATTTTGATATTCGAATATTCAATTTTTTATGTCCACTATTCGTATAATAGAAACAAAACTATGTTTTTATTAAAATCACTAATTTTTTTCACAAATTTAAAAATATAACTAAATGTTGTGAAAAAACATTGGCGAAAATGAAAAAAATCTTAAATACAGGCTTTAAAAATTTAAGATTAATAAATTAAAATCAAATAAAAGTAGCAGTTTCTTTACTGTTACTGTTAGGCCCTCAGTTCGTTCCAAGTTATTTAACATCTCACAACTCACTGTTTTGTAGTTAAACAATTTCAAGAAGCTTAACATTTTAATTTTAATAAATTTTATTTAACTGATTGAACGATTTAATCGAATTATTTTCGTCAATCTTATCAAAATATATTTAAAGCTAGATATAAAATAAAAAAGTGAACGGTCTGTAACTCTGTACAACTAACGACATACGCTTCTGTACTATTTACTCTATGTCTGAAATGCATGCATCCTTATTGGATTCACAAAAAAATTATATATTGACACTGCTTTCCTTTTTTCTTACGTCATAAACTGTTAAATATTTTTATGCAATTATTTAATACTAAAAATATATTTTTAAGAAAATACTTGACTGATAGTAATAAATGTTGTAAAGTTACATGTGGAATGAAATTAATTGACTTTTATTCACTTTACTTGTTATTGTTTTTACAGCTTTTATAGACACGATGGTATTTTGTACAAGGCGCACGGGACGCGCGTGATACTCGTCGACCGGCTCGTCGCATACTAACCACAAACTGCCCGACTTCGGACAGATTCGAGTCTTCACTTTTTCGCCCTCATACCACATCTACCTCTTTTTAATATGTTATATGTTATATGATGTTATATGATGATAATATATGACAGCTCGCAGCTATGTGTGCGTGGCTAGACGCATGGCGGGTATTCGCGCGGCGAGCGGGGCGTGAGATTTTTCCAGCCAGCACTTTCGTTCACGGTGCTGGCCGCTAGTCGTTTCGTTCTTTGACATAATTGACAGTACATAATATAATTTCAAAATATATATGAAAGATTTGTCTGACGCGACGTTTAATATTATATCGGTGTCAATCTTAGGCTTACGTCAACATTGCTGACATTCGCCGGTGCTTGAGTTGTCATTTGTAGAGTGTCGCCCCTGTGCCTATACCTTGTAGTGGCCTTATCAGTTATCAGATTTTTAACAAAATTAAGGCTTATAAGCAAAGATATCCAAACTAAATATAGGCTATGAGATATGACGTACATTTGACAGAACAATACTTCATACAAGAAAAAATTAAGCCATCTTGATTTCACCATATCTCAAATGTCAAAATAGCCCCAAACAACTTAAAAAGTGGGACCATTCCAGTGGGGACAGTTTTTGCCTGGACATACCTCGTCTATAATATATACCAATAATTCCCAAAGTGGTCCAGGTGGACCCCCCAGGGGTCCACGGGAGACTCGACGGGGGTCTACGTTGGACGTGACAAAAAATGGGGTCTACAATCGTAAGCAGGGGTGCATGAAAATTAATTTGGTTTCGATAGTGAAGAACTAAAATGTTGGCTTGTTATTTTAAATAATATGAAACCTAAATTAAACCTTCTCAATAAGACAATTTATAAATAAATTGAGAAAAAAATGGATTGTTCCGAACTGGATGTCGAACCCAGACCATGTCGGAATCGCGCCGAGTTCTCTACCAGTTGAGCTATCTGGCCCTATGCCACTTTCCTTTTTCAATTTCATTTATAACTTATTGAGCCACACCGTCCATCATACGTTAATACAAGAACACAAACAATATGATACCTAAATTAAACCTTCTCAAAAAGACAATTTATAAATAAATTGAGAAAAAAATGGATAGTTCCGAACTGGGAGTCGACCCCAGACCATGTCGGTATCGAGCCGAGTGCCCTACTCTACTTGTTACCGCGCCGACCGACGCCGTCCCGTCCGCAATGCGTTTTCAAACGTGCAAATTAATACGACTTGTTGTATTATATGTACTTGCAATCTTGTATGAACGTGTTTAATTCATCACCAATATAAATACGAATGTCAAGGAAAAACGTTACTCATTTGTTTCCGAAATTTTATAAAGAAAAGTGAATCGATATTAGTGATTACCAGTGTAGGAAAAGTAAGTACCTACCTGCGTATTTGTATACCTACCTACCTGCCTATTTAATATAATATCGCGTGCCGAATGCGAAAAGGGCGCATTTTTCAACATTTTGTATTAAAACTTGATTTTTTTTATTTATTATTTACAGGTACGTAATTGATATGAAACATGACCGAATCTATGAAGAAGTGTCGTCAATACAGAGTTGAATATTAAAAATTTGGTTTACTTCCATCACTGGCAGATAAACGATTGCCCACATGCCTTTTATGCAACAAAGTTTTGAGCAATGACTCTATGAAACCATCAAAGCTGGAAGACCACCTAAGAAGCTGTCATCCTGATAAAATAAGTAAAGATTTAAAATATTTTCAAACATTAAAGGAAAAATATGAAAAGAGACCCACCGTGCACAGTATGTTCGCTTCAACGTCTGAAAGCAACGATGATGGCTTGCGTGCATCTTACAATACCTCATTACTTATAGCAAAATCTGGAAAACCGCACACTATTGGAGAACAATTCATTTTACCTGCTGTTGAAGAGATTTTAAAAACTGTTCTGCAGAAATCTTCATTTGACATACTCAAAAGAATTCCTTTGAGTAACAACACTGTGCAAAGACCTATTGATGAAATGAGCTATGATGTTGAAAGTTTCTTGTGTGATTATCTGCAAATTACTCATTTTTCTATTCAACTGGACGAGTCGACTTTACCTGGCAATGAAGCATTATTATAGGCATATGTTCGATTCATTATGGGCGAAGAAATTCGTGAAGATCTACTATTCGCGAAAACTTTGAAGACGGATACTAAAGGTGAATCAATATTTAATGTCCTGAGTGGTTTTTTTAAAGAATAATCGATTCCATTTACAAACGTTATTTCGGTGGCTACAGATGGAGCTCCTGCCATGGTCGGGCGATATCGTAGATTTATAGGCCATCTTAAAATAATTATACCAGAGGTAACTGCAATTCACTGTGTTATCCACCGACAACATCTAGTAGCGAAAAATCTGAGTGATATATTGCACCAATCGCTTCTATTTGTGATTAATGCATTTAACAAAATTAGAAGCAATGCATTGAATACGCGCTTATTTGCACAATTGTGCGATGAAAATGATGAAAACTTCCAACGATTGCTGTTACATACCGAAGTACGCTGGTTGTCCAAATGTGCATGTTTATCAAGATATTATTCACTTTTTGACTCAGTTTTAGAGTTTCTGGAAAGTAAAGATCTTTATTTAAAAAAAAACTTAATCAATTTTGAAGCAGACATCGCGTATTTGACATATTTATTCAAAAAATTTTATGACCTCAACTTACAATTAAAAACAAAGAGTGTAATTTCAGCTTTTATTGGTAAATTGAAATTTATGAAGGAAAATATTGGTCGGCGCGAATTTTCACAGTTTTTTAAACTTATCGCAGGTAGGATGCCTTGATGAAGATATTCAGACATGCGTTCAACATTTGTTTGCCCTGCATGATGATTTTAAAATCAGATTTGAAGACAGTCTGACGATGAAAATACCACCATGGATCATAAATCCATTTGATGAAACGGAAGTGGAGAATGTAATATTACAAGAAGAGCTACTCGAGCTTAGCACTAATGAGGAGCTGAAAGTGACATTTAAAAAAGGGGATCAATAATTTTGGCTGCAGGCAGAAATACCTGAAAAATATCCTGGATTGTGGGGAATCGCGCAAAAGCTTCTGATAGCGTTTGCCTCGTTATATCTCGTCGAAAAATATTTTAGCGCCGTTACAAATTTATTAACAAAAAAAGGAACAGATTGAATATCACAGAACGGAGAGATTTGCGGTTATATCTTACAAAAGTCAAGCCAAATATTGATAATTTGCTGTCAATCCATCACATGTACATCCATCTCATTAAAATTGTATTTTTTTTGTGATTACCATTGTAGAAGTTACATTACGTTATAAATGTTTAATTTTGATTATATTACGACTGTTAAAACAATAATAATTATCGGTGTAATAATTTATATATTTGCATATATAATATATATACCTACAACACAAGGAAATATACTATATTTCTTTTTACCACTCCGAATGGGACGTTTTCTATATAAAATTTGTGAGAATTGATTGGTTGTGCTGAGTCACTGTAGATTTCAAAAAAGTAAAGTTGGATGGAGTCACTTTTACGTTTGGCCAACTTTGCTTTTTTGACATCCACGTCGTTGAAACTCAGCCACAACGCAAGTTTCCATAAATAGATAGATCAAATTTTCACTTTTTTTTCGAGATTTAGAAATTGGTAGTAATGTAGAATGTAGATGCAGGGGGTCCACCGGATCCAGGAAAATTTTGAAAGTGGTCTATGAAACAAAAGAGTCTGGGAACCACTGCTATATACGTCTATAATATAAGTGGTACAAAAAAATCCCATTTCATATTCATTTAATAATTGAAACATACATATATTTTATGGTAAAGGTATACCTTTAATATAAGAAAATCTGCTTAGAACATGCAGTGGGAAATTGTACTATTATATTTATCCAGGATCATCGTATGGTAAAATAAGTTCGATTCGGAAATCCGCGAAGCCGAGGATTACGTAAGCTATTTCTCTAAAATATAAAATGTTATCGCATACGTAATAACGTTTAGTGGAAATATAAGGAAATAGGCGTTTGCATGCATGCTGCATATTGAAATGCCTTCAATTTTATATATTTTATAACCATTGGTTACAGTATTTTTAGGTAGTTTGAGGCCTGATTCACAATCTACTCATAAGTGTCTGATAACATTTGCATGTTTTGTCTCTGTCGATCGATATAAAGAAAGCAGTGATAGAACTTCTGAATACTAAGCTATCCGACATTTATTAGAAGATTGTAGAACAGACCCTTAGAGAAAAAAATTGTGGACAAAAGAGCTTATAGGTAGCTCTTAAATTACAACGACATTGTTTTTGAAATGAATATTACGTACTTTATCGTATGAAATTTAATCAACACAGTAAAGAATAAAATGCAATCGTCGAACGTCTGGCTTGTAATAATTTTAATCTGAGCTTGTTTGAGCAAAGCTCAAACCACTCAAGTTAATAGATTGTATTGGCAACTTTTAATTAAATGCAGCAAAGATATATCGTTTATCGTACACACAAGTTGATACAAACAATGCTCAAAATTCGAAAATAAAAGAACTTTTAAAACAGAAAATATTTAAAGTACTCATACTGTTGTTAAAACAACGGGTAAATTTTCATAAAGTGGTTTACTGACTTTGATTTACTGGTAAATAACAGGTTTAAATCAACTATCTCTGGAGTCTTTCTGAAGATAGCCTTATCGCTTATATTTATAATACTTTCGCAACAAGATGGTTTGCAACAACCGAGGGCTTAGCCGACATGCCATCGTTAATTACAATGACGCAAGTAAAAGAAAGACGCAAGAAAGACGAAATAAATGCATGGTATTGACGTATCGCGCGCTATGTCACTTAGCGAACGTTACGATCAATCCTGTCAATCCCATATATATTTTTTCAATTTCGAAGATCGTCATTGTTATTAACGATGACATGTTGGCTAAGCCCTCAGCATCGATAAATTTATAACGTTGTCGACACTAAGGTGGACGCCGATATCTGCAAACCGAATCCAACTTCGAATTATTTTTCAACTTCTTAATTTATTAACTACATTTGCATAATGCGATCCCTGGGAGTTCTAGACTATTCGAATATTAAATTAATGAAAATACTTTTTGTTTGTTCCACCGAAGCTTTATTAACCATGTAAATTCTTGGACACAATCCTTTTAAGGAGAACTTTTACGTGGAACTTTCGTAAAAGTGAAATGAATCTTATTCTGTACCCGATACCCATAGATTATTATACATAATAATATTATTCCAAACATACATAATTTTATATTTTTAGAGAAACCTGTAAGATTTAATAAAATTAACTTTCTGAAAATTAAACGAGCAAACGTATCGCCTGATGGTATGAAATTGTAGTAATTTCTTAGTAGCAAGGGGTGCATTGCTAAGTCACTATACTATAATAAAATAATAAAAAACAAATCATCCACACAAAGTCACAAAATATGAATGAGTGTCTAAACATGGGTTACCTTGAATCGGACTTGGTATCTACGATATCTTAAAACTTTATGCGAAGGAAAGACTTTTTCAACCGATTTCCAAAACACAGGACGAGGTTCTCAATTCATGTGTATGTTTTTTTTTGTATGTATGTTACGCGATAACTCCGCCGTTTGTGGACCGATTATCGAAATTCTTTTTTATTTTAAAGGATTGACTCCCAAGTTGATCCAATTGTCACCAAATGGTAGACCTGGTGTTGGGATCCATGATGAATCGTGGGAAGTCCTCAAAATTTATAGGGTAATATAATAGTGATTTTGACTTTTTTGAAGTAACTCGAGCATGCTACCAAAAAGTGAAATGTTGTGCCAAGGTATACCATGGATCCAAAAGCACTGAACGGAACTCCTCAGTTTTTGAAGATACACGTTTGAAAATTCCAGCATTGTTTAAAGAACTGCAAGCATATGTCCCTATTAAATAATCATCATCACTACTACTCATGATACTATGTTGATATAAGTATTTCTCATAGTTTTTTACACCGATATCGATTTCTTTGAACATTCACAGCTACCAAAAAGTGAAATGTTGTGCCTAGATCCAAAAGGACTGAACAGGGGTCTTACTCCCGAAACTGATACCATTTCGAATTACGCGTCTGCCCCCTTACTCCCGACACAATCGAGAATCGAATCAGTTCGATCTCAAAAGCTTTTGATACTCCCGACACCTACACTAGCGCACGATCGTGCTCAATTTGTAACTAGCCTGGATCAAAAATTTGATCGTAACTTTTAGTACTCCCGACGAAATCATGGGGCCTTACTCCTGAAACTGATACGATTTCGATCTACGAGTCTGGTCCGATGTCGATTTTGATTGGCATTGGAACGCCTCAGTCTTTAAAGATATGCTTGCAGATCAATAAACAACGCAAAATTACCAAACATTACGTTATTACGTACGACTTAGAAATGAGCACCCCCAGCTACTAAGAAATTACTACAATTTCATACCATCAGGCGATATATTTTGCTCGTTTAATTGTCTGAATGTTAATTTTATTAAATCTTACAGGTTTCTCTAAAAAATATAAAATTATGTATGTTTGGAATAATATTATTATGAATAATAATCTATGGGTATCGGGTACAGAATAAGATTCATTTCACTTTTACGAAAGTTCTACGTAAAAATTCTCCTTAAAAGGATTGTGTCTAAGAATTTACATTACGTTTAGAAATTTAGCGTTGTTTAAAGAACTGAAAGATATATTATTTTTTTCCTATTCTTATTCCATAGGTAAGGCGCATAGCCATTACTCGACTGCGCCATAATTTCTTATCATTGTCTTGTGTATGTAATTGTTGTTTGTTTTTATGTGGTGAAGTCACTCATTGGCCCTTGCAGAATACCAGTACAGCAGGCTTGCTTGCTGCGTATAGCTTAGCTAGGGCAATTTTTGGTATCACATAACATACATAGTATGTATCAAAATGTACCTAATTTAAACTTATTCTGTATTTCATTGTGATGTGTGTTGTGTGATGATAAAATAAACGTATTCTATTCTATTCTATTCTATTCATATGTCACTATTAAATAATCATCATCACCACCACTATCATCACACCATATATTATGATATTAAAGCGTAATTAGCTATGGACTCGCTAGTCGGATGCTGGGCATGAATACAAGTTGTCTATAGCTAACTATAACGACGACTCGGATACGGATTCTGGGCACACGTACGAATTATTGTTCGACCCATATGCTGGGTGCTTGGTGCGATAAGTGTTAAGTTGATATTTCTCATAGTCTTTTATATCGATATCGATTTCTTTGAACATTCACAGCTATCAAAAAGTGAAATGTTGTGCCAAGCAGTGGTTGTACCAAGCAGTGGTTCCCAGACACTTTTGTTTCATAGACCACTTTCAACATTTTGCTGGATCCGGTAGACCCCCTGCATCTACATTCTACATTACTACCAATTTCTAAATCTCGAAAAAAGTGAAGATTAGATATATCTATCTATGGAAACTTGCGTTGTGGCTGAGTTTCAACGACGAATTAACAGTTTTCGAAAAAAAAAGGTTAGAATTTATTGCTTGATAGGGTAAATTATTTGATAGTAAAGTAGGTAGACTAAACAAATTTTCAATTAAATTTTAATTCATTGGGTTGTGAGTGGATGTCAAAAATGCAAAGTTGGCCAATCGAAAAAGTTGACTCTATACTTATTTAGAAAACGTCCCATTCGGAGTGGTAAAAAGAAATATAGTATATTTCCTTGTGTTGTAGGTATATATATTATATATTCAATATATATAAATTATTACACTAATAATTATTATTGTTGTAACAGTCGTAATATAATCAAAATTAAACACTTATTTATAACGTAATGTAACTTCTACAATGGTAATCACAAAAAAATATAATTTTAATGAGATGGATGTACATGTGATGGATTGACAGCAAATTATCAATATTTGGCTTGACTTTTGTAAGGAATAACCGCAAATCTTCCCGATCTGTGATATTCAATCTGTTCTTTTTTTTTTTTTAATTTGTAACGGCACAAAAACTTTTTTCGACGAGATATTACGAGGGAAACGCTATCAGAAGCTTTTGCGCGATTCCCCACAGTGCAGGATATTTTTTAGGTATTTCTGCCTGCAGCCAAAATTTTTGATACCCTCTTTTAAATGTCACTTTCAGCTCCTCATTAGTGCTAAACTCGAGTAGTAGAGTAGCCTCTTGTAATATTACATTCTCCACTTCCGTTTCATCAAATGGATTTATGATCCATGGTGGTATTTTCATCGACAGAATGTCTTCAAATCTGATTTTAAAATCATCATGCAGGGCAATCAAATGTTGAACGTATGTCTGAATATCTTTATCAAGGCATTCTACCTGCGACAAGTTTGAAAACTGAAAATTCGCACCAATATTTTCCTTCATAAATTTCAATTTGCCAAAGCAAAAAAAAGCAAAAGCTGAAATTACACTCTTTGTTTTTATTAAATTAAGGTTGTCCCCTTGTAATTGTAAGTTGAGGTATTAAATTTTTTGAACAAATCTGTCAAATACGCGATGTCTGATTTAAAATTGATTAGGTTTTTTTAAATCAGGATCGTTACTTCCCAGAAATTCTAGAATTGAGTCAAAACGTGAATAAAATCTTAATAAACATGCACCTTTCGACAACCAGCGTACTTCGGTATGTAACAGCAATCGTTGGAAGTTTTCATTATTTTCATCGCACAATTGTGCAAATAAGCGCGTATTCAATGCATTGCTTCTAATTTTGTTAACTGCATTAATCACAAATTGAAGCGATTGGTGCAATCTATCACTCAAATTTTTCGCTACTACATGTTGTCGGTGGATAATTGCAGTTACATCTGGTATAATTCTTTTAAGATGGCCTATAATAAGCCCACGATATCGCCCGACCATGGCAGGAGCTCCATCTGTTGCCACCGAAATAACGTTTGTAAATGGAATCGATTTTTCTTTAAAAAAATGTCCCGAACATTAAATATTGATTCACCTTTAGTGTCCGTCTTCAAAGTTTTCGCTAATAGTAGCTGTTCATGAATTTCTTCGCCCATAACAAATCGAACATATTATGCCAATAATAATGCTTCATTGCCAAGTAAAGTTGACTCGTCCAGTTGAATAGAAAAATGAGTTGTTTGCAGATAATCACACAAGAAACTTTAACATCAGAGCTCATTTCATCAATACGTCTTTGTACAGTGTTGTTACTCAAAAGAAGTCTTTTGAGTATGTCAAATGAAGATTTGTGCAGAACAGTTTTTAAAACCTCTTCAACAGCAGGTAAAATGAATTGTTCTCCAATGATGTGCGGTTTTCCAGATTTTTCTATAAGTAATGAGATATTGTAAGATGCCCGCAAGCCATCATCGTTGTTTTCAGACGTTGAAGCGAACATACTGTGCACGGTAGGTCTCTTTTCATATTTTTCCTTTAATGTTTGAAAATATTTCAAATCTTTACCTATTTTATCAGGATGACACCTTCTTAGGTGGTCTTCCAGCTTTGATGGTTTCATAGAGTCATTGCTCAAAACTTTGTTGCATAAAAGGCATATTGTGGGCAATCGTTTATCTGCCTGTGATGGAAGAAAACCAAATTTTTAATATTCAACACTATACTGACGACACTTCTTCTTAGATTCGGTCATGTTTCATATCAATTACCTACCTGTAATTAAAAAAATTAAAAAATTAAGTTTCAATACAAAATGTTGAAAAATACGCCCTTTTCGCATTAGGCACGCGATATTGTATTAAATAGGCAGGTAGGTAGGTATACAAATACGCAGGTAGGTACTTTTCCGACACTGGTAATCACTAATATCGATCCACTTTTCTTTATGAAATTTCGGTAACAAATGAGTAACGTTTATCCTTGACATTCGTATTTATATTGGTGAAGAATTAAACACGTTCATACAAGAATAAATTGTCTTATTGAGAAGGTTTAATATAGGTATCATATTATTTAAAATAACAAGCCAACATTTTAGTTCTTCACTATCGAAACCAAATTAATTTTCATGCACCCCTGCTTACGATTGTAGACCCCCATTTTTTGTCACATCCAACGTAGACCACGTCAATGGCCACGTCAAGTCTCCGTGGACCCCTTGGGGTCCAGCTGGACCACTTTGGGAATTACTGTGCCAAAGTATGCCCTGGATCCAAAACGACTGAACAGAACTCTTTAGTCTATAAAGATACACGTTTGGAAAAGAGATCGGCAAGTCGCCATACATTTACTGGCTGGTAATTAAAATACGTGGCCACAAAAAATATTCACTGTAAGTTGTACTTTATGAACATAGGAATAAAAAAGTAATAATATTATACATCAAACTCGGGGGATAAAAGATAATTGATTAAAAATAACGTAATCTATAGTTCAATAAATTGGCCTAGTGGGGCATAGTGTTTCAGAAATCTTCAAAATCGGACATCACTAAGCTAAGCTAAGGTCGATGGCGTATTGTTTTCTAAACCTAAAGGCCTCCACAGACAAGAGGCCGATCGTTTCAGTTAGAACTGACGTCAGTTCAGCCTGAACGGATTCGAGCACATACACGGAAAAAATCGCATCGGACACAACTGATGTCAGTTCGGCCTTAACGGATTCGAGCACACACACGGCAAAATCGCATCAGTTCGTTCTGGTGTGCCGCGAGCTACGGTAGTGTTTAATAATTGCGTGATAATTAAACACCGCAAAAACTCACTACGCTTGTACACGGACACACGCCCGCACGGCCGCGGCTCTGGCGAGAACTGAAGCGATTTGTACACATGGTGTTCGTTCAGTCTATTCGTAGAACTTAGTTATTTTACAAAGTTTTACTACTAAATTAAGTATTTTATTCCCTCCTTAGTAGGAATTTAGTTGTTAGTAGTGTTTTAGTAGGAAAGAGCCAGACAGTAATCATATGCAAAATGGTCTAGGTTAGGCACAAAAAAATACACCTTATCATAATAATACATTCGTCCGTAATTTGCTTATGACTATCCGTTTAATTACTATATACGTAATATTTCCCAGTATATTTTAATTTAACGGTAAAATTTATATAAAAATTCAATGTACTTAATATTTCTTAATATTACAAAACCTAAAATGCCCTGGTTTTTGGGGGCTTTACGGATTCCTAAGTTTAGTAGCTATATTATATATTTTTCAGTATTATTTTAGTAGTTTTTTGTGAAAATCGACGCGAGTTTAGTACTCGCTTCTACTAAAAACTACTCCGTTTCTTTAATAGAAAAAATGTACAAAGGAGCTATGACAAAATACTTTTTAGCACAAAAAACAAATGCAAAACAACTTAGTATCGAAAAAAAAAAAAAAGTTTGAAAAGTGAAAAAAATTAATTATCTCTAAAAGTACTCAAGTGGTAGAAACGTATTAAAGTACAAAATATGCGCGTCTGACAGGTGTATTGAACAAAGTATACTCGTATAACAGATTACCAACGCCTCGCAATATACGTAATAAATTAATTTTATGAATTGATGACTTGAAAAAATGCCCATCTTCCAAATTTTTTATCTCAAAAACTAAGTAGAATGGGCACACGGGAGCTTTACTATTAAGGTTGGAATACAAGACGCCATCGATCTATGGGCTTAGCTTAGTGATGTCCGATTTTGAGGATTTCTAAAACACTGTGTGGGGCGGTTTGTGGAAAAGCGACATCCATTAGTTATGACGTCAATTACGCAATTAAATTAATAACCACTTTCTTATTTGTTACGTTTACGCAAATATTATTCATTGTTTTAACACTGACGGATTGTGTCGCGGTGCAATTTTCTTTTTCCCGACGTTTCGTCTACTTTCCAGCAGCCGTGGTCACGGGAGGACTGAGGCGTCAATTGTCCTATTTGTTGAAGTTGTTCAAACTACCCGAAGATTCTTCAATTATTATTTGTATTCCGATCCACGCAAAACATACTAACAATATCTTCAAGCCGCGGTGTTTTTAAATTAAATTTTATTTTGTTAATTATTGGATCCCAACTAGATGGCAGCACCCAGCCATCTTCTCGGTTAAAATTAGGGTTCTTTTTAATTTCTATAGCCTCGCGTATCATTCTTGGGCGATAACGGTGTTTCTTTGCCAGTACTTGTGGCTTATCAAATCTTTCTTGTCAAATCTTGTCATTACATAAGATTTGATAAGCCACAAGTACTGGCAATGGAACACCGTTATCGCCCAAAAGGCAAAAGGAACACGAAATCGAGATCCTTTAATAAGCGAAAGTGGATTATGTAATCATAGCAACCACGTTTACTGCTAAGGCTATACAAACTACATTTTTCAATTTTTTGAAAAGTATATAACCTAATACCTACTTGTTACCGCACGTTCATAGTTGAGCTTGTGGGTATTGTAGAAGTATTTATAAATAGATAGATATATATACCTAGGTACCAGTGGAGAAGTGTGGTTTTACTTCAGAGGGAAGCCCTAGTCGCTATACGTGAGTTGTGCAAGTTTTTTTAATGGAAATTTAGTACCATATTATGTGTGATGGTCAAGGTCAACAAGCGTGTTGAGTTGTGTCGTGTGTCGTGTCCGAGAAAAATTGTAAATGCTTAAGTAACTATTCTTATGGTTATATCTACGGTTCCTATTCCTATAGTTACATATACGGTATTCTTATACCTATAATTAGGTATATTTCAAAATACAAAATAGGTACTTAATAATAAAACCTTTTTCTGTGTATTAATTAACTATTGTATGATAATCATAATATTAAAACACTTCCACAGTACTACCGCCTATTAAATAATAATATATTTTTAGGATCAGAAGCAGAATTTATTAAAAAAATAACACTGAACAAGAAAACCGTTATATTCATTTAACACAATTTGTAGCTTACTTTCCTAAATTTAAATTAAAACAAGAAATTCACATAAAATAACGATTGCACACTTAAATTTAACAATTTTACAAAAAAGAAAATGGCTCACATGACCCTTAAACCAACCGACAGAGATTCGTGTAACCGTCCATCCGATGCAAGCGCCGAGGAGTAAAAGAGGCTGACGCTTGGTGTGGCCGCCTTATATGTATGGCGGTCACCACAATATGTTGTGGCGGGGGATTCTTATTCCTCACACGGCCTCTCCTGATGATGTGTCGTCCTCGACACCGGCTCCTCGAGGGCTGCCACCTTGGCTTGGTGTGTATGGCATTGATGGTCCGGCTTCCGTGTCCTCGCCCAATGAAGGCATAGACCGACTGGCTGCAGTCACTGGTTCTGTCTGCACGGCATCGTTGTCTGCATCACCACCTTAAAATAGAGAATAACCAATTAGGAAAATTACTCGACAAACATAAAGTGAAGCATTTATCTTGCACACAATTCGCTCGGTCATCACTCAATTAATTTAAACATCAACTTTCGCCCATCTGTCATATAACACACATCCATCGTTCCCAAATAAAACAGACGTCTCTGTTAAACTTACTGATACCTGAGGCTTGACGCAGACCGTATTCATACGTACAAGCCTACTCAACACGCAGGCCGTATCCTTACGCGCGAGAGTATGCCCAAAATGCAGACCGTATTCGTACATTTGGCCGTCCGACTCACGGACAAGTTTGTCAAGCTGACAAACACTCGTGACACACCTGGGGCCCCACAAGCGTCATAGCAAGTAACAAAAAGTATAGCCACAAGTACAAAGCGACTCTTAACTAAATAGCTATCGTAAAGCATTTAGCAAAAGCAATACTCGCTCTCGAAAAATGCAGCACATGTGTCTGGGCACCACTCGCCCCGCCACGGCACCATAAATTGGGCTGCAGCTTGGGTAGTTTTTCCATAGTCACCGCTCAGCAGACGGAGTGCATAGCGGTCGCTTGGCAGAGCTTCCACCACTTTGTAGGGACCGCGCATGCCGGGATCGAGTTTTCCAGTAGACTGTGAAAACTTGATGACAAATACATAATCATTTATTTTAAACTGACGAGGCTGTTGCCGTTGCTGGTTTACCCGCTCGTCTTGTCGATTTTGGTTGTTTCTCAGACGCTGCCGCACTCTATCCCTGGTGACCGGGAGGTCACCAGGGATAGAGTGGGTACTGAGGAGAGAGGGAGAGAGTAGAGACTTAAGGGATTAAGGCCTCCCGGTTAGGATTCGACCCTTCGATTGCCACATCACGTACCAAAGCTCGTACAACAGGGGTGGTAGCTTCAGTGCCTATCAGTAAGTTCAATGGGGAGACTTGAGTAGTTTTCTGTTTCGTGATGTTTAGAATGAGCTGAAGTTTCCACAGTATATCTGACCAGTCCGCCTTTTTGTGATTTACTTGGATGCGGAGCATGTTGAGAACGGTACGCATGTACCACTCGACTTGACCGTTTGCATGGTGCATCTCCGGAGTTATGTAGTGGAGATTGCAGCCTAGTTCATTTATCATTTAGATTCGAAAAGGGTAACGAAAAATAGTTTGACGTCGTCCTGTTTCAATAACCTATTTACCAATAACTATTTGTTAAAAACGTTACCATTGGTATCATTTGCCGGTTTTCTGCGTTTCAATAATCTAACATAGATAGAGGAATCTTTTTCTGTGAGAGCGAGATCGCTGTCATACAAAATTACTTGACTCAAACATACGCCATTTATCAGTAACCATTAGTTTTGGAACCCCAAATAAAGAAATAGCCTGGGTAATCACACGTTTTAATTCTATGGCATCTTGTCTAGTAATAGGGAACAAGAATGAAAATTTGGTAAACGCGTCTACTACTTCTAGAACGAATTTATGTCCCATTGATACTGGTAGGGGTCCTAGTGCATCTACGTGCACCGTATCAAATGGTGTGTCTGGTTTCTCCCAAGACGTGATATTTTGTAGTGGGGCGCGAGGACCTCTTTTTTGAGATATGCATACAAGGCAATTTCTAAAAATCTCATTTTAAGGCCCACATATTTACACACGAATCGTTTTAGACCGGGGAACCAAAAATGCCTTAAAATGAGATCTAAAGTTTTTTCCGCGCTTATGTGTTCGTGTTCATCATGAAACACTCTGAGCAAGCTCAGTCGGTGGCCTTTGGGAATGTAGCAAAGCAATCGTGACTCTTTACCTATCGGGACGTACTTGGGATACAAAATTTCGTTGCGTATTGAATAACGACTAGCATCCAGACTACCATCGCGAAGTTTTTGAATGAGTTCTTGAGTCTCATTGTCTGCTAATTGTGCTATTTGAGCCCAATTGCGGGGTCTAGAAATTTGGTTGACACTAACTGCGGGATTTCGACTAAGGTAGTCTGCATGTGGCATCATTACTCCTTTACGGTATTCGATCGTGAACTCGAAATCTTGGAGGTAGATCCACCAACGAGCTACTCTAGGCAACAAATCTTTCATCCGCTCTGTGGACTCAAGAGCGTTACAATCAGTAACTATTACAAACTTTAAACCAACTAAATAATGCCTAAAATTTTGAAGAGCCTTAACCACCGCGAGGGTCTCTAGTTCATAAGAGTGATATTTACTCTCGGCCCCATGAGTAGATCTACTAAAATATGCAACTACGTGTTTCTTAGAATCAGGATGTAGTTGTAAAAGAACAGCACCGTAACCTGCGCTACTTGCGTCCGTATGGACTTCAGTGGGAAAACTAGGGTTAATAATTGCAAGAACCGGTGTGCTTGCTAAATGCTTAATAAGGTCCTGGCGGACAGACTCACACTCGGGAGACCAGTTGAATTTAATGTCCTTGCGAGTTAAATGTGCAATAGGAGCGGTCTTAGTTGCGTAGTCTTTAATGTATCGCCTAAAATATCCGGCTAAGCCCAAAAACTGACGTACTTGCTTAACATTTTTTGGCGATTTCGTATTTGCTAACGCTTCGACTTTTCGAGGACTTGGCCTTACTAAACCTTGACTAATCACTCTTCCTAAATACTCTATTTCTGTCGTGAGAAAGGAACATTTTTTTAAGTTTATTGAAAATCCAGCCGTGGTGAGTGTCTTTAATACTTTTCCTAGCAAATCAATTCCTTCACTAACCGTGTAACTAAGAATTAGCACGTCATCAACGTAAACTAAAACGTTTCCCTCGTTTATGTGTTCGCGTAAAGTATCGTTTACTATACGCTGGTAAACGATCGGTGAGTTAGCTAGGCCATACGGCATCTTCACGTACTCGAAATGGTCTTCCGGTGTCACGAAACCGGTAAGGTGAATACATTCATCCTTTAAGGGGATCTGGTGGAAGCCCGTAGCCATATCCAAGCTAGAAAAGTACTTACATCCCCCCAACCTATCTATGTGATCGTCTATAAGGGGAAGGGGATATCTGTCTTTTACCGTAATTCGGTTAAGCGCCCTGTAATCAACGCATAGTCTATCCGAGCCGTCTCGTTTCTTTACAAGTATGATAGGACTCGCGTATTCCGAATTAGAACGTCTAATCACACCTTTCTCTAACAGATCTTTCGTAATATCCCGGACTTTAAGCTTTTCTTGATACGAAGGCTTGTATGGTCGATATACTATCGGCGTAGATTTGGTAAGCTTTATTTCCATTTCGCCCGTTCGAACTGTAGTCGAGGCGGTACCCGAAATCAAAAAGTTTGAAAGTCATAAATAACGGACATAAGGCTTGCCAACTCTTCATCTACGAGTGGTGTGTTTAGTTCGACCCGGTCGCTTTGTTGTACGATGTGAACGTTGATAGTTTTTGTATGCGTTATGAACTGTTTATCTTTGGTTCTAATGTAAGTTATACCGTCCCGATTCAACACGTCCATGCCTATTGTAACTGGGGTGTTCATGAATGACGCAGGAACTACTAAGTCTACTTCAACTGATATGTTTTTGAATTCGACCGTTACCGTTACGTAAGAAGTAGAAACTATTTCTTTGTCGCTCAAACGTTTTAAAACGCACATCTTTGACTTACGCTGGCATGAGATATATTTAAGAACATCCGAAGATACGAGGGAGACATCGAGGGCACCGCCGTCGATAAGTACATCGAGTGGCACTCCGTTTATTACAGCTGTAGTTATATCTTTGTTTTTCAAAACATCAGAAATATGCGAACAAAAGTTTACATTATGTTGATTTCGCGATTCGGAGCGTACCTTTGCAAAACACTTGTCCTCGGTGTGTCCCCGCTTCTTACAAAATGAGCATACGTTACTTGTACCAGGCGGAGCATTAAAAGTTCTTTCTTTTAAGTTATTATGGTCCGACTTTTTATGCTTACAATATCGACTAATATGTCCCTTTTGATTGCAATTAAAACATTTCGGTCCTAACTGATAGTTCGACTTTAAATGAGATTGTTTCTTAGCGATATTAAAATTATCACGTTTGACGGGTTTCGTGTAAATAGATAAGAATTGAACGATCGTTTCAGTAGTTAAGCTAGCGTTCGCGGCGGCTGCACGTATCTGCGGGCTGTCTATGCCACGAATAACTATAAGCGTTCGTAATTCATCACTTAAGCCCGGAATGATCTTTAGACGCAATAAGGTACGGCGCGCATATTCCGCAAATGTTGGGTATTTATCGGATGGTACGTTCATAGCATCAAATAAGATATTCGCGTAATCAAGTTTATTCGGACAGAGCGACTTAAATTCGCGTTTGAAGTTAGACCACGTCCTATCGTTGGTGACCCACTCGTTTAGCCAGACCTTTGAGTCTCCTTTCAGACAGGACGCGACGCGAGACAAACACTCGTGGTCAGACCAGTTATTCGCGTCTCTGGCGCGATCCACCTCTTCGCACCACGCTTCAATGTATTGTAGGATCGAAATTAGACACGTGATAATTCTGCGACTTCGCAGTTTGCATAGTCTTAATTGCTTCAATCAAAGCGTGAGCGAGTGTAGACGCCTCAGAGGGCGGAGCACCCGACTCCAAAGAATGTAACTGACGCGGTTCGTTGGGACATGCAAGAATTGGTATTTCAGGTGTAAATCCACGATCGACACGTGCGCGGCGACTACTACGCGAAAGGGAACGTGACTCATCGCGAGTGTTACCGCGCGACCCTTCCCGACGGCGAACGCGCGACCCTTCCCGACGGCGAACGCGCGAATCACACAATCGATGCCTACTTCTACTTCTCGAATAACATCTTTTAGAGTTACGTAAATCACGCCGATCTAGGACACGCAAGCCACTCCGGGGATCACGCCGTTCGTCGCTCGAGCCACGCCGCGAGACTATACTGTCACTAGAACACGCCCTAGCTCGCGACACCCGCTTGTCCCGTTTCTGATCACGTGGCACAGCCCGAGAACGCCGACGCTCACGATTTCGTGATCCCTTACGTACCATGTTTAACACTTAATCACAAGAAATAAAAGCACAAAACTTAATAAAAGCTAGCAATCGCATTTTTTTTTTAAAGTACCTACACTCAACGGTTTTCTTATCCTTGTACTAAACAAAGTGGGCTAGCTAAGTTCTTTATCCCACTTCTGATTTTAGGATCAGAAGCAGAATTTATTAAAAAAATAACACTGAACAAGAAAACCGTTATATTCATTTAACACAATTTGTAGCTTACTTTCCTAAACTTAAATTAAAACAAGAAATTCACATAAAATAACGATTGCACACTTAAATTTAACAATTTTACAAAGAAAAGAAAATGGCTCACATGACCCTTAAACCAACCGACAGAGATTCGTATAACCGTCCATCCGATGCAAGCGCCGAGGAGTAAAAGAGGCTGACGCTTGGTGTGGCCGCCTTATATAGCGGTCACCACAATATGTTGTGGCGGGGGATTCTTATTCCTCACAATATAATATTATTATCGTCTATTATTATGATAACTACAAATTACAATTGATAGTAGGTACTTATCCAACTTTCCGCTTACCGTAAAAGGCAATTTATTCAATGATTTATCATCAACAATAAACACAGCACAAGTAGTCTCACATTCAATATTCACATATATGTACATAAACACGTGTAACTTTAAAAGTTTAAACTTTAAGACGAATTATATTATCACTTCTCACTGCTTAATATAATTTCAAAAATAATAGTTGAACAATACTTAATAATAAACGTAATAACATGATTTTATATTCAAGAACGCGCGGCTGAGTTACGGCCGAGTTACTTTTAAAAATTCATTCGTCTCATGATGCACGTGATATTATCTAATAACAGCCCTCATTGTTGAAAAATACAAAATTATAATTATTAATTATTATATGATGCCAAAAATAAATTATATATATGCAATCTATTCCTATACAAAATGTTATCAAGGGAGGACTGACTGACAGAGTGAAACTATAAGGGTTCCTTATACTACTTGTGTAACTACGGAAACCTAAAATTGAAGGGAAATTTAATTTTCGATTCAAATTTTACCCAGGAGCAGTTAAGACTAGAGAGTGAATAAAATTTAAATATACAATTAACTTTAAATAGAACCTCCGCTCCCAAAAGGCAAAACAGGATACTCACAACTCATTTTCTTCATGTAGGTAAGTTTATTTTCCTGAAAAGGTGACATTTAAGGTATCTATTTTGGAAAAAGGTAAGGGATTGTTTAGGAATGCAAAGTAACTACGGAATGTAGACCGACACAATGGTTACACGTATTAGTCCCACTTGCGCAAATCGGGGTTAAAGTTAACGCTGGGTTAAATATCATGTTATTTCTCTCGTTCTTCGTAGTTATGAAAGAGCATGAAATTTTAACCCAGGGTTTAACCTACATCTGCGCAAGTGGGCCTTATTATTTAACCAAGTAATACGGGATACTCATGTGCAGTCACCAACTTATTTTTTGTTCGCATGATTAATTATATCCCTTATTTAATTATGCACAACGTGGAAATGTTACTTTTGCGATACAGAAGAAAATGAGTGTTGTCTTCTTTCACTCAAAATCTCTACCTACAGTACTACGCTATTAAAAAATAATAGTAATATAAATTAGTCTTAATGTTACTACCACCCTCATCCTCCTACATCTTTCTTCTGTTTAGTCTATAATATTATAATGTAAAATTTGAAACATTTAAAACAGAGTTAAAAGTGTGTAAATGTACATAAAAGAACAATAGATAATTATAAAAATAAAAACAATAAACAGTGATAATTTTGCTGAAATTTTGACGTATACGATCGTGTATTTGCTAAATTTACCTCATATTATGATAATAAAAAATTAAGCTAAGGGCCGTCCATTAATCACGTGATGTTTTTAGCAACTTTTTAGACCCCCACTGATCTCACCACGTCCCCCCCTGGTGGTACGTGGTGAGGTTTTGTACTACCCCGCCTCGCCTCCACCTAAGATTACATGTATTTTGTGTACATAATAAGTAGGTCATGTTTAAAGAAAAACCTTAACTTGAAAAACAGTTTAATCGAATAATTTAAGCACTTAAAGGCTATACGAGTCATATTTGTCTTGCAAGTTTGAGTAATATTTAAACAACACTGTGAATCTACTACAGATAAGAATTTCGGTATGCATAGACTAGATTCAAAAATTAATACACGTGATGTCTCCTCAACCTCTCGGGCGCCGCCTAGTATTTATGTCATAGGTCAACAGGCGCTCCCCTTCAAATTTGACGTATGACCTAAGTTGCCGGTCAGCGCTAAAATGCAGATTTCGACGAAAATTCATATGAGTGCACTAACTTATATGAGTATATTCGGAATCTACGTAAAATTAACAAGTGGAATTATTTCGAACATCTAATCGCACAAGTTTGTAAAATCACACCTTTGTTGTCGAAAAAATCATTTAAAAAACAATTTAAGACACTATAAACGTTATAAATAGACTAATTATATTAAAAACAAGTTATTTTGTTATTATAAATGACTAGACACAATGTCCTCTGCTTAAGAAAATTACAAAAAAATATAATTTAAAGCGAATGCGTTGCGTTCAAAAATAATCATTGCAAGAGACGCAAGTTCAAAAGCTTTTTTGGACCTGATTATCCACATAAAATGTATTTTTTGTGGTCTCCTATTAAACCTTACCTAATAATAAGTTTTTTTTTCAAAAAAATCATGTATATTAAGTGTCCCGTTCATTCAAAATCTTAGAATACAAAAAAAAATGCTAAAAATACCACTCTTACATAACAGGCTGATAAAAGTTTAACAGTTTGATATTTTTACATATGAGCTGTTTTGTCAAAAACTACATAAAATATAGAACCAAAATAAATAAATACACATTTCTTATGTTTTTCTAGAATTATTAAAAATTGTTTGAAAAATTGACAAAATATCCCACTTACGTGAAAACTTATGAACAAAAAATATTTGGAGTCATCTTTCGTCTATTTTTTTTAATGATTTTGTGACGTAAAATTAACTGAATTGACTATTTCACATAAAAATATTAGTCGTTAGTCGTCTTTAGTCAATTGTTTTAAATGTTTTTGTTAGGCATAAAAATTAACTCAATTGACTATTTTACATAAAAATATTAGTATGTACGTTAGATTATATATTTTAAATAAAAAGTATATATTTTATTTATTTACAATTATATCTATCATACAGTTTTTATGTTTTTATACGAAAATAAAAAAGCGGGTTCTATGTAGAAAATAATAGCGATTTTTAGGCGACTCAATGAGTCTATGTTCATTAGTAATTTGAATTTTCGCCGCCATTTTATTTTGAAAATGCCAGGCGTCCCGACGCCGTACAACGATTAAGAACAAACATCGTCTTATTCATTTTTATTTTCTGATTTGTTTATAGCACTAACTAGTTCTTTTATTATAGTATAACAATCGTTAATAATATTTTCTATTATTAAAAGTTAAATATTACGAGAAATATTTATAGCTTATTAAAATACAAAACTGTTTTTGTAACAGTTATAATTTGCGTTGGTATATGGACGCAACTAAATTATAAAAAACAAGTTCCTAATAGCAAAACTATGACGAAAATTTATATTACCTTTATTTTAGATAAAATTAGGTACTTACCAAAAACATTTTTAACAAAATTGTACTTCACAACACACTGTAAACCATCCGTGTGAAGTGTACTGAACAATGAAAGCAATTTGACACAACGTATGTAGTTTTCAATTGGCTATCGTTTTTGTTATTTTTTAGGATTATAAATGTATGTATATTAGATTTATCATCCTTTTTATTAGCTTCAATATTCAATACATTAAAAAGAGACCAACATATATTTTTGCACGTAATTTAATTGATTTTTGGTACTATTACTCTACCGCCGAATCGACCGTAGAACGGTGGCGAGCGAAAAAAAAGAAAAAGCTTATAAGCCTGTAAAATCCTGTATCCCCCTTGTGATACTTGGTGATTTTTTTCGGTCCCCCCCCCCCCTTTGGTATCACGTGATTAATGGACGGCCCCATCATTAAAAATCCAAAAATAAAAAACCATGTAATGAACTCGATTTTTAAATGTTAATTATAATATTTAAGAAACACAATGAAATTACAAACGTCAAACAAACTAACCCCTTAACTTAAGTCGTTGGTAAATTTGACCCACGTTAAATCTTTGTAGCTCTGTAAAATTCGCAGTGAGCGTCGCGTCGCAGCTCCCACGTACCCGAGAGTTTTTTAGTGGTTGCAACAGAAAAAATACACTGTTAATAGAACTCTGCTCTAATACAAAGAGTTGAACCCACCCACAACGATGGATAGGTGAGGTACGCAACTTAAGTCACCCCTGAATGCGCCGCGGTGTCTTTGGTGACCCACGTAAATTTTACCTTTACTTTTAGTTTTACCGTGTGATTTTGTTTATAATTGAATGTTAGGGTGCCCTCGCTGCAGTCACTAAAAGGCATTGGAGCAGCGCAATAATTTATCATAAATACATAATATGCTCACGTCGGTCTCCCTTAGAGGTATGCAGATACTAGAGACCTCCATTTGATGCGATCCTGAAAAACTCTGCGCGGTCATGGCGAAGAATATGCTGTACCGGCGGCTGCTGCTGCTGCGGACTGTCTTTCACCTGGTATACCTCCTGTCTAATGCTGCGACCCTAGTACATACTGTGCTGGTGATGGTGAAGAAGACCAGCGAGCCTGGAGCCAGCGAACGCCTGCTAGACATGCGGCATAATGCGCCGGCCTTCCTCACTAATTGGAATATGGTAAGTATTTTTACTACATGTTTTCTCATTGTAGTTCTCCTAAAGACAAATAAAGAGGCTAAATCAGAGTTTCAGATAGGATTTTTTTAAAACTTTAACTGCTATAATAACCGAAAAAAATTTCGCTCTCTCCGCTCGCTCGCTTTTTACACAAAGAACATCTGTTTATTTATAATGTGAATTCTAATAAGGGTTTTATCAGGTAAACAGCAAAAAAAATTGTAACAAACTATAATTAGAATCTGCTTTTGATACATTTGAAATGATGATAAAAAATGACTCTCATTAAATTTTGCAGTCTATTTTTTTTTCAGTTTAAACTGTTTTTAACTACTTGAAAAAAAACCTGTTCACTTGTCCAAAATTCGGGGTTTTTAAGCGTCTTGTCATGTTTGTCAAATTTTAGATATGGCAACCATAGGTTAAAATGAACCTTCTTTAGGTGTTCCAGATGACATTTCTGGTGTTAGCGGTGTGGGCGGACTACCTGGAGTGGGCTGGGCGCAGCCACAAACTCGGTGAGCAGGTGGAGCAAGTCCGCGACGTGGTTTACTGCGCCCTCGTTGTGCCCTATTCTGTGGTGAGTTGGTTTAGAGCATAAATTCCCAACGGAAGTGGTACCGCCCCCTAGTGGGGACTGGACCGCCACTGGGGTCGGTAGTAGCTCAAAAGGCAAATGGAGGTCGTTATGTCAGTCAAGGGGGCAACGACCACGATAGCACGATTACAGAGAGAGAGAGAGATAAGTAGGTGATTTTCAATTTTTAAGATTGACAAACATCAACGTGTAAAAAATCGTATCAAATGTATCACGGTAGAGTTAATAATCTGAGGTAGTGTGTGTTATCATTTTTATTAATTTTATGTATTTCTAAGCATTGTTTAAAAAAAATAACTTTTCTTACACCATATAAACTTTAACTGTGCCAAAGTTCATACTCCTCCGTTTGCATAATTTTCGTAAAAAGGGGTAAGAAGTTTTCGCACCACGTATTAATATTATATGATGATGATGATGTAAATCATAAAAGGTTTGGAAACTAAGGTTTAGACCAGGGATGTAACGGAACGGGCCCGTTGCTATTTTCACATTACATTAACGATCTCCCGAATGTAACAGAACAAAAACTTATTCTTTTCGTAGACGACACAAGCGCGGTAATTAAATATAAAAATGTAGACATGTTCGAAAGTAAAATATCTAGTACACTTGACAAAATTCTTTTATGGCTAAAATTCAATAATTTACAAATCAATCTGCAAAAAACTAAAATTACTCAATTTACTGACTATAGGACGTGTCCTATAGTCAGTAAATTGAGTTGGTCGTGACCAATTGACATAAATATCACCTTTGAACGCATTAAGGTGGAAGAAGTAAACATTACGAAATTTTAGGAATAATGGTAGATAGATACTGTGACTGGAGTATCTAAACTATTTAAGCGACAAACTTGATAAATTTGTATATGCAATAAAAATGAGTATCGACTGAAGTGGCAATGTGCGCATACTACGGGTACGTGTATAATTATATTTATGTTCAGTGCTCTCGTATGGGCCCTTGTTGTGGGGGAACTCCGTAGAAATTGACAAGGTAGAGAAGAAATGTGTAAGAGCCACTTGTGGAGCTTTTCCGTTAGATAGCTGCATCTTTGTCACTCTCATCACTCGCATTTAAATTTACATACAAAATCTAGGAAACCATTAACTAGATCCACCATTTAATATAGCAACCTAATACAGTTAAATTAGGAATAAAATAAGCTTTCATTTGACATTTTTTCGACTAAATAACTGATGAGGGTATTTAAATAACATTTACTCACCTGTTTATACCTGGCAACCCCATAGTTGCGAAGTGGTGAAAGTAAGCAACCTTTTCGTTTTCGATCCTCTTAAGTATATTCTTTTAAGTAGTGTTAAATTTTTTTAAATAACCATTGAGGGAAGTAGATTAAATAAATTTAATTAAAAATTTAATTATTTAATATTATCCGGGCGCAATATAACTGGGTAACCTATTTGCACTGTGTCAATGTCGATATCATTTATTTCTTATCACTAATGAATAACAGATGAGGGTATATATTTCTTATACCGGATTTTAAGAAAAACCATTATAGGCTGTATGAACGACATAAAACCCAAAACAATTATTTTTAATTTTTTTTTCAGTTTGTCTGTACGTTTGTACGCGCTAAACTCAGAATCTACTGAACGGATTTTGATGAAATTTGGTACGGTAGTAGTTTAGACTCTGGATTAACACAAATACTACTTTTATTGCGGAATAATGTACGGTTCTGGCGATATTTGTTTTTGCGCGTCCAAGTCCACGTCAAGTTACCAAGTCAACGGCTTAACCGATTTGAATGCAGTTTTGACTAATGCGTTTTGGTTACACTTAAAATTTAAATAACCGACTTCCAAAAAGGGAGGCGGTTATACATTCAGCTGCTTATAATTTTTTTTTTGCTTTTATTAAACGATTACTCTGCACTGATATTCAAAATTATTTTTTTGCTGTAAAGGGTACGAGTATAATCCCAAATTGGTCTTTTTTACACCAAAGTAGTGACCTAATGATGGGATCCATGAGAAATCGAGGGAACTCCTCGAAATTTATATGGACACATAATATAGTGATTTTGACTTTTTCCTAAGTAGTCTAGGCATATACTACCAAAAATAAAGATTTTACACCAAGGTTTACCCTGGATCCAAAAGCACTGAACAGAAATCCTCAGTCTTTAAAGATACACATTTAGAAATTTCGGCATTATTTAAAGAACTGCAAGCATATGCCACTTGCAGTAATCATCATCGTCATCATCAGCACCATCTTCTTACGATACACCAACATATTATTATGGTGACATACTACTACATACTCCCCATAGTTTTGTACACCGACATCAATGCATAATATTTGAAATCTTGTTATTGCCAAAATTATATTCATGATCATCATCATCGCTATAATATTATATTTAATGCTGACTGATACAATAGCGTCTAATCATTATCATCACTGGTGATTGTTTATTTGGTCCACAAATCGGTAATGCTTATTTGGGGAAATACCACGCCCGCTCAGAAATCCTTTTTTTTTGTATTAATAACTTTCTTAAAATGTGCTAATAATAATAAATATAACTAAAAAGGGGAAAATTATTATTATTAAACAAAAAATTAAAACCGACCTCCAACGACATGCACAAAGTATGAAATAAATCTTCTTTTCCAAATAATTCTCCTTTTAAATTTGGCTAAAATTTTAACTATTTGTCTACTCAATCTTCATATTTTCTAAGTCAGTACCATGGTGTCTACAAAAAAGTCTTCGATGGCATAGATATTGTGTCTATCTTTTAAGGATAGTTTACAATACCAATTCTAAGTTTAAAAAAAATGATCACAAATAATATGGTATTTTCAGGAGCTACTTGTATTAAGAAAGATACAATATTACCTAATCCTTATCTAGGAGATATATTAAAATTAAAAAGTACGGGTGAAAATTTATTATAAGTATTTTTTTTTTCTGTGCTAATACTATATTGCAATAGGTATATTTGCTAAAGAAGTTTTTTGCCACGATCTAAATCTAGTCTTAAATATATGCATAGTATAAAAATATTAAATATACTTCTCGTTTTCTGGTAGCTGTAACACAAGTTCTACTAGGAGATACTTTAGGGCCAGATTGACGTGGTGTGAAGCTTCCATAGATATTAATATTATTATTATATTACAATCACACCCGATTGCGCGTGATGCCGTGTGATCGCACGTTAACGCTGAGATTACATCATATTTTAACGCAACTTTAAAACTAATAATACGCAAACGCAACTTTAAAATTTCATACCTCTTCGCCCCACAAAATCGCGTAGAGGGTGCCGGGCAATCCCGTGTGACACCGCCTTTGCCGCTGCATATCGAACTCCGATATACGTCTGATTCTAAAGTATCGGAACCGGAACAGGAATCGTAAGTGTAAAACCAATCGGAACCGGAATCGGACCTCCGTAACATCCCTAGTTTACACTTAAGACCATAATGAGTTACAGGTATGATTGTATGCGATTACCGTTGCCTATATAAAGATTTTAATATGGTTGAGAATCTTCTTCAGTCGGGGTCATTGGGTCTAATTATGGCCTTTCTCTGGCTAATTATTACTGAATGGTGCATTGTGCATGCTTTTTCTGAGGAATTACTGAATACCTATATACGAACACTCGAGAGAAAACATCACTTATGTGTAAAAAGAAAATATCTGGCTGATGATGTTTAGGTTCCATGGGTGAAACGCCTGTGGAGTTACATCCGTGTTTGTGCTATTTGTCACATTGCATGTTTTTGTGTACAGTTTGTGACGATTACCTTCTGGGTGATCTACTCAATCAATCGCGAGCTTGTGTTCCCGCGCGTATTCGACGAAGCCCTGCCCTGGTGGTTCAACCACTGCGTGCACACCAACATCGTCGTCATGGTGACTCTAGAGACGCTGCTGCATCCACGGCTTTACACCACCAACCGCAAATACGAGGAGGCTCTTTATTGGACCATCACCATCGTCTACGCCACCATGTAAGCCATGATCTAACCTTTATATGGAACGGGTTTCCATGAACATGAACAATTTCCTTTATTTTGGTACCCTACTCGATAGGTTTGGTTGAAAAAAAATGTTGATCTACTTACATTATATATGAATTTGGTGCCAAAATCTGCCATTTGGTTTTTTTTTTTCTTTAAATTAACTATTAAAGGACACTTGGGTTTTTAAGACAAATCTAACGATACCTTAATTGTCGAAATCTATCCAGCCGTTTGGAAGATACGTGGGAATAAAGGAATTTACTAACATACATACAAGATACGCGCGAAAAACGTAACACAGTCGAGTAATAAAAACAAGTAAACATGTAAAATATTGGTATAATGCTACGGAACGCCACGTGCGCGAGTTCGACTCGCACTTGGTCAGTTTTAATTAATAAGTCACTCTATGTTTACACCTGTCAATTACTTAATAACACTAACACAATTAATATTATGTTCGTTCATTTCAGGATCCATATACTGCACTTAGTGACTGGGCACTGGCTATACCAGATATTCGGCGTGATGACCTGGTGGAAGATGATCCTCTACCAGCTGTACATGTTGCTGTTGCCATATCTGGTCTACCAGCTACAGTTTCCCTTGAACCGACTCATCCAGGTTTCAGTAGACGCGCCCTACCGACAGTACCTGGATTAATCGCAAACCCCTTACAAATATTGCAGAGAAAATCATACAGATGAGTAAATGTCTCATAAAATAGGAATAGGATAAGGAGAAGGATAATAAAAAACGAGGAAAAATAAATTATACCTATCTTAATTTACACCCAAATTAATTTTCTTGTCAATCTTATGAACTGTGAGAAAACAGTGGAACTATGACCGATATCAAATATTTTTTGAATTTTTAAAAAGTTATGATATTCGGTACAATGTTACAAATTAAAAATATATATATAATATATAGCTTATTACTGCGGTGAATAAAATTAGGTATTCTTTGAAAACAAAAACACACAACTAATGAGGGTTTTTAAGTTCGTGACATCTGACAGCTTTTTGGCGCGACAAGGACCGTCGGGCAACCAAGTGCCGCCTGGTGACAGAAAAAGAATTGAGTATTCTTATTGACCGTCTTTGATACCACTTACACCACCAGATGACGCTTTGTGTGCGTTGGGTCTGCCCCCTAGCGACAGAAAAAATATCAAACACCCTCATTTTGCTTCTAAGAGAGGGTTTAAACTATATACTATTTACTCTGTGGTTTCAATGCTGAAAGTGGTTTAAATGCTCGTTGATACTAACACGTAATATAGTCTGCAACTACATATGTGAACTAAAGAAAAATTGTGGCGTAAGACGAAAAGTAGATGGAAGACATGATAATATAATATTTAGTTACTTTTAAAACTTTTGAACCCATTTATAAAAATCAGAGCTACCTGAGTCTTCTACAATTTTTCTCATGATGCAAAATGTTTACGTGATTGCAGACTACATTACGTCATAGTTTATATCAACAACGATGAAATAATATACCCAAATTGCCACCTGAAGGTCAATTCTGCTAAATAAAACCTGCAATAATACAATTACAATCAAGTCCCAAATCGCTAAAACTGCCAAACCGGTATACTCGTAAATGTTAAGGCTCCCACAGATGAGAAGCCGATCGTTTCAGTTAAAACTGACGTCAGTTCGGCCTGAACGGATTCGAGCACATACACGGAAAAAATCGCATCCGACCCAACTGACGTCATTTCGGCCTGAACGGATTCGAGCACACACACGGAAAATCGCATCAGTTCGTTCTGGTTTGCCGCGAGCTACGGTGCTTATTAATTGTAAATTAATGTAATTGTAATTGTAATTGCCGCGTGCTTATTAATTGTAAACTCACTACGCTCGTACACGATACCCGCCCGCACGTCCGCGGCTCTGGCGAGAAGCGATTTGTCACCATGGTCCGTTCAGTCCATCCATCAGTCCAGAATTAATGTTGCCAACTTAGTTATTTTACAAAGTTTTACTACTAAATTAAGTATTTTATTCCCTCCTTAGTAGGAATTTAGTTCTTAGTAATGTTTTAGTAGGAAAGAGCCAGACATTAATCATATACAAAATGGTCTAGGTTAGGCACAAAAAAAAACAATTTTTTTTTACACCTTAATATCATAATAATACATCGTAGCATTCGTCCGTAATTTTCTTAAAACTACCCGTTTAATTACTATATACGTAATATGTTAGGACATATTACGTATATAGTAATTAAATATAGTATACTAATTAAATATAGTATACTTCAAAGTGATGATAAAATTTATAATATAATTCAATAAATAAAAAAAATATATATAACAAAACCTAAAATGCAGTGGTTTTTTGGGGGGCTTTAGGGATTCCTAAGTTGAGTAGCTTTTTTGATAGTTTTCAGTATTCTTTTATTACTTTTTAGTATAAATATACGCGAGTTTGGTAGTTTCGCAAGAACAGAGCTGGCAACACTGAAACGAATCGCTTCAGTCCATCCGGCCGACTGATGCGATCTGGAAATTGCACACAGACGATACAATTTTGCATCCTTTCAGGCCGAACTGAAGGAAAACCGGGCCGTATATGGGGCCCCAGCGTCAAACGCGTTCTGATTGGTTCAAACTTCACAAAATCTGTTTATGATTACAAGTCGCTTCACTTACAATACAATCAAAGTAAAATGAAAGTCTACTTTAAAGTACGAGGTTCAGCTCTTTAGCTATTAAATTCATTAAATTATTAAGATTGTCAATATAGCATCTCATATTTTGATGTAAAGTTTTGAGGAGGAAGTTCTCAACTTTTAGCGAGTTTGTGAACTTGAGTTAGTCACAGTCAAATACGAAGATGAGCGGAAAATAAAGTTTGCGCTAAATTATTTCATTACAAGGATTTGAAGGCTCGAAAATGGACGACTTTGTAAAAAAGTAATGTATGAAACCTGACTTTTATTTTAAAAGACCTATTGAACGATACCCAAAACGATGGAGTAGAATGAAATTATTTTTAAACAAAAAATTAAACCGACTTCCAAAGTAAAAATGCACAAAAGAGTATGAAATAAAACTTATTTTATAAATAATTCCCCTTTTAAATTTGGCTAAAATTTTACTGCTTCTCTACACTCAATCTTCATAATTTTGTAGTCGGTACCAGCCCGAACAACGTCTTGATAAAACAATATTTAAAATAGAACTCACAACTTGAACGTGAGTTCTATTTTAAATATTGTTTTATCAAGACGTTGTTCGGGTTGGTACCGACTTCAAAATTTTGAAAGTTCAGTAGAGAAGTAGTCAAAATTTTAGGCAAATTTAAAAAGGAAATTATTTAGAAAATAAGTTTTGTTTCATACTTTTTTGTGCATTTTTACTTTGGAAGTCGGTTTATTTCTTTGTTTAAAAATAATAATAATTTTTCCCTTTTTAATAATATTGCTTAAATTATTATTAATACATTTTAGGAATGTTTAAAATAAACGTTCGAATGTATAATTTAATACGCGCCAAACTTTCATTGGTATTATATATAATATGATGATGATCATTACTGTAAGTTACATAATGGCATATGTTTGCAGTTATTTAAACAAAGTCGAAATTTCCAAACGCGTATCTTTAAATACTGAGGTGTTATGTTCAGTGCTTTTGGATCCAAGTATCCAATGAATCCTGTTTTAGTAGGAAGAAGCCTCCAGCCACCAGATAGAAATCTGGTGGAAATGCAAAATGGCCTATGTATATGTATATAAAACAAAAAAGTAAATAATATACTCACATCTTAACACAATAGCACGTTCAATTTTTATATTGTACGTAATATTTGGTATATTTATAAGTACGTAATATTATAATTTTTTGGTGTTTAACGGTAATCTTATCTGGTAATCCTAGTTTTTTTACGCTTCATGCCGAAGCAACGTATTGCACACCGCAACGGCACTCAAAATCCAGAAAAAAATTCAATTCACTTTTTAACAAAAGTACAAAGATAAATGAATCAAAATATTCATCCTCTTTTCATTTTTTTTATTGATTATTTTAAGGATTTTAGTACATGAAATGATTATGCCAACCCTATTGTACTCTTAACAGTTAACACAAAACATTTATAAAAAAAAAGAACGAACTTACATAATAACACTAATTACATAATATTAAAACTAATATAAAAACTATCCACTAATATCGAATGCTACCAGCATACTAGACGCATCAGAGTCTGGTTCGGCTAGAATGCTGTGTAAGAGCACCTACATTAAATAAATTTATATTAAATGTAGTAACCAGTCGATCTCTTTTGTCACTGTTCCTGGTACATTCCATCAAGCAATGATATAAGTCATTTCTCTTATTACATTGCTCACAAATGGGAGAATCAGCTATTCTCATCAATAATAAAAACTTCTACTAGGAACGTGGCCAGATCTTAATATACATAAAAAAACAATTTGCTTCCTGTTAAAACTAGAAACGTAAAACCACGGAGTACGAAGAGGCTCACATTGTATACATTTATACCAAATACCGCTCGTTTTCGATCGTTCATCAAAATATTCCTTTAATTCCCCATTTACGGTCCGGTTTTCCTTCAGTTCGGCCTGAACGGACGCAAAATCGCATCGTCTGTGTGCAATTTCGAGATCGCATCAGACGGCCGGATGGACTGAAGCGATTCGTTCCAGTGTTGCCAGCTCTGTTTTTGCGAAACTACTAAGCTCGAGTCAATTTCTGCTAAAAACGACTAAAATAATACTGACAACTATAAAAAACTACTAAGCTTAGGAATCCGTAAAGCCCCCAAAAAGCCACGGCATTTTAGGTTTTATTACATTAAAAAATATTATATTCAATTTTATTATAAATTTTACCGTTAAATTAAAATATACTGAGAAATATTATGCATATAGTAATTACTCGTAAGCAAATTACGGACGAATGTATTTTATATTATTAGGTGTTTTTTTTTGCCTAACCTAGACCATTTTGCATATATTTACTGTCTGGCTGTTTCCTACTAAAACACTACTAAGAACTAAATTCCTACTAAGGAAAGAATAAAATACTTAAAGTAGTAGTAAAACTTTGTAAAATAACTAAGATGGCAACATTAATTCTGGACTCTACGGATGGACTGAACAGACCATGTTTGTACAAACCGCTTCAGTTCTCGCCAGAGCCGCGGCCGTGCGGGCGTGTGTCGTGTACAAGCGTAGTGAGTTTTCGCGGTGTTTAATTATTAAACACGACCGTAGCTAGCGGATAACCAAAACGAACTGATGCGATTTTGCCGTGTGTGTGCTCGAATCCGTTCAGGCCGAACTGACGTCAGTTAGGTCGGATGCGATTTTTTCCGTGTATGTGCTCGAATCCGTTCAGGCCGAACTGACGTCAGTTCTAACTGAAACGATCGGCCTCTCGTCTATGGAGGCCTTAACATTAATCGACACTTGAATCTATATTTAATCAAAACTTCCGTAAAGCTTGGTAATGTATTAAATTCTTCACCTTCTGTTATAGCTGATTTTTCCAATGTGTCAGCCTCTTTGTTTCCCGAAAGTCCAATATGAGACGGAACCCATTGCAATGTCACAATTAAATCGGTGCCACAAATGCTATTTAATTGATTTAAAATATTGTATGCCAAAGTTGTACCTCTGTAATCAGAGGTGCACTTGACAATATGCACGAGCCATTACTTTGGCTATCTGTAAAAATTACAACTTTGCGAACAAACATAATTTAAGGCCTGTGATAACGCAAGAATCTCTGCAGTCATGATTGATATATATATTTGTTCTTAATCTTAAATGCTTTGTAAAAATTGTTAATTGTGTCATTAAGAGCCGTAGACGTTTTAGATCCGTCAGTATAAATCCTATGGAATCCAGGATATTTAGACCGAATCTCATACAATACTTCATGTTTTAGATTACTACTATCAAAATATTGCTCTTTTAAACCAACCCCAGATTTCAGAGATTCACAAATTACACTTTTTACGTTAAATATTCATCCTCAGTTGTAACACTGTAATAAATATGTTGTGCATTTAGCACCTTATGTTAGATACGTTTCCGGATCCGTATAACATTTGGCGGAAATGTCTCTGGCAGCCAAGGTTTTTATAAAATTATAAATTGATTTTATAGTAGTTATAATTGTAATTATTGATACTGGATAAGCTTATGAATTAATTTATAATTATTTTCGCAAAGATTTATAAATATTACATTTTGTATTACTGAACTTCCGGTTAGTGATTGTTATTATGATTTATTGGTGTAAATAAAAGTAATCTAACGGATAAAGTAAATCATTCGATAATTGTTTGTAATAGTCATAAATTTATTTGGATTATAATTTTGTAATTTAAATATTTTTATATAATTTCCGGTGCCGCCATCTCTACACTTCCGATGCAACGTAAGAATAGAGATGGCGGCTGCTATAAAAGATGATGCCTGTCAATTTTGTGGCAATTGCCGACTGAGCATCGAAGAGTGAAGTACTCGTGGATAAAAGTGTACTGGCAATCGAATAAAAGTTGTACCATAAGATATTATAGTGTTTGTTTTTCTTTTGCCAACTCTTATAGTTGAGAAGTGGGATAGAACAGGATACACAAAATTTCCTGCACGCCCACACGAAAAGGAGCTAAAATTAAGCGTAAGTACTGCAAATAATTTTTCATAGTAATTTTTAAGATTTAATTTTTACACAAAAGTGGCATTACAATTGAGAAGATAATAAAATGAATTGAAGGAAATCTTAAATGAATTTCTAAAGAGATTGGAATTTTATATAATTCACTTTATCCTTTATTGCATTGCATAGATAATTTTTTTTTCCCATGTTATTATCATTCTTTTAAAACTAATTTAATTCTACTATAACTAATTTTATATTTTATTATAATTATTTATTTAGTTTTATTTTTACTTTTTATTTTATGTTGGCAAATATAATATAGAGAGTATATTTTCATTTTAATATTTTATTGATTGCTTACACTACAGTAATTATGTTGGTTTAGTTAAACAATTAAACATTATTTGATGAATATATACATTATCCATAAGAATTATAAAATTTAGAACAATAATTTTAACGTTAACTAAATATTTATTAAATGTATATTTTATAAGAAGTGTGTTTTAAATAGATATTAAGCTTTTTATAAATTTGTTTAAGCTCCGAAACATGGAAAATGGAAATACCCGAGGTCAAGGGTTTACTGGAAATGATGCCCGAGGTCAAGGGCCCACCGACAATGATACCCGAGGTCAAGGGTTTACTGAAGGTGATGCCCGAGGTCAAGGGCCCATCGAAAATGATGCCCGAGGTCAAGGGCTAGTTACTGCTAACAATCAAAGTGAAGGATATAGTGATCATGATCGTGCCCGAGGTCGAGGGCTAGATCGTCATAGGGCCCAAGGTCAAGGGTCGAGCACTGATGAATCCCAAGCTCGTCAAGGAGTCTATATACATGAATATCGCAGCCAAGGTGAAATCTTACGCGCCCTTTAGGTATGATTGTTGCAAAAGTACAGTTACAAAATATCATAGAAAATGTAAATATGTATGTAGTAGAGGATTATGTGCTTAGACATCCAGTTTTAATAGGACATTCGTTTACCGAAAAACCAGATATAGTAATAACTAAAACACCTTTTGAAGTAATATTGAAACGCGTATCGGATAATCCAAAAGTACACTTAATATCTCGTGACGATGTTCTGATATCAAAAAATGAATTACATGCCGTACCTGTTTTGTGCCAAAAGCTCGAGAACGGTTCTATTTATGTTGACGGGTCTATTAGAGGAAATAGGGGTCAAGAATATTACTTTATGCCGGGACAGTATGAAGTTTTGAATAACAATTGCGCTTTATTAGTTCATAATATCTCAAATGACAGCATAACTATAAAGAAAAATGTTTTACTTACGAGAGCTACACATTTGCAAACACCAACTCTAAATACGTGTCAAGTAACTATTAGTACAACCTAATCCGATAACAACGAAATAAATTGTTGTCCGGACCTAAGACGTGAACATCGTCACGCACTTCAAAATCTCTTATCGGAATATAAAAGCTGTTTCTCGAGTGGTCTTAGTGATTTAGGATTTACAAATTGTACAGAAATGAAGATCGAATTAACTGATTCAGAGCCTATAGTGTATCGGCCATATAGAATGTCGTATTCCGAAAGATCACTGGTTAGGGACATGGTAAAAGAAATGCTAGATAACAATATAGTTCGGGAATCGTCTTCACCGTACGCAAGTCCAATTGTTCTTGTTAAAAAGAAAACTGGTGAAAAACGATTATGCGTGGATTATCGTGCTTTAAATAGAAAAACAAAAAAGGAACATTATCCTTTGCCTCGTATTGAAGACCAGTTGGACTTGCTAGCGGGAAATAATATGTTTAAACGAATGAGGCGCTTTGTAAAAAAATACGTGTCCGCGTGTCTAGAATGTGCCCATCATAAAGCACCCGGTGGTAAACGCGAAGGTAAACTTCATCCAATTGAAAAAGTAAGCATACCCTTTCATACTGTACACGCAGACCACCTAGGGCCATTTGTTAAAAGTAAGACGGGAAACTGCTATTTATTAGTACTTATAGATAGCTTCACTAAATTTATAAATATCACACCGGTCAAGAAAACTAAATCTTCTACCACGATCAAAGTTTTAAAAGATCACATTAGTTTTTTTGGAGTTCCGACACGTCTCATTACTGACCGAGGATCTAGCTTTACGAGTAAAGTTTTTAAAGACTTTATGATAGAGTGCGGGATAAAACATGTCCTCAATGCGGTCGCCACTCCAAGGGCTAATGGACAGGTCGAGAGGTTTAACCGTACCATAACAGAAGCACTAGCTACTTCTAATCACGGACTTGACGAAAAAAGTTGGGACGAACGAATACACGACATACAGATAGGTATCAATACGACTGTTCATAAAACTACACAAAAATCTCCCTCTGAGCTTTTGTTTGGATTTAACTTAAACCACAAAGCGCAAGGAATACTTAATACGGTAATAAACGATACGCTTAACATTATTCCCTCGAATGAATTAGAGTCTGTTAGAAATAAAGCTTCTGAGAAAATAAAAGAACAGCAAGAAAAAGATAGAGAGTACTATAATAAGAAAAGAAAGGCTAGTAAACATTATAAAATAGGAGATTTAGTGCGTATAGAAAAACAAGTTCCTCATGACGGTCAATCACAAAAGTTAGTAATCAAATACCAAGGGCCGTACCGCATAGTTAAAGTTCTCCAAAATGATAGGTTTTTAATAGAAGACACACCGTTGTCTCGTAAAGGTCGTTGTTATGAGGCAATTGTAGCAGTTGATAAGATACAACCATGGGTCAGTTTTGATAGAGACTTTGATGATGATACTTCGGACAGTAATGATGATGATAGTCATAAAGATATTAACGAAAGTATAGATAATAATGTAGATAATGCAATCATTAATAATGTAAATATGACCAGCAATGATATGAGTATTAATGAAATAAACGAATATTTGGAAAATTGATCAAAAATGTAATTAAATAAGAGAAACAATATTAATGCAACACTTTTACTTATTATTTTTTTATTTTTTTTAATAATCATTTTTTTCTTATTTTTATTACTTTTTTTTTATTAGGAAATTATAGATTTTTATTGAAAAAAAAAAGCACGAAGGGACTCGTGCTGTCGCAGGAAGGCCGAGCTGTTAGATACGTTTCCGATCCGTATAACATTTGGCGGAAATGTCTCTGGCAGCCAAGGTTTTTATAAAATTATAAATTGATTTTATAGTAGTTATAATTTCAATTATTGATACTGGATAAGCTTATGAATTAATTTATAATTATTTTCGCAAAGATTTATAAATATTACATTTTGTATTACTGAACTTCCGGTTAGTGATTGTTATTATGATTTATTGGTGTAAATAAAAGTAATCTAACAGATAAAGTAAATCATTCGATAATTGTTTGTAATAGTCATAAATTTATTTGGATTATAATTTTGTAATTTAAATATTTTTATATAATTTCCGGTGCCGCCATCTCTACACTTCCGATGCAACGTAAGAATAGAGATGGCGGCTGCTATAAAAGATGATGCCTGTCAATTTTGTGGCAATTGCCGACTGAGCATCGAAGAGTGAAGTACTCGTGGATAAAAGTGTACTGGCAATCGAATAAAAGTTGTACCATAAGATATTATAGTGTTTGTTTTTCTTTGGCCAACTCTTATACTTATGAAGTGATTAAAACTTGGATCTCTCGCGGCTCCATTTCAAATATCTGCCTTGTTAATTTGTCTCGTAAATTTGAAGCGATTTATGCAAAAGAAAATGAGTAATTTCGCCTACCTGTTTGATGATTTGCATATTCGCTAATAAGCTTTCACTCCAATATTTAACGCAATTCATTTATTAAATTATCTCGCATGTGGAAGCTTAATACAAACTTCTCATATCATGCCCTAAGGCCTAAAGGGTTAGATTTCGTTTGAAATGATCTTTAAATTAATTGTTTAGTTGAGGTGGTCGGATCTATCGAATATCAGTCAGTAGCTAGCGTTTTTAATATAGCTCCTACCACCTACTCAGTGGGTTTCCTATAACTTCATTCCTATCGGCTTCACTTATCACTTTCATTTTGAGAACCCTCTTCTAAATCCCTACCACTTGACGACCATCAGATGGCCTTCTACGACCTTGCAGGCCCTATCTATTTGAAATAAAACCTTTTTAAAAGTGTAAAATGGATCTAAATAAGACCATGATAAGGAACATAAGTATCGAAGTTATAAAGATGTTAACGCAGCTCATTTTTTGATAAAAACTTAATTTCGCAGCTTTATGGTGTAGAAAGTGATATAAATTTTACGTCGTCGTTAATATATTGCTATTGTGAACGCCCTGGGACGTAATAAAAAGTACATCTCCTTTTTATCTTTTTTTTAAACATAGCTTAAAACTGCCTTCGTTTTTCTTCTTCGGCTATATGTAGCTAACAATAAATCGTGAGTTTGATATAATTATATATTTGTACCAAATAAGAAAATGTAGTTTTGCTTAAATTGACGTAAATTGACGTGAAGTTAATCCTAGGATCGTTGAAATGTATTGAAATCTTGATCTCAGATAGTTTGTCTGCGCTACAAGTAACGCCATCTGTTGCCGCGAACGGGAATCTATTAATGAAACCTGTCTACGGGGGCGCTGCTGGAGAGACATCGCAAACGCCATATTTTATTTCATATAATACTCGTTTTTTTTCTTTTCACACACGTCACGTTTTCGAGTCTAATTTTCTATGTTATGCGAATAAAGAATATTACGTCTACAAGTTTAATAAATTGTTCATTGAAGAGACCCGGCAGCCCCCGTTGCTGAACCGTATGGTTTAGTAATGTAAAATAGTATGGTTAAGTAATATCAGATTAACGGTCAGGCTTTCCATGATCCATCTCAACTCCATTCCTATTCAGTGTGTGTTTAAACCGTGTTGTTTGCATATTTCAGATTAGTGATTGCCACTGTATTAGGTTTCTCTATCTCCAAGTGCGTACTGCTTTGTTTGACTTCAACGCCACGTGTCAGTGTGGAACTGTAAGTACCTTATTTCATTCTCCAAACAAGCCTTTAATATGAGTAATGAGGATAATCAAGTGCCTAAATCTAATCGAACTAATGACATTGCTGAACTTCGAAAGCAGCGAGGTATATTACGAGCTAGGCTGACTCTGTTTAAAAGATTTTGAGCTAATTTTAATGCGGAGCCTCCGTCCAAGCTTCAATTAAAAGAATTAAAGCTAGAATGATCGCTGGTGAACATTATAATAATTTTAATAATATTGAAACGCAGATCGAACTTAGGTGCCACGATTCAAATATTCCAATATAAAATATGTCGAGCAGTTTGAATCGCTTTATTTCACCGCTTTGGCTGTCGCTGAAGGCTTAATCGAGGGTGGCGAGACTGTGTCAGGCTTCAGGGTTAGTAATGTACATGTGAATAACGTTAAATTACCGGAAATTACCTTAGCCTCTTTCGATGGTTCCTATGACAATTGGCTGGAGTTTCGGAATTCCCTTATTACCATGATACATAAACGCACAGATCTGGATCCAATACAAAAGCTTCATTATTTACGCTTAGCGCTAAGTGGCCCAGCAAAGCAGGTAATAAGCGCCTTAGACTTCACAGCAGATAATTATCATGTTGCATGTGACTTGCTAGATTCTAGATATTATAATTTTAGGTTATTAGTTCATGACCACGTTAAGGCATTATTTTCCATATCACCAATTAAATCCGAAAAAACGAATCGGCGACACACGTAAGAAAACTAATATTAGGTCTTTACCTATGAAATTGCCGTTCTGCAGTACTGGCTATTTCAAATCAAAATAATTTTTGTTTGGCTAAGAATTCTAATTTCAAATTAATTTTATTTTAAAAACATGGAATTCTCTTTCCAAAAGTAGTCATTTGTTTATTGATTAGTGTTACATTTTCATCGCATTTCAACCTTTTTCGTCATCATGGATACGTTAAAAATTAGAGTAATTATGGAATATGAGTACCGTCGTGGCAGCAACGCGGCACAAGCGACAAGCAACATCAACGACGTTTACGGAGCTAGCACTACAAACCAACGCACCACTTGTTATTGGTTTGCTCGCTTCCGTTCTGGAAATTTCGACCTGAAAAATGAACCTCGCGGTCGTCCGAAGACTTTGGTCTACAATGACGAATTAAAGGCGATTGTGGAAGCTGATGATACACAATCTACGGCTGAATTAGCAGCAGCTTTCGACGTTAGCGTCAAAACAATATTTGTCAATTTGCGTCAAATTGGCAAGGTAAAAAAGCTTGACAAATGGGTGCTACAGATACAGTTAAAAGAAATTTACGTGCTTTAAATATTTTACAGGAACCTACAGACTCTTGGGGTACCTTGATAATTTACATGTCAAAACTCGATTCAGCAACTGAACGAGAGTGGGAAAACCATTTGGGAATTATTTGCTCGGATCCTAAGAAAATGTTAGTTTTAGACGACCTACTCATGTTCTTAAACAATAAAGCAGATACGCTCGACATGATAAGTGCTAATAAGTCGCAAAATAAGCAATCTTCGATTGAACAAAGTCATAAAACGTCATATAATAAAAATGTTTATACGCGTAGTTTCATAGCTAACACTCTTAAAGGCAAAGGTTCGAATTATAATAATAAAAAGATAAATTTTATAAGCCCTGCGTGTAGCGGCAATCACTATATATACGTGTTGTAAGTTTTTAAATTTATCTGTTAGGGATAGGTCTAATTTCGTAACTGAAAAACGTTTATGTCGAAATTGTTTGCGTTCAGGACATAATATTTCAGATTGTAAGTTCAGTTATTGTAAATTATGCTCACAAAATCATAATACTTTGCTTCACCCGACCGATATAGATAAAACAGATCCGAGTATGCGCGGCGAGAGATCAGCTGTTCGTAGTACGTCCGGAACTGACGTAGGTTTACCAACTGCTATGCACGCTGTAACTATCGATACGTATACTGCAAAAACGGATAGAGTATTCAACGCTTCTGTGCCTCAAACTATAGGTACACTGAAACCGTTGTTATTGCGTACGTTAGTGGAGGTAGAAAATATTAATAAGCAAATATTCACAGTCAAAGCTTTACTAGATAATGGTAGTCAACACTGTTTCATAACGAATAAATTAATACGATTATTAAATGCGCCTTTATTACTGTCCACAGTTCAGATTTGTGGCGTCGCACAATCTGTGACGCAAGCTAATAATTTATGTGAAGTAACTATTCGATCGAAATCAAGTAATTACAGTACTGAGGTTCGATGCCTTGTATTGGAACAAATAACGTCGAGTTTACCCTCGACAAATATAGATATGAAACTTATGTGTATTTCTTCTAATATTCAATTAGCAGACCCCACCTTTTACTTGCCTTCCGAAATCGACTTGCTTATTCGTACGGACATCTTTTGGGATATATTAGATGGCGATAAAATGCGATTAGAAAATGGGCCATACCTACAAAACTCAAGGGTAGGTTGATTGTTAAGCGGTCTTTTATACACTAAGTCCCTACGCGTATATAACTAAGATTATAAAATTCAATGTAATTTTAGTCAATCTTAAACGATCATCTTACGAAGTTTTGGGAGATCGAAAATGTACCACTGTCACGTGATGTCCTTACTCATGATGAGCGAATATGTGAGATCTTATTTAAGGAAACTACGATCCGCAATGATGATGGTAGGTTCTCTGTGCGTATCCCACTAAGGGAATATCTTGATGTATTTGATGATTCATTTAATATGGCCAAAAATAGGTTCTTGTCTCTAGAACGTAAATTAGAACGTTCACCTAATCTTAAACGTATGTATTGCGATTTTATGAATTTTATTGAATACGAAGACCTAGGGCATATGACACGTATAAATAACATTGACACGGGGTGATAAAAGATAACAGTACGACCACAAAACTTCGGGTGGTTTTTGATGCAAGTGCAATCACAACATCTAATAAATCATTGAATGACATCAATTACCGGGTCCTGCACTCCAGAATGACATTTTCTCAATTATTTTGCGCTTCAGACAAAATAAATATATAGCTTGCGCCGATAAGAAAAATTCTTTAGGCAAGTACGAATACAAAAAAATCAAAGGTCATTGCAACTTATTCTGTGGCGTGATAAACCTACTGACTCATTAAGTATATATTCTGTAAATACTGTCACATATGGTTTATCTGCATCATATATTTGAGTATGCGATGTATAAGACAATTTGGGTTGGAAACAGATGATGACGTCAATAATGCTGATGTTGATAATAATAATTATGATAATTATGAAACTCTGGTCGATATATGTAATAAAACCTCACAGGTTTTGCAGTCTGGTTGTTTCGTGTTCCGCAAATGGAAATTCAACTCAGAGGTTACTCAAAATACTAGTGTTTGTAGATGAAAACACATAAAATAAAACAATTGGTATAGGATGGTGAAGCAGTCCCGACGGCTTGCACTACACCACAAAGATCGAATTCAATCCTAATATGCCCGTAACTAAGCGAGTGATGTTGTCCACTATCTCCCAAATTTTGATTTACTCTCTCCTGTTGTAATTATAGCAAAAATTTTGTTACAAAGGTTGTGGCTGTGTAAATTAGATTCGGATACCCCAGTACCGTCCGATATTACATCTACGTGGATCGATTTTATGGAGGCCCTAGAAAAAATTCATAAATTTAGTAATGAGTGATAATTTACAAAACACGGAGCTGCATATATTCTGTGATAGTTCAAATAATGCTTACGGGGCGTGTGCATATATAAGTACCTATAGCAACGACTCTGGAATTTCTTGTAGGCTGCTATGCTCCAAAAGCATAGTTAGTCCCTTAAAAGCGCTTAACTGGGTCCAACTGGTTACATGTGAGCAGTAAAAATAATCCCGCTGATTTACTGTCTAGAGAAGTAAATCGATATTTACTAGTCAATAATAGTTTGTGGTGGAACGGGCCGTCTTATTTACAAGATCGACATTGTAACTTTTTAAATGAACCTAGTGTTGATAATTTAATTGAAAATATAAATAATTTACCAGAGTTAAAATTTGCGATTGAGAAGTACATACTAAATTATGAGTTTTAACTCATAACTCATAACTCATAATTTAGTATGTACTTCTCAATCGCACGATTTATTTATCTTTGATAACTAGTTACTCAAACGTAAATTAAAACGAATAGGTGCATACGTATTACGATTCATTGCAGCCGTTCGCCGTTACCGCGGAGAAACAAAACAACAAACTGGTTTGTTATCAGTGGATTCATTAAGCGCCGCAGAACGCATGTTAGTTATTATCGTGCAGAAACAATCCTTCCCGGAGCTTTATTTTAAATTATTTAATAATTTGCCTTTTAAAACTAATACTAAAGAATTAAATCGTATTTCCGGTCTCCACGTATTTATGGATAAACATAAAATAATTAGAGTTGGTGGTCTAGAGACTATCAAATTCTCGTACTTTCGAATACGAAAAGAAATATCCGATTCTATTATCTACTGGTCTTCTTACTGGTCCACAACAGTTATTGTATTGTTTACGTGAACGATGGTGGCCACTGAGCACGAGAAATCTAACACGTGGAATTGTGCGTGAATGTATAATGTATGATGATGTATGATGTAGGATTTAAAGGTAAAACTTTAAATCCTATCATGGGAAATTTACCCGCCGATCGTTTGGATCCAGGTCTGCCGTTTTTGAAAACTGGTGTAGATTATGGTGGACCAATATTCATATAAATCGTAAAAGGAGGGGAGCTCGTTTAATCAAAGCATATATCTGTCTATTCGTTTGCTTTCTTACTAGAGCTATTCACGTCTTTCTAGCGATGATTATATTTTAGCAATAAAGCGATTTATTAGCAAACGTGGAAAACCAAATATTATTTACTCTGACAATGGTAAAAATTTTTTCGAGCTGAGAAGGAATTTTCAAACTTCTTGAATGATCCTAACAATGTTAATAATATTCTTGACTTTGCTGTTAATGATGGCATTGAGTTTTCATTCATACCACCATATGCACCACATTTTGGCTGTTGGGAGAGTGGGATCAGGTCCTGCAAGTACAATATATTAATAATTTGCTGACAATCCATCACATGTACATCCATCTCATTAAATTATTTTTTTTTGGATTACCATTGTAGAAGTTACATTACGTTATAAATAATTGTTTAATTTTGATTATATAACGACTGTTAAAACAATAATAATTATTAGTGTAATAATTTATATATTTGAATATACAATATATAGGAATCTACAACACAAGGAAATATACTATATTTCTTTTTACCACTCCGAATGGGACGTTTTCTAAATAAAATTTGTGAGAATTGATTGGCCCTTGTGCTGAGTCACTATAGATTTTAAGAAAGTAATGTTGGATGGAGTCACTTTTTCGATTGGCCAACTTTGCTTTTTTTACATCCACTCACAACACAATGAATTAAAATTTAATTGAAAATTTGTTTAGTCTACCTACTTTACTATCAAATAATTATATATCATATATATATAATATATAATATATAATTATTATATATCAGGCAATCAATTCTAACCTTTTTTTCGAAAACTGTTAATTCGTCGTTGAAACTCAGCCACAACGCAAGTTTCCATAGATAGATAGATCTAATCTTCACTTTTTTTTCGAGATTTAGATATTGGTAGTAATGTAGAATGTAGATTCAGAGGGTCCACCGGACCCAGCAAAATTTTTAAAGTGGTCTATGAAACAAAAGAGTCTGGGAACCACTGAAGTAGATGGTATTTTATTTATTTTATTTTAAATTTTTATTTTTATTTATTCAGGAAAACTTGAGTACAGTATAGCTAATAAAATATCTAAGAATATGACAAAATACCATTTACATGTTTTCGCATATTATACGATTAATATTGTAAAACTTGCTGGTACATAATATACATTAAATACATTGTACCTACATGTAACATTAACAATAAATAAATAAATTACAAAGCGATGGTTCTAAGATCAAGTCTAAGAGACGTAAATAGAAAAAACGAAGTTACAAGTATTTGGTGCTTTTAGTATTAGGTAGGGTTTTAATTAGTTAAGATGATTATATCCTTATATTATATTCACAGTAACGATATGCGGTTGTAATGTAAGCAGTTTTGGGTTCGCGTACCCGCAGATCTCAATAAAGTCAATTCACATTGAAATGAAACGATTCGCGACGCGGCCTATTAAATGCGTGGAAAACTTAACATCATTCATTACAGAAGGAGATACACGCTTCATTGTAAGAGGTCGAATGTCAAGTTGCACAGCGCATGTGCAGTGTATGACTGATGTCATATGAAATTGTATTTACAAGTGTATTTTCTTGTGTAATGAATAAAGTGCAATTTTGAATAGCTAGCTAAAAAATGCAACGTCGCGTCGCGTATCGTGGCGGTGTGAACTAGCCCTAGGAATCGTCGACGTAATAATCCTCCTTCACATAATAAAATTGTTGGGCTCAGGCTTTAATAATACTACCGACATTTTCTCACCTCAAACCTTAAGGGCTGCTCCCTTTGCGAATGAAGGTTATGGGCTTTGATGTTCCACGATCAATATTTGAATTGTATCAAATTTTTTTTTTAAGAGACCACGTGCTCGCGACTCTAAGAATTCTTTTGTTTACTTTGTTATGTTTGTTTTTGAGGCGCAAAATAATCTTCTAAGTATAATAAGCTCATCTGTTTATTTGCCTATCTTCTAAATGATGGAGGTGAAGTTCAAGATTTTCCCGCCATATTTTAAACAGCATAAGTTAAAATGTTGAACATGAGTAAATAGAATATGTCACTACTGTGGTCGCTATTGTTTTGTGCAAGCACAATTGGTTTTCTAAGTTCTAGTTTCTAAATCACATCAACAGTTCTAAGACATGCTACGAACCCAACTGCTTCCATCTACACTGCAAATTAGGCCAAAATGTATGGGATTTGACATAAGGCATCGCAAGCGAAGACATGTCACTTAACGATCACTTATGTCAAATCCCATACGTTTTGAAGTTCGCCGTCGAAATTATCGAATACATCTTGAATAAAGGCTCACAATATTTATTATTTACAAACATCACGGTAAAATATTCTGGAAACCAAAAATTGTTGGGACAGTCCGCGTGACAAGGGTCGCAGAATATGGATTTGGCGGGAACTTTTCCAATTCTATTTCTGTTACTAATTTCGTCTGCCCACGACCTGGCCGATGAATGCTTGTGTTAATTTTTATAAAACCGAGGAATACTGAAACTTCTAATGGGTCTTAAAAACTTACCTACTGCATGCATAATTATGTCTAATTATTATTTTTAATCAAAAAATTGAAACCGACTTCCAAAGTAAACATGCACAAAAAAGTATGAAATAAATCTTATTTTCTAAATAATTCCCCTTTTAAATTCGGCTAAAATTTTAACTATTTCTCTACTCAATCTTTATAATTTTGAAGTTGGTACCATTCCGAACAATATCCTGATAAGACAATATTTATAGAACTCACGTTCAAGTTCGTATTTTCCCAAATGAACATTACCAATCTGTGAACCTACTAAACAATCGCCAGTGATGATATTGATTAGATACAATATTATTAACTAATTTTTATTATCTATTGTAATAGTCAACGGAAAAAATGTAGCAGTAAGCATCAAATAGATATATTATTATAGTAATGATGATGATCACGAATATAATTTTAGCAATAGCAAAATTTCAAAGACATTGATATCGGTGCACAAAACTCTGATGAGTAGTGAGTACCTATGGCATCATAATAATATGTTACTGTTTCTTGTGAAGATGATGATGATCATGATTACTGTAAGTGGTATGATAGTTTATGCTTGCAGTTCTTTAAACAATGCAGGAATCCCAAAACATGTATCTAAAAGGACTCAGGAGTTCTGTTTAGTACTGTTGGATCCAGGGTATGCCTTGGTACAAAAGCTTACTTTTTGGTAGCATATGCTTGGAATACTCCAGAAAAAGTCTAAATCTCGAATAAACTTCGAAGAGTTCCCTCGATTTCTCATGGATCCCCCTTATCAGGTCTCGACTGTGGTGACTAAGGGACAAATTAAGAATTATAGAATTTACAACAACAAAACAATTTTGTGATGTGATGATATATGGTGTGATGATGTTGATGATGATGATTAATGTAATGGACATAGTGGTATATGCTTGCAGTTCTTTAAACGACGCCAAAATCCCCAAACATGTATATCTATAAGGAGTTAGGAGTTATGTTTAGTCCTTTTGGACTAAACCAGAAAAAGTTGAAATCATCATGTATATATATATATCTCGGCTATATATACAGCCGAATACATAACCGCCTCCTTTTTTTGGAAGTCGGTTAAAAAACCCGTCACACGTACAGTTCTTACCGCGGAAAATAGCACGCGCCGTTCCAGCCTCCTGCGGTCTGAACCGAACCTAGCGCCTTAAAGTCGTCCGCTTGAATCACCATTGTACCCCGTGGGGTATGTATTTCGAAAATCCCTTTTTAACGGATTTCTACTTCATAATAAATATCTGCGTGGCGTTCAAAATTCAACATAATCCGACCAGCTGTTGATATTTCACTATACAAACCTTGGACCCCCATTTTTCACCCCATTTCACACCCTCAGAAGGTGAATTCTAACAAACCCTGAAATATGTATTAAATGAAATGTATTTAAGAGCATGAATCCCAATCTTCAGCGAAATCTATGCAGAATTGAAGATTTTCCATACAAGTTTCAACCCCTAATTCACCCCTTTAATGGTGGAATTTTTCAAAATCCCTTCTTAGTGCGCGTCTACATTGTAAATTAAAACTACTGTCCAAATATCACGTTTCTACCATTAGCGGTTTCGGATGTGCGAGCATCTATACGTCAGTCAGTGGGGACATCGCCTTTATTATATTAGGTCCTTACATATGAAATTGGCGTTTTGCCGTACTGGCCACTTTCATCTCAAATATATCTTCTTTGGTTAGGAATTACAATTTCAAATTTATACCGCTATTTATTCATGCATTTGTGTTTCGAAAATCGTAATTCATTTGTTTCTTCCTCTTTTGGTTTTTTCTTTGCGTCACTCTGTTTACAAAATGGAAAACTTGAAATATCGTATTATTTTCGAGTACGAGTTCCACCGTGGCACCAGTCCTGCAAAAACGGCTCAAAGGATTAATGATGTGTATGGCGGCGGTGTCACAAAAGAAAACACAGTGTGTTTTTGGTTCCAACGTTTTCGTTCTGTAAAATTTCGACCTGCAGAACAAGCCCCGTGGACGGCCGGAGACCATAGTTGATAATGAAGAATTGAAGACTATTGTGGAAGCGGATCCATCGCAAACCACGTCCGAGTTAGCTGCAGGCTGCGGTGGTAGTAATAAAACTGTTTTAATCCACTTGAAGCAAATTGGGAAGGTGAAAAAGCTTGAATGGTGGGTACCTCATGAATTGAGTGCAGGAAACCGACAAACGCGCGTCAACTGCTGCGTTACATTACTCAACCAGCACAATAATGAAGGGATTTTAAATTGAATCATTACCTATGATAAAAAGTGGATCCTGTACGATAGTCGGATCGTAATGGCTAAACCCTGGCGAACCAGCCAAAGCCTGCCCCAAGCGAAAATTGTCTCAAAAAAGTTAATTAGAGCGTTTGGTGGACTAGTGCCGATGTCGTTCACTACAGCTTTCTTAAATCAGGCCAGACGATTACGGCAGATATCTATTGCCAGCAACTGTAAATCATAATGGAAAAGCTAGCTGCTAAACAACCGAGGTTGGTCATTCGCTCTAGGCCACTGCTGCTTCAGTACAACGCTAGACCACGCACTGCACAACAGACGGCTACCAAATTAGAGGAGCTTCAATTGGAATGTCTAAGACATCCACCGTACTCCCCGGACCTTGCTCCAACAGATTACCATTTTTTCGAAATTTGGATAACTTCTTGCAAGGAAAAAAATTCAACTCCGATGGGGTAGTCCAAAGCTCCTTCAAAGATTTTATTGATTCCCGTCCGAATGGTTTTTTTAGTAATGGAATCAATGAACTACCTATGAGATGGCAAATGTGCATAGATAGCAATGGACTTAGATTAAATAAATATATTATGTTTAAAAAAACGACTTTATGTTCCTCCTTTACAAAACGCCAATTTCATATGTAATGACCTAATAATATTAAATAGATTACGAACGTACCGACATACAGTCCGATGTGGAATGTCGATGACAGCGCATTTTCCACAGCTTAAATCGCGCGTTATGACGTATTTTGACGTATTACGTAAGACTCCCGCTCTGCTGTCCATATCGTGACGCATTTTTAGACTTAATTAGCAGGACAGTTCGGTCCGCAGTCCAAACCGCACAGATCCCTCCGTGGTTTGGAGCGCATTCCGAACTTTACGTTTGCGGGGGCTAATACGATTATAATCTCTTACGCCAGATACTATTAGGCTAGATATTATGGTTTAGTTGTCTTCATCATCATCAGATAACTGATAATAGATAAACAGATTGGTCGTCATATTTTGGTACCTAAATCCATCTAGCATATAGGTACAGAGTAAAAATATATACTTACGTACAGAGAAACATCTTTCATAGAACGATCCAAATTTTGTGTTGTCACAGAAGATGGGGGTAAATTAAACTAAGTCTAGCGTCAGTATACGGTTATTGAGAAAGTCTAATTGGTACACACCACAACCCGGCATCGAACCAACACGATCACGCGTGTGACCCTGGGGGGCTATAAGGATGAGAGCTCCTTGAAAATGAAATATTTGATAGGTAAAATAAGAGATATTTTTATTGCTTTTATTATTTTCCATATCACAGTACAATACATAACCACTTTTTATTGACATATTATTTTTATATAATATTCTTTTAATATAGGTAAAGCTTAAACATTCATTGGACACAAATATCATATTTTTTAAATTTGTTATTTGTCGTCATGACAACCAACAACGCCAATCACAATTCTCAAACTCACATGTCATCACACAACACAAACACGAAATTTGAAAATTTAGTCCCTTCGAAGGCGCACAATCTTAACCGGATTTTCTGACACTATAGCCGTGTACGCGATAGGAGAAGAAACACGTCGTATGCTTGTAGCTGTGCAATCTAATCGACAGTTTTCTATGTAGCTGTCTATCTGGTCATATTTCTTTAATCGTGATATAGGTAGGTAGTAGGTACGTACACTATAGACTATTCGTGTTAAGAAAACAGTAAATGTCAATAAATCACGCGTACATAACTTAATGTCATAATAAGATTTTACCAAAAATTGCCGAAGCAACTGGAAAGAAAAAATAATATACCTTTTTTATTTAACCATTTTAACTAAGTTCTTAAACTAATGTAAGTATACTCAAGTAATTTTGAGTCGGCGCCAAACGTACTTTACTATTTACTACCTAATACGTTTATACGTTACTTTCGTTACGTTGTTATTTTGCTTCTTTGGCGCCGACTCAATTTACTTAAGTATACTTAAATTAGTTCAAGAACTTAGTTATTGTGGTTAAATAAAAAAAAGTTTCTTATAATATTATGTATTATGCTTTTCAGTTTCTTCGAAGGATTAATTTTTGTAAAAAACTTATTATTTTATAATTTTTTGTGGTTAGAATCTAATACTAATCACTAAAACTAATTACTATTAACTACATGCTTAATTAAGCTCATTGATCGAGAGATTTTTGTAATAATTTTATTATGTAATAAACAAATAGTCATTAAAACCTGTGAGCGAATGATGACGATGATGAATATAAATTTGGGAATAGCAAATGTTCAAAGATATCGATATCGGTGTAAAAGACTATAAGAAGTACTTATATCATCACATGAAGATATATGGTGTGATGATGGTGGTGATGATGATGATGATGATGATGATGATGATTATTGTAATTGGCATAGTAGCAAATAGCTTGCTGTTCTTTAAACAACGCTGAAATCCCCAAACATGTATTTTTAAAGACTCAGAGGTTCTGTTCAGTGGTTTTGGATCCAAGGTGTACCTTAGCACAAAATCTTAATTTTTGGTAGCATATGGCTGGGTTATTTCAAAAAGAGTAGAAATTACTATAGGTTCGAAACTATAAATTTCGAGGAGTTCATCACCAGACGTTCCATTTGGTGACATTGGGACCAACTTGGAAGTTAACTCCTCCGGTTTTTTCGTCGGTTAAAAATGTCTGTACTAAAATTGGTATATGTGACCAATATTTTGTGTTTTTTTTTACATTTTACTGTCTTCTTAACGCGAATAGACATAGTATAGGTAGACACAACATAGGTAGGTATCACCCTGTTGTAAGTTATGGCTTATAATGCCTACTTACGACATAAGGTACGATTTGGATTAATTTCATACAAGAAATATGTAGCAATTTGCACCCTAGTACCTAATCACCAACCTCAGGCTTACCGCTATAACTCCAGTGTGTTGATGTTTCTTGGGTGCTATTGCTATTTGCAGGCCAAACGTATGTAGTAAAAGGTACCAAATGTTTGCGAACTTACGAGGCCGTAATGAAAATTAAGGGTTAGTTCACACCGCGACGATACGCGACGCTACGCGGCCCTGCATTTTTAAGATATATTCTATTCAAAATTGAACTTTATTCACTACACTGAAAGATACACGTTTCATATGACATTAGTCATACACAGTACACTGAACATGCGCTGTGCAGCGCTGTGCATGTGCTGTGCAACCTGATATTCGAACTATTTATTTTATTTATTTATTAACGAAGACAACAAAAAAATCCTATTTTGGTTTGTAGTCATCATCGGAAGCCCTACAGGGGCTTGTTTTATATGTTGATGACTTCACAATAATTTTTATAAGCTAGCACACTGAGAAAAAGTTTTTAAGGAGTAATATACATTATGCATACATGCAAATGCTGCATCTAAAAATATAATCGATTGTAGAATGTGTGAGAGCATGTGTGTGTGTTTGTGTGTGTTTGTGTGTGTATAGGACTATAGCCCTACGTCCATGTCTTGGGATCAGTATACAGAACTACTAGGGTTCTTGTCTAGTGTAAAGTGGTATAGTATTAAGCCATATATATTTGGCTATTTGTGTATGGGTAAGTATATTCTTTACATTCTAAAGAAAGTATTTTTGTAAACAGTTTTTTACATTTTTCTTTTCCAGATATTGCTTCGGTCATTATGCAAATTGCTAAGTAATTTAGATAATGTATAGGTGTAATGTCTCATTCAATAAACATTATTACATAAAGGGAGTGTGTATCTATTATATTTATTCAGTTTTCTTATATTTTATTCAAAATTGGTATTTTTAAATACTCTTTTTGAACGTCGATACTACGTGATGCCTACCACCGGTTCGGGAACTAACCCAGCCAGAAGAGCCGGCAAGAAACTCGTCTGGGGCCATCTTTTACCAAAAAGATGGAAAATTATTCTTTTAAAATCAAAATTATTACAATGTTTACTTATGTCTATGTAACAAATAATAAGATAAGATAAGGAGCCACCTTACTCCCAAGGTGTGCCGTCTTGAATGAAGTCATAAATTTTATAATACGCTTTAGCACACAAACGTTCTTTAACTACTTTTTTAAACTTATTAATGGGAAGGTTTTGAACCATTTCTGGGATTATATTGTATAAGCGTATACATTGGCCTTTAAAGGATTTACTAACTTTGCTTAATCTGAACACTGGCATATCTAACTTGTTCTTATTTCTAGTGTTTACACAATGATTATCACATTTCTTTTTGAAGTTGTTTAGATTCTTTCTTACATATAACACATTTTCCAAAATGTATTGAGATGCGACGGTCAGAACTTTTATTTCTTTAAACTTTTCCCTTAGAGATTCAAAAGTCGACATCTTATAAATAGAACGTATAGCACGTTTCGGCAGCACAAATATTGTATTAATGTCCGCAGCGTTTCCCCACAAGAGGATGCCGTACGACATTATGCTATGAAAATAGCTAAAGTAAACTAATCGCGCGGTCTCTATGTCGGTAATTTCTCTAATTTTTTTAACAGCGTATGCTGCAGAACTCAGCTTATCTGCCAATTTAGCAATATGTGGTCCCCACTGTAACTTACTATCTAATGTTATACCTAGAAATACAGTGGTGTCTACTAATTTCATTTTCTCATTATTTAATAGTATATTGGTTTGTGCCTGCGTAACATTTGGCAAGCTGAACTTTAAACATTTTGTTTTATTAGAATTCAACAGTAAATTAATAGCATTAAACCAATGTACTATTTTTGAGAGAGCACTATTTACCTCGTCATTGTTAGATTGTCGTCGCTTCACATTAAAAATTAGTGAAGTATCATCAGCAAAAAGTACTATATCATGCTTATCATTAACTAGATAAGGTAGATCATTTATATAAATGAGAAATAGAAAAGGGCCCAAAATAGACCCCTGTGGTACTCCTAGTTTAATTTTAGTACCATTAGACCTTTTGGAATTAACTTCTACAGTCTGTGTTCTATTTATTAGATAAGAGCTTAGAAGCTTTAGTGCCGTGCCCCTTACACCATAATGGTATAATTTCCTGAACAGCGTATCATGCTTCACACAGTGAAATGCTTTGGATAAATCACAGAATATACCAAGTGCATCCTATGACCTCTCCCAAGCTCCAAATATACTGCACAGAAGACTGATGCCTGCATCTGTTGTGGACCGACCTTTACTAAAACCAAACTGATTAATATGTAACAATTTATTCGAGTTCAAGTGAAAAAGTAATTGATTTAGAATAATTTTCTCAAAAATTTTACTTAAAGTCGGTAATATGGATATTGGTCTATAGTTAGCTGGGTCTGATTTATTCCCAGCTTTAAAGAGAGGCATCACCTTGCTGTGCTTCATCAAGTCAGGGAACACGCCACTTTTAATACAATTATTAAAAACTAATGCTAGGTGAGGGGCAATGATGTCAATTACTGGTTTTATAACTTTTGTGGACATACCCCAGAGATCAGTTATACTTTTAATATTAAGTAATTTAAATACCTCGATAATGTCTCTAGAGTCTATTTCTTTGAAAATAAAATTTACATCACATTCCTTCACATTATCTCTAAGTAATTTTTCGGCAACTGTAGGTGATGAATTTAAGTATTTTGTAGTTGAGATCGGAATGTCTGCAAAAAACTTCTCAAATACTATCGCAACTTAAATGTCAGAACTAACTTTTTTATCATTAATATAAAGTTTAAATTTAGAGTTGCGACTGGCGACTCTTCCAGTCTCATCTACAATTATTTTCCAGGTGGTTTTCACTTTATTTTTAGAGTTCTTAATTTTTTCTTTGATGTGAAGAACCTTCGCTGCTTGACATACCTTCTTGAAAATCTTCGAGTTTTTCTTGACATATAGTTTAAAAGCTTCACTCCTGTTCATTGACTTCTCGTTATACAAGTCATACAATCTTTGTCTACTAACAATAATACCTGCAGTTGCCCAGTTACTAAAATTATTTCCTTTATTATTAAATCTGACCGATTTAGAAGTAAATACAGAGTCTAATTGGTTTTTTACTACTTTAAATAAATTATTAAAAGTTTCATTTGGATTAATTGACTCATTAAAACATTGAAAACTTGAAAGTAATTTACTTCTAAATTTCTCAATACGTTTTGTGTTTACAGGAATAAACTCAATATTTTCTATCGGATTATTATCACATTTAACATCAAATTATGCTAGCTGTCCACGGTGATCAGAGTTAAGTACATTAATTATTTCTTTCCTAAAAGTAGTGACATTTGTGAAAATATTATCTATACAAGTAGCTGTTGTTTCACATATTCTTGTTGGTTCATAAAATAAATTAATTAGATTATACGATTTGAACAAAGATGTGAATCTAACAGTGGTGGAGTTAGAGTCTAATAAATTAATATTAAAATCACCACATACAATAATCTTCTTATTAGAGACACATACTTTCGTCAGCACTTGATCCATTATTTGTTCAAAAGAATCGTATAAGCTTGATGGAGGCCTGTATACGCATACAATAATAAGGTGGCTCAACTCAATACAAGCCAACTCAATAATTCGTTCACTAGACAGTTTTAAAATATCTTTACGTTCTTTACATTTCAGTTTTTTATTAATCAAAATTAAGGAGCCACTCCTAATGACATTTTCTCGACAGAAAGAGCTCCCTACTTGGTGATCACAATAGTTAAATATCTATTCATGATTTTTTAACCAATGTTCTGTTACGCATATAATGTCAATTTTAAATTCATTTAAAAATAACTCAAGTTCTATTTTTTCCCTATTATGCCTTGTAAATTTTGATGCACCAAGTTTATATTAAAATTACAGTTTTTCCCAGAGTTCTTACTAGGCCCTTCGTAGGAGGCATCAGTATAAATATTTCCAGCTAAGAAATTGCTAGAGTGAGCCTCTGTTGTCCTATAATCTAATTTAAATTATTTGGAACATATTCCAAATTTTTACTAATAAAATTGTCAGTATAAGAACACTGCTCAATAAAAGCAGTGGTCGGCTTAGCCAATTTTTTGGCGTGTCTTAAAACTAAAAAAATATATAGCCATTTAGCTAAATGTCGTGTAAAAAATTTAGATAAGTAATACTTATCATATTATTTAACCTAGAGATAAAAATATTATTAAAGTCAACCACATCGATTTGTGGTAAAGTCTTATTTAAAACTAAACAATTTTGATTAGTAGCACTACACAGTAGGCTGTGCAATTTAAACCTAATATAATTTTCTTTACTCTCGTGCGGCAGTTTATTATTTGATAATTTGATGTAAGTAATTCCAATTCAATCTGTCATCTATAATAAGACCCTAAATATGTGTGACTACTGAAAAACTAAATCTGTGAGCAGGCGCATGCAGTGTTAGTCTGTTGGTGTAAGCAACCAACACTTGGTGAGCCATGATGCTGGGCGAGTGATTGGTTTTATTATGGCTATATATGCCCTTTGTTTTTTTTCAACAAATATATATATATATATATATATGTGTGTATACAACCGAACGTATAACCGCCTCCTTTTCTTGGAAGTCGGTTAAAAATCAGCCATGTATTGTATCATTTCGTGTCGCGGTCGGTGTGAATTGGTCCTAAGACATTTTATTACTTTAGGCAAACCGCACACATTTTGTATCTATATTCGTGGGTTATGAGTTTACGAGAGACATGTAAGTAATACATGCGACTATTACAGTCACACTATTAATACTGGTTAGAGAGCCGAAGAGGGAAGTTCGCGATATGCTCGAGCGCGTCAGATTAATGTAAAGGAAGATACCTTACATATTGATAAGTAATTAAATACCCTCACTGAGTTTGAGCTCTCAATGTGGAGGGGATTGCTAAGGGGAACTCGTCAGATTAGTAAAATAGTAAAAAAAAGATCTTTCGACATGCTCGAGCGCATCAGATTAAGATAAGGTTAATTACCAACTAATATGTGTCCATATTGCTAATCTCACGATTTAAGCTTAACCTAAGGTTGTAGGAGAGGAATAAAGTTGCAAAAAAAACCATGTGTGGACATGCTCGAGCGGATCTGTTTTTTTTATTCTTACTATAGAGGCAATTATACAATAAAAATAATATAATCTGACGGTTTCCGTAATCCGAAAGCGATCAAAAGCCAAAAGTTAGGGCATGGTAGTGTAAGGTTCAAGTAAATTACTGTTTTTATTCAAATTTAACATAAATATTAGTTAGCTAATTGAAACTGATTTATTAAATGCAAATATAATATGTTTCAATGAATTAGTTAAAGTTATTAAAATATTTTAAATTTATAATTTAAAAACACTTTTTTAGTTCAATTATACTGATTATAAGTTAAACGGATATCATTTTCATTTGACACTAGCGCCACAGTTTAAAGTCAACTATGGGCTGTGGGGCTTAGTATAATTAATTATTTAAATTTACTATTTTAATTTAGAATAAATAAATCCTAGAAATTATTTAAAACAGACATAAATATTATAATCAATTTAATTTAGATGTAAAATTAAAAACGGAAGTTAGTTTTTAATGCACATTAATGCCATAGCCGGAAGGTACACATTACGCGCTAAAATTGCTAAGAGTAGAGAGGGGACATAGTTTCTGGGCGGTTTTCTAGAGGCAATTGGTGCAGATCCTTCCTGGAAGATAGTCGATAGCAGTAAAAATATAAATATTGGCATGAAAGTGTGACAGTTATAAAGTGTGTGATATGAAGTACTAAAGTGTGTTAAGAAGTAAATTTAGTGTTTAAGTTTAAAAAGTGTTGAGTATGAGTGGTTATTGAAATAACGATGTATGTGGTGCATTAATAAACAAAGTGATATGTGTGGTTGAGTTTTATTTTACAAGAAGTGTTCGGTCGTCTTACAGTAGGCAAAATCCGACACTATAAGATATAGCGGAAAATACTCGAAATAGTTACGAGCTCAATTTTGATAAAAACTTAAACTGGATCATTAGATTTTTGATAAATCAATTTACTTAGCTAGGAATCGAACCGACTGATTTTAAATAAATACACATCCTGTATTATTACACCAGTCGTTAGTGTTGCTAATAACGAACAAATTCTAGGAAGTAATAACAAACGGCAAACTTAAGGATAAGGCTCATTTTTAAACGAGAAGGTTACATCTTCCATACAAAAAGGCATTGCCCTTTTGAATCGTCAGATTAAGGACACCCACCAAGATAATCATCAGATTTTTGGCCAACGTGACTGGGACATCATGATGAACCTTCATCTAATGTGTGCTAATCTGTCGCGCTCATTTTTAAACACTCACTGGGAGCTTGCGGAACTTCCAAATCATCAGATTAAGAAATTAAAGCATCTGTAGGGTTCACTGAACGCCCCCTATGAAAATCGGACGCACTCCAGCAAGTACATTTTTTTACCCCTCCCGCGTAGCTGGGGGTTAGTTACGCAAATCGTCAGATTAAGAAATTAGAACATCTGTAGGGTTCACTGAACGCCCCCTATGAAAATCGGACGCACTTCATCAAGTACATTTTTTACCCCTCCTGCGTAGCTGGGGGGTAACTAAGCAAATCGTCAGATTAATATAATATATTTCATATCAGAGACTTGTTGGCGCATGAACAATACTATAATCTGACGCCCTTCAGCATGTCCCATGTCATGTTTTTTTTACAACTTTGCAACCATGTGGGCGCTTCCCCCACTGCTAAAAGCTGACAGCTCATAGGACCTCATTGGGTTTCTGCGACGCTCGAGCATGTACAGTGTACACCAATATCATTTTGGAAGAGAGTTAGTTGAAGAAGAAAGGTAGTTAGTAGAGATTTTGTCAGAAAATGTACGGACTTTATGTCAAAAATCATATGTGCTAAGTAGCACCTAATAAATGTAAGCATTAAAGTATCTGAATGCGGCCGTGAGACATGTGACTATAATAGCCAACCTTTGTAGTATTTACATATTTAGTGTTATACCTACACGCTCTATAAGGGAACTTGTATGACTCCACATATTTAGGGTCTTATTATAGATGACAGATTGAATTGGAATTACTTACATCAAATTATCAAATAATAAACTGCCGCACGAGAGTAAAGAAAATTATATTAGGTTTAAATTGAACAGCCTACTGTGTAGTGCTACTAATCAAAATTGTTTAGTTTTAAATAAGACTTTACCACAAATCGATGTGGTTGACTTTAATAATATTTTTATCTCTAGGTTAAATAATATGATAAGTATTACTTATCTAAATTTTTTACACGACATTTAGCTAAATGGCTATATATTTTTTTAGTTTTAAGACACGCCAAAAAATTGGCTAAGCCGACCACTGCTTTTATTGAGCAGTGTTCTTATACTGACAATTTTATTAGTAAAAACTTGGAATATGTTCCAAATAATTTAAATTAGATTATAGGACAACAGAGGCTCACTCTAGCAATTTCTTAGCTGGAAATATTTATACTGATGCCTCCTACGAAGGGCCTAGTAAGAACTCTGGAAAAAACTGTAATTTTAATATAATCTTGGTGCATTAAAATTTACAAGGCATAATAGGGAAAGAATTAGAACTTGAGTTATTTTCAAATGAATTTAAAATTGACATTATATGCGTAACAGAACATTGGTTAAAAAATCATGAATTAATATTTAACTATTGTGATCACCAAGTAGGGAGCTCTTTCTGTCGAGAAAATGTCATTAGGAGTGGCTCCTTAATTTTGATTAATAAAAAATTGAAATGTAAAGAACGTAAAGATATTGTAAAACTGTCTAGTGAACGAATTATTGAGTTGGCTTGTATTGAGTTGAGCCACCTTATTATTGTATGCGTATACAGGCCTCCATCAAGCTTATACGATTCTTTTGAACAAATAACGGATCAAGTGCTGACGAAAGTATGTGTCTCTAATAAGAAGATTATTGTATGTGGTGATTTTAATATTAATTTATTAGACTCTAACTCCACCACTGTTAGATTCACATCTTTGTTCAAATCGTATAATCTAATTAATTTATTTTATGAACCAACAAGAATATGTGAAACAACAGCTACTTGTATAGATAATATTTTCACAAATGTCACTACTTTTAGGAAAGAAATAATTAATGTAATAATTAATGAAATAATTGAAATTGAAATGAAATAATGAAATAATAATAATTAATGAAATAATTAACTCTGATCACTGTGTCGGGAAACCGTAAACTGGTTTACATTTAAATCTGCAGCAATTGTTCGTTGGTCTAGGCCTTGCTGCACTAGAGCAACAATTTGTACGGCTTTTTCGGACGATACGTCCATATTCGTGAGAGAAAAGCGTGTTTAAAATGAAAACAGACTAGCAATTAAACAATTAGTAACGATAATTCAACATGTAACAAAATAAAAAAAATTACCATCAATCACAACATTAACGTAACAACGAGTTAATCTTTAGTAAATTGACAAGATTTCTTCTATAGAATATTTTCTTTCTTTCGTGACAGTACCATATATAAATTAGATTTTGTTTTTGTGTTTATAAACCAGCCTTTATTTTCCAATACCAATAAATGTAAAAAGTTCGCATATTTCGTAATAAAATTTGATTGAATGTTCTTCATGTATTAAAATTAATGTAAAATACTTATTAAAGTGGAAATAGTGCAAGAAGTCATGTGTGTTAATAACAGAAGTGAAACATGAATTTCCACCATGAAACTACATATTATATAATAGAAAGAACTCTGCGCTGTTGCCTAGTGTGGAATATCACATTTTTACAAATTATACAAAATTGTTGAATAGAGATAACTACATAAATCTAAAAGAAATAGGTATTTAGGTTGACGCGTTCAAACAATTTAAGCAATTAAAAAATATTGCCCACCTCTTTCTCGCAAAACGATTTGTTACGTAACAGCCACTACCGCCATACCTTTTTGAAAAATTTATTGCGGGAGCAACTCGTGACTGACCGATACAGGCCTATATGTCGCTCTTATTGTAAACCCCCCACACCGATTTCGGTGACGGTGGCCGATTTCATTGAAACCAGGCCAGGCCAGTTACGCAGGATTAATAACGCCAAAGTGTGTGCGCAGTACACAAGAGCACTCTCTCTTCCTTTACTCTCATAACCCAGTGGGACGGATAACCGATACGAATGGCGAGAGATCAGGCGCAGGTCCGACTTTTTACATGCCCATCCGACGCATGGATCATCTTTCTTGTTAGACAATCAGGTGATCAGCCTGCATTGTCCTAACCAAAACTTGGAAACAACATTTTTTAATGTTCCAATGCGGGAATCGAACCCACGACCTCCGATTCGAGAGCCAAGCTGTAACCACACGGAGGCTGTTGTGCGAGTTCCGTAGCCTAGTGGGTAGACTATTTAATTTGCAGTCGAGAGAGTGCAGGTTTGATTCCCATGTTGTGGCGTGTACCAATGAGACTTTTTCCAGATGTCAAGTACATTACACGGACGCTCTAACGGTGAAGGAAACATCGTGAGGAAACCCGCACATGGTTGGCCCCAGACGTACTGACCAGTCATTCCTCTGGACTAGGCTGACTGTCTTGCGAGGATACCGTATGTGCTTGGGCAACCATACGACATTTAAAACCAACTGTCCCAGGCACTACAGTATTTCAAGAGTGGTTACTTCGTAAGGGGTATCAAAAACGGTCAATAAGAATTTTCTATTCTTTTTCTGTCACCAGGCGGCGATCGGTAGCCCCATCCCCGACGGTCCATGACATATCAAAAAGCTGTCAGATGTCACGATTTTTTTTATTTACATATATGGCGTCGGCTTAAAACCATTGGGCAGTGTCAAGATAAAAAGGCGGGAAATAGAATTTTCGTTTCAATTTTCAACACCGTATTCCTAAATCGCCAAGTCTAAAGTCTAGTCAAAGTCCAAATAAATAGTCAGTGCAGTCAATGAGTCAAGTCAAGTTCCTAGGGAGTAATGGAGGGAAACTCAAAATAGCACGTTTTTAGAAGTTGTACCACTTGCCCACACTTGTGCACGTTAACGAATATTTAATGCATAATATTCTACCAATTACACATTAAGAACCGAAATAATACAAAATGAATAACAAACAAAATCCACAACGTCACCCATTGAATTCCCCGGCAAAACTCCAATGTCACGAATTTAAAAACCCATATTCTATCCCGTCTTTTTTTTTAATATGGCATCGGCATGGTGTCAAGTTAAAAAGGCGGGAAATAGAACTATCGTTTCAATTATTTTCAACACCATATTCCTAAATCGTCACGTCTAAAGTCTAGTCAAAGTCCAAATAAATAGTCAGTGCAGTTCATGAGTCATGACAGTTGATTCAGTAAAGTGGTAGAAGCTTTACTGGAAGTTCCTAGGGAGTTTTGGAGGGACACAAAATAGCACGTTTTTAGAAGTTGTACCACGTGCCCACACTTGTGCACGATATCGAATATTTTTATTATTTACGGTGTTGAAAATAAAAACGTAAATTCTATTTCCCGCCTTCTTAACTTGACTTTGGCAAATAGTTTTAAGCCGACTCCATATATTTAAAAAATAAAAAAACTTGTGAGGTGTCAAGGAACACCCGGATGGAACGAAGTTATAATAATTAATATATATATTATAATATAAATATATAGTTGATAATCAAGAATTGAAGCCTATATATACATGCTAGATATATGATATATGCTAGACCTTATAATATCAGCTATATATTATGCCAGTGCAAGTCCCGTGAAAATCGGTCTAGCCGTTTCAGAGATTAGCCGGAACAAACACACAGACTGACAGACGGACAGAAAAATGTTAATAATTTATTTTTTATTGTAAGTACCGATCATACTTTTAAATGCATTAAGTGAAAATAAAAGCTGTTAATTTGAAATGACAAACAAACACTTCAATTTTGTTTATCTGTATAGATATATATATAATCTTATCTATACAGATAAACATATATTTATACCAAAACAAATAGTTGAACTAAGTAGTCAAAGATGGCCGAAAGCACGTCGAAGGAATGCCGATAACAGTCACAATGTGTAATTGCTAAATTCTACATTATTGTCAAGGTGATAAGGTCGTTTTTTGTATCATTCTTAATAGTCGTTATTACATTATGATTTCGAGTGGCAAAAAGTGTCGTGTCTATTTTTGCCGTCTAGTCCCCATTCGCAACGCGCCATAAGGAACTTCGTTCCAAAAAAGTCGAGTTGTCAAATCTGACATTTGACACATGACACTTCGTGAGAATATGATGGTGACAGACAGACGGACAGTGAATCTCAGCAGTAGGGTTACATCAGCGATGCCAACTCCGGGGTTTTCCCCCTAAATTTAGGGGGAAAAAATCAATAGAGGGGGTTTTCTAGGGGGTGCAATTTTTTGGAGGTATTTTTAGGGATAAAAATTTATTTACATTTTTTCAAAAAATTACACAGTTCTCACTTCAACTAACCGGAATTGAAAAAAAAATTATTTTGAAGAATTTTGATAGAACTACGCTATACGGTAATAAAGACGACATTGAATAGTCTGAACTCTTCTAAGGATTTTTATGCTGAAGTTTACGACGACTGTGATGCTGCTGGACACAAGCGCTTTGAAAATATCGCGAAATTTGCAATTGCTCTACTGACTATACCTGTATCAAATTCTAGTGTAGAACGTGCTTTTTCGACTTATAGCATTGTAAAAAATAAGTTACGAAATAGACTTTCTTTAGATTTATTACAAAATTTTATGATTGTAAGATTCGGCTTGCAAAAAGATTATGGCTCGTGTATTAATCTTAGACCATCACATGACATGCTAAAGTTATTTAGTTTATTAAAATTAGATAAAAAATCATATTAATGTATGATTTTAAAGAATCTACTTATTCTCAAAAAGAACAGCAAGAAGCTGAAGACTTGTTCTCTGTTTTAAATGACGTCATTTAAAGTACTTTACAGCTTTATGATAAATATTTTAACGATTGATTTGTTTGTATTTAAGTATAATTTATTTATACTTTAATTTAAATGTTAATATAATTAATATAATGAGTTGTTTTTTCTAACATATTGTATATTTTTTTATTAAACCTATTCTTTTTTGAAAAATTAATGATATATAACTCATGCTGGCAAGTAAATAAATTAAATTATGAAATAGTTAAAATTACATTTTACATCTGTATATAATTTTAAATTAAATATTTAATAATATAAAGTATATATTATTATTAACAATTTTTAATTTGCTTAAGTTTTAAAATATTCAGGTTATAGTTGGGGAGTTTTCATCTGAATTTAGGGGGAAAGGTTTCAGATGGTTGGCGCAGTGCTGCCATTTAGGGGTTTTTCTCCTAAATTTGGGGGAAAAGTCTCTACAGGGGTCTTCTAATTTTGTCTTTTTGTTTTTGATTAAATTAAGCGATTTTAAATATCGAAAAGTGATTCGAAAAGTCAACCTGTAGAAAATTAACTTATGGAAGTATATTTTAACATACTTAATATAAAGTTGGACAGAATACTGAATAACATTACAGAACATTAATTTTTATTATTTGTTTGTCATTATAGATTTTTGTAGTATTTATATTAGAAATTTTCAGTCATAAAAAATTAGGTTAAAAAATACATTTTTTATTTATTTATGAATCCTCTTTCCATTGGACGGACTAAAAATTTTAAACAACTCGTAGCCAGCCTATAAAAAAATGGTGTGTCAGTTAGCTGACAGCTGTCAATATCAATGTATATTGTTTTATTTGTTTATTTCCAGAGCATGGTTTTTTAACATTAAAAAAAAATAAAGAACATTAAAAATAATTTTACTTTTAAGAAAGAATAAAAATATTTAAAATCTCATACATTTATTTACCAATAAGTTTACCAAAAAGAATTTACCAATATATCATACGATAATGAAAATATCAGAGGTTAGAAATGAATTTTAAATTCTACACATTACATTACTTACTTCGTGTATTTATAATTAAATGTTTACAGTTACCTGGTGATGAAGATTCTGGAGTAGCCTGTCGCACCTACGTTTTTCAAAACGAAAGTCATACTCTAGGAAATTCCCTAAAATGTATCATAAGTAGATAGTAAGTATTAACTCTCCTTTTCACATAAAATGTTTACAAATTGCGATTTGCGAAATAGAGCTAACCAGTCTATTATTCTTTAGCAATTCAGTAGTAGGTGCTAACTTTTTGCATACTAACCCTTTTAGAAGTTAGATACTTTCAATTACATTCATAATATTATGTATGATTGACTAGGTCGCCACCCCTAGGTCAGCTCTTAGCCACTAGTACATACTTTTTACCGAAGCCAGAAGCGTTAGGCATGTGCGACATAGGCCACCGCCTTCGCCCTCACAATTAGGGTGTCAACTGCACAATTTGGATGTAATGGAAAAATTTATTTGTCATAAAACTATACAAATGCTCCACTCTCATGTGTTTAATATTAACAACACAATTATCTATATTATTTTTACAACCATCCTTGGTCTATTGGTTAGAGCTTGGCTCTCGACTCGGAGGTCGTGGGTTCGATTCCCGCATTGGAACAACAAAAAATGTTGTTTCCAAGTTTGTTTAGGACAATGCAGGCTGATTACCTGATTGTCTGACAAGAAAGATGATCCATGCATTGGATGGGCATGTAAAAAGTTGGACCTGCACCTGATCTCTCGCCAGTCCTGTCGGTTATCCGTCCCACTGGGTTACGAGACTAATGGAGGAGACAGTGCTCTCGTGTACTGCGCACACACTTGGGCACTATAAAATAACTCTTGCGTAGCCGGCCTTGTTTCAATGAAACCGGCCACTGTTACCGAAATTGGTGTCGGAAGCTATTATCTATTATTTTGTACCGATGCGACATTCTGTTTTAGGCTTTTAATATTATTGTATCGTTGTGAAGTGCAGTCTTTCAGAGTTTAAAGGTTATACAGATTTGAATCGGTAAAATAGGAAAAAATTTTTGTTCTCTCACACCACTAGCTTGCTTTTAATATAAACAATATATTATTAAAATTTGGCTGTGTCATGTCCCTTATGTGTTTAATAAATATATTTTATTATTATATTACAATTTTGTACATAGTCTTTCGGGGCTTAAATTTAAAAAGTTTTTAATTGGTAAAAAAATAAAACTTGCTCGCTCGCATTATGATTACGAAGTGTATGTTTCTGTGTAGGTTTAAAGGGCTTTTGACACAAGGCAGTTTGTCGTCTTCACCAGTTCTTATGAATAAACAGATTCATTTTTTTTATCAATGAACTTATTTTATGCAAGTACTAGTTTTATTGTTCGCACAATTCGCAAGATACATTTTTGTGGCTCATTAAAAACTTAGAAATTTTTAAATTGGAATTTTTTACTCTTCAGACTCAATTTACAAGACGGTTCTTCTCGGCAGGTTAGGATTGATCCGGTGGTAGCTTTTTTTGTTGACTTTCCGAAAAAGCTTGTTAAATTTAATTTTTTTAAAAGGTTGCCGACCCCTGCTCTAGCCTAATCAGTAATTTCCTAAATTAGCTATTTTTTAATAATTATTAATTATTAAAAAATAGCTAATTTAATAAAGTTGTAATTTAAGCCTAGTGACTGTAATATACTAAACTTTTTTTTTTAAATACTGTCGGTTTTTATTGTCCGACAGCCTTATTACTTTTTATTTTGACAAGGGAAATAATTTTTAACTCATTTTTTTTTTCTTCGTTTCGCGCCGCTTGTCATTTCGTCTTGTTGGTCTTGATGACCATTGTTGCGATGTTTCTTGCCTTTTCCACGAATGCCCTTCTTAATTTTCTGTTTTCCATTATGTCTGCTATGGTGTCTGCTTTTATGTTGGTGTCCATTTTGTTCTCTGCTTCTATTCTTCTTATTTGGTACTTTGGGCATTCGCACAGACAATGCATTACTGTCTGCGTTGTTGATCCATCACAGTCGCAATTTCCATTGTAGTTCTTTATTTTGAATTGATGCAGATACTCACCAAACCCACCATGACCGGTGAGTATCTGCGCCATAAGGTTGTCTTTGGGCAATTCGGGGAGGATTTTATGGGCTTGGCGTACGCTCCTGAATAACTGGAATATGTTCTTTCCTCTGCGTTTTTCTTCATATTGTCCTTGGTAGGTCCAGTGGTGGTCCAGTGTGTGCCTTCTTAGCTGATACTTGGCTGCACTTATTGGCACTGGGTCCTACGCCGGTGTTGTCTTGGCCTTGGTTGCTTAGCCAATTCGTCCACTCTTTCCCTCGAGGCCAATGTGGGCTTTTATCCAGTACCAGTTGATTGTGGCCATGTGTTCTTTAATATGGTTTTTTATGGCCACGACAACTGGGTTTACACTGTTCGGGTCTGTCAGTGTCTGGAGCGCAGATCTTGAATCAGACAGTATGTTAGCGTTTCCGCATCCCGGGCTTCTGAACTTTGTCAGCATCTGCACCGCTCTCCAGATGGCAACGAGCTCTGCTTGGTAGACCGAGCAGTATCCCTATGGCTTGATCTTGCTTGTTTTGTGTTCCTTGCCTCTTTCCCACCAGCTCACTGCTGCTCCTTCTCTGCCATCCAGCTTGCTACCATCTGTGAATATGTTAGGTATATCTTCTTTTATTGTATCCAAATCTTCTTCTCCTGTAATTAAGAGGAATGGCAGAGTGGGTTCTCTCAGCTGGGTGAGGCAGGTCGGAGGGATGAGCTCTTCTCTCTATGCAGCTGTCCGGATATGCTTATAGAAGCATAATCTCCCATAGGGCTTACCACTTTTTATTTTGTAAAGTGTTGCTTTCTCCACGTTCTGAGGTGGAGCAGTATGGTTCCGCTGAACAGTGTGGTATCCATCATAGTCTTGTGAGCTTTGGACATTTTGATGGTAAATAGTCTGTTTATTCTGTCGATCTTCTTCCTGATGTATTTCTTTTTAAGTGCTGGCCCCCACTCACTCACCGTATCACAATATAATAAACTTAGGCCTTTCATCCGTTATTGTTTTATTTATACAGTATTCTCTGAGCGAAGTAACCACTCTTGAAATACTGTAGAGCCTGGGACAGTGTTTAAATGTCGTATGGTTGCCCAAGCAGATGTGGTTGCCGCATTCTCACAACATAGTCAGCCTAGTCCAGAGGAATGACTGGTCAATACATCTGGGGCCAACCATGCGCGGGTTTCCTCACGATGTTTTCCTTCACCGTTAGAGTGATAATGTACTAACTACTCTACTACTCTCTACTACTCCGTATAATGTACTTGATATCTGAAAAAGTCTCATTGGTACACGCCACAACCTGGGAATCGAACCTGCACTCTCTCGAGTGCGAATCAAACGGTCTACCCACTAGGCCACTGAGACTTTAATATAAACTATAATATAAAAGGCTATCCCTTGAGGAATAAATATAGCTAATTTAATATAGTTGTAATTCAAGCATAGTTACTTATATATAAAAATAACTAAAGGTATTTTGCATTAATAAATAATAAATATAGCATTAGTAAAACCGATCTATGTTCTATTTTTATTTCAGTGAAGATGTGGAATTTTGTGGCTACACAGTACCTCACCCTGCAGAATCGAAAATGCATTTTAGAATACAATCTAGAGAAACACCAGCACTTGATGTTCTGAAACGTGGATTAAAAGATTTACAAAAAGTATGTGATCACACAATAGATTTGTTTGAGAAAGAAGTAAAAGAGTTTAATAAATCATGAACATACCTGTCGTGTAATTAATTTTATTCTTCCAAGTACCAAGGCTGTAATGAACAGTGAATAGAAAAGGTGTTTATTCAAAGTCAGTTCCATTACCTAACATCCAATCAAAATTAAGAGCCCTCCGGTTTGTAAGCTGTCACGGTCTCTGCTAGCCAAATTGACAAGGACAGCTCATGACTTGCATCACTTAATTTCACTATTGTTTCAGTTTGTATTGTTTCATAAGCCATTATGGGTAAAAATTATATTTTGAGAAGTATACATAACAATTATTTTTATTAGCATCTAGTAGAAGACACCAATAGGGTTGATGTAGATATAGAATTAAATGGATCAAAATAAAAATAATTCATGTCATGAATATTTATTTGTATTGAAATTAAACTTTGAATTCAGAGTATGGTGACTTGGTAAGTGGGATGTCCCTCCACAAGTCCGGGGTCAGGTAAGCGTAGGTCTTGGCGATGGCTGCATAAGTAGCCTTGGCAAAGTTGCCAAGCGTGCCGGTGGAACCACGGGCTGATGTGTAGCAATCCTGGACTCCGGCCATTTGAAGCAGCTTCTTGGGTACTGGGGCAGACACAATACCAGTACCACGAGGTGCCGGGATCAGACGTACAGTGACAGAACCACACTTACCAGTGACCTGAAACAAGTAAACGCTACTGTTGTACAATATGCATTAACATTTCGGCATTATAAGGATACAAATTTAAAGTCAGACGCATAAAGCTTCATAGGAAACCTCAGGAGGATACCACGAATGAAATGTAATCAGTCTTCATCATGAAAGTCCGTATATTGTAGTCAAATATATTTTAGGAAATTCTATGCAGTTATCTACAAAATTTCTTAAGCCAACCATAACGTTAATGAATTATTTAGAGTATTGCATACATTTTTGGACTTACTAATACTATGAACCTACCTTGCAAGGCACGGTGTGGGGTTTTCCAATCATGTTACCCCAGTAACCTCGGCGCACTGGGAGCACAGACAGCTTAGCAAGAATGATGGCACCACGGATGGCTGTAGCGACTTCCTTGCTGCACTTGACACCCAGACCAATGTGACCATTGTTATCACCAATAGCCACGAAGGCCTTGAAACGGGTTCGCTGACCGGCACGTGTCTGTTTCTGTACAGGCATGATCTTCAACACCTCATCGTTTAAAGCAGGGCCGAGGAAGAAGTCAATGATTTCGAACTCTTTGATCGGCAGCGAGAATAGGTAGATGCTCTCGAGCTTGTCGATCTTTCCCTCGCGCACTAGGCGGCCAAGTTTAGTGACTGGCACCCATTCCTTTTGGTCTTCCTTGCCACGCCCGCGTCCGCGGCCGCGACCACGGCCACGGCCTCTCAAGCCCCCGCGACCGCGGTCACCACCACGAGATCCAAAGCCACCGCGAAAACCGCCGCGTCCACCGGCTGGAGCTGCGTCCGCCATTCTGTAAAACGTTTCATTTTCATCAAATATTGTCTATAAACGGAAATTATAATTTGTTAGATGCGTAAAATCAGACGCATTTAGGCCATCACTGTGTCTCCACTATGGTAGATACCGCAAATGATTTAGAATTGGTTTTCATCATGTTAACGACACGTGGGCATGGTTGAGGTTAGCCTAGTAAAAAAGTAGAGAACAAATGTAATTTAGTTGTGACATGTCAGTTCGTTCATGCAATCACTTATTTAGGCCCATTAGTTTTAAAATATGAATAAAATTTAAAGTAAAAACTCAACTTACGTGAATCGTCAGCGCACTAAGACGGTCAAATTCAAAATGGCAGATTTTTCATTTTTGATTAAATGGCGTTCTAGAGATTAAACTTGTCTCCAGCCCTATCAAAAATTTACAAATTTTCATAGACAATCATGGAATCAACGTTCACCATTGGCTATTTAGAGTAGTTTCTCTATGGATATTTTTATTTATTTTATATACGCTTTGGAGACTGGGCTTTTTTGTCTATGTTTTGTAGGAGTTATAAATGCGTCCATTTTACAAAAATAATGAACTTAAATCTAAATATATATTTTTATTTATTTCAAAGGATTTTTACGTTCGTTTACAATACGGGTTTATCAAATATTGTCCGAGAAGAATCAGAACCTAGAGGTTAAATATATAATGAACACTATGTTCGTAAGTAGGTACGGAATTAAAGCGACTAAAGAATCGTAAAGCGGCCATGGCCCACGGGTGACGCGAACCAAATGTTTTGCCAATTCGACCCATTATACGGAGTACAGTCACCTATCCTTATGTATACTTTGAATTTCCTTCGTTGATTATGTTTTTGAATGACCGTCTGAGGCTGGTTTATTTCTCTGAAAGGTGTCAATAATAGCTTGAATTAGGGATATACGTAGATAAGGGTAATATGTAGGTAGGGTACATTTTATTTTGGTTTTATAATAAAAAAGTTTATGGTATCGTATTAAAATGTATTACTAATTACATGATTTTAAATGTAAACATTATCAAAGGTTTCTACTTAGATCTTATTATCACCCTCTGAGGAGACCACCAATAATATTCAATAATGTGTATTGAATATTTTATTATAAATTAAGTTTTAGTTTTTGAGTCCATTTGAAATGGCCAGGAGCAATTGACATTAACAATTTTGTATTTCTTCATTGTAACATCTTGAACGGCGAAGGGGAAAGGTTCATCTCCCAAACCATGACAGGCAGCACCATATTCACCATCGCTTTTAAGAGCAATTACTGCTCCCATGAAATTGGGATAGTGGGCCACGATTCTGGTAATGGCAGTTCTTGCGGCCGCAGTGGGTCTGGCACCTCGACGCATTTCCTCGACAGCTAAAAAACTAAAAAAAAAAGCAATATTGTGAACAAATTGCAGTTTGTTTTTGAAGTAATACTATCTTACGCACACTTGACTTGGGGAGTAAGCTGGTGAATGCGTGACGAGAGCGTTACGAAAAGCGTGATCGGGCGAGGCGAACATAAGTTGAAAGGGGGAAAGAAAAGATATAAGCTAGTGAAGATAGAAAGAGAGAGAGTTACGTTTCGTTTATTACTGTAGGGGCAAGAGAGAGGTCCAAGCACACATTTTCTTTCACTCATAGCCAATTACGTTTCGCATATCGCAGGCACTTAAATATTTGTAGAAAATTAATATACACGTATATATTATACACTAGCTGTTGCCCATGGCTCCGCCCGCGTAAATATATCGGGTATCCCGCGGGAATACTATACATTTCCGGGATAAAAAGTAGCCTATGTTTTAATCCAGAGCCTATAACCTACCATATACCTATAGCCTACCATAACAAATTTCATCAAAATCTGTAGTTTGTTGTTGTTGTTGTTTTTTTTTGTTGGTTTGTTACAACAAACCAACAAAAAAACTCTTTCACACAAAAACTACAGAACATTACAATGTTCTGTAGTTTTTGTGTGAAAGAGTAACAAACAAACTTACATTCACATTTATAATTATATATATGTACATAGTTCTATACATATTTTACTTCAGTCGTGTGGTCTAAACAACACTTGTTTTTTTTTTTCAAAGCATAGTATATTTTTATTTATAGGAATTTGATGGTAACAATCAAATAGTGGGATATAACAGTTGTGCCACCAAGAGCAACTTCATCACAACAAAGTCTTATTATCCCACATTTAGTAACCCTAGCTTTTATATACCTTGGCAAGAATCGCAGCATGACATCCCCATCTCCAGTGGCTGCAGCACCACCAACTGTATTGTCAGCATAAGCACCAGCCCCAGGTATAGGGGAATCACCGATTCTCCTATTGATATATAATTTAGTATCATCATTCAATAACTTAATTTTATATGAAGTCTTTAACATTCTTTAATCATGGAAAATATTACTATATTAAAAATAAGTATCACAAAATTTACATTATTACCCAGGAATTTTGAACTTTGCTCCATTTGTCGAAGTCCCGGCTGCTATATCACCTTTCTTATCAATGGCCACCATTCCAATAGTGTCATGGTTGAACTGATTGAACCTGGGCACATCCATTGACATCCAATCACTGTCTTTTGTCTTTATATCCTTCAACTTCTCATAGGGCCCACAAGATTTACTAGGATCTGGTATTACATTCTGAAAAGATGATTTTGTCAATTATTTAACAATATTATAGGTAGTTTTACGAAACCAACATGATATTCATGTAAATTAACAATAGCTTTATAATACAAATTATTTAAAGCTAATATATCAATTATAAAAAAAATTACCAGCCAAAAATTTGGTTGACAATGTTTATTGAAATACCATTTGAGCCACATTGATTTTGAATGTGGTGTACTGAGTGGCTCCTCCTGAAAACCCATTTGTACAGCAAACTCTGTAGCCAACTCCCCCACCAGTATTGAATGTTTTGTGTGCTCCAGAACATGTCTGGCTACTGAAGCAGCATTCTTTATTTTTCTTAAATTACCAACTGCACCAACATTCATTGTCCTCCTAGTAACAAAAACATTTTCTTAAGAACAATAAATTTTTTATCTAAGAATGTCAAGTGGCCTCTTATAGATTGCAACAAAGGCTTGATAATAGAATTACCCATCCATGAGAAGTGCATCTAAAGTTGTTTCACCATGTTCATCTGGGCTGCCACCAAAACCCACAGTACCATCACACTGTTGCACTTCACACACTGATGTTCCATATTCTACTGCATCTAAAGCTGGTCTTCCCTGTTTCAAGACATTCCAAGCTGAAAGTTTACCAATACAGTCAGTAAGAATGAGTCTAGAGAAGATAGAATTATTATAGAAATTTAAGAAAACTATAAATATAATATGAGTTTAAAACAGAATGCTGAATGCAATCATTATTTAATTAATGCATATTGTTCATCACAACATCCACAAACTATCTATCCTCTTAGTACACATAGACAAAGTTAACTTAGATTATAGATATCGATATAATATATTATATTATTATATATATATATATATATATATATATATATATTCACACTCATATTGTGTCAACAGGCATTTGAGTGTACTTGGATAATAGCATCCGATCCAAGTAGAGTTGGACGGGGTCCTATTCATCCAATTTGACTCGTACGAGGGCACTTGGATAAAGTGTGTGATCTTAATCGTGATCGTGTCAAAGCGGCTTAATATTACATATTCTCAAGAACTTTAACGTTACCGGCAATAGTTGCATTTACGAAATTCCATGTTGTAATCACTACAGGAATATTCTGTTCAGTATTGGCTAGAGTTAAACTTATCAGAAGAAACAACAACATACATAAAGAATTCATTATAACAAAAATATAATTTAGTACGCAGTTATTTGCTAACTAATATATTTTATACTGAAACTAATCTTGCTTACGAAATTTTAACGTTTTGTTTGTTACATTGCAGTCGAAATAAAAGAAATTTTAAGACCAATTTTACTATTTTTTTGTATTAAAATGCAGGAAAATGATAAATAAAAAATGCAGTCGGCGATATCATACCATAGATGACAGGGGTAGGTCACTTCGTGTAAACGTAGGTTCCATACTCAACATATGCACCGTGAATTACCGCACTATTAATCCTTCTTTTTATTTACTTTTTTTTACCTCATACGGGGGTACGTAAAAAAAAATAAGGCTCCGTCCCTGCAGACTGAATTTAATATCCTTAAACTAAGATTGCACCAAAGAAAGGCCATGTTTCTATACATAATGCAGTCTACACATACATACTGGAATATAGAAACAAAAATAGTGCGAATGAATAATATATTTTGGACATTTTATGGCAATGCACAGTGGTCGATTTGACCGACATCGTTGCATGAGTTCTAATACCACGTAAGTAATTTTTTTGGTGGTTTTGACTTCGTTGCCATTCACTAGAGCAGTGGTTCCCAGACTCATTTGTTTCATAGACCACTTTCAAAATTTTGCTGGATCCTGTGGACCCCCTGCATCTACATTCTACATTACTACCAATTTCTAAATCTCGAAAAAAAAGTGAAGATTAGATCTATCTATCTATGGAAACTTGCGTTGTGGCTGAGTTTCAATGACGAATTAACAGTTTTCGAAAAAAAAAAGGTTAGAATTGATTGCTTGATAGGGTTAATTATTTGATAATAAAGTAGGTCCCAGTTCGGAACTATACATTTTTTTTCTCAATTTATTTATAAATTGTCTTATTGAGAAGGTTTAATTTAGGTATTTTATTTGGTATATTATATTTATTTAAAATAACAAGCCAACATTTTAGTTCTTCACTATCGAAACCAAATTAATTTTCATGCACCACTGCTTACGATTGTAGACCCTCATTTTCTGTTACGTCCAACGTAGACCCCCGTCGAGTCTCCCGTGGACCACTTTGGGAATTACTGCACTAGGGGATCAGAAGACGCGCTGTTTCAGCCAATCAGGAAAAAGTTAAAAGTATCTTATGTATGTCTATGGTATTAAATATACTACTATGGTACTGTGGCGGACCAATTAGCGCCACAATGAATCGCGCTATCGAAGTTTTCTAAGATAGGCACTATATATACGACATATAAAATTCATACAAGTGGGTTTCGGCCTGACCGAGCATAGCACCTCGCTCGGTCGGAGATTGGGGCATCCACTCTTCCCACATTGGTGACCCCGACGTGATTGAGAGATGCGTGGGATTATCTAAGCATGATAATATCTTGCGTTTGATTATTATTAAAAACAAATTGATTTGATTATTATAAGAGGATAAAGGATGCTGCTTAAAGGATAAAAATGATAGCTATGATCGTAAATTGTTGTTTGATTTGTATATACCTGTTTGATTATGTACTATAAAAAGTGGATTTAAACGTAAAATTTAACGCGTTAAAAATTTTACGCTTTAAAAAGACGTAAGTCTGCCTGAACGGATATGAAATTAGGAAACACAACGTATGTCACAAAAATAGGATAAATTACCAATTTTTATAAAAAACTAATTATTTTTTTAAATTAAATCTATTATGAGGTGTATACAAAATACATAATAGTACTGTAATATTATACGTTAAAAATTATTCAGTTTTTTCACTCTCCTCAAATGACTATCTTTTAAATAAGTAGTATTAGAACTTATGCGACGATATTATTACATGTGGCAAATCTCAAATCTTCATACCAAAATACAAGAATATAAAAAATTAAAAAAACATTTAGAAAATGGCTGCTGTTTTGAAAAAAACAGACTTTCTGCTATATTTGGTTTTTCTTGTTTAATTTAAATAAGAAAGTCGAGAACAGAAATCACCATGAGCTATAGATGCATTTTGGGCTGCCCACCAGCAAAAAGTAAGTATTTTATTTAAAACGAGGTTACATATCATGTAACTTCGTTTTAAATAAAATTAGTAAGTCGACGAAAAATTGTTAGATTTTATTTTATTTATGTATATGTCAAATTAAAGAAGTATCTAAAAAATAAGAGTAACACTAACAAAGCATTGCTCATTTACTATTTTAATACAATCCAAAAAAATATGACATGTGTAACGTCCTAACGTTACACATGTCATATTTTTTTGGATTAAAAAGTAAGTACATACCTAGTTGGACGATTTATAACATTTGCAATCAGTAGTAATTAAAATACAATTTAGATTTTATCTTCACAGTTCTGTCTATTTATTATTCGTTCCAATTTTAATATTTATATTTTCTTTTAGGGTCAAAGGTTGTACATCGTTTCCCCAATCCAATGAAATACCCAAAACAGTTTGAATCTTGGTTGAGGCTTGTCCCAAACGACTTCGATAAAGAAAATTTTGACTATTCCAAGTACAGGGTATGTGATCGACATTTTGAAGAAAATAATAGGTATACATGGAATACGCCTATTAATAGGCTTGCAATTCCAAAATTGCACTTACCTGGGCAGATTGGTAAGCAAGGCTTTATAATTTATCTAGGAGTCCAGAGACGGCAGCTATAATTTATATCATTACATCCTGGGATTTATAGCTTTTCATAATAATTTAAGGTATCATACACACACAAAAGATAATATAATGCATCTTTGCCTTCATTCTGACTTACTGAATGTACTCTGTCTCTGTTTATAATAAAAGAGATGTATTGTAATAAATATTATAATATCGCTGATACAAAGATGTAGGAATATAAATTTATCTGTTGTGTGTAGTGTTCTGACTAATTCTATAGATAAATTTAATGACAATTGAGATATATCATTCTTTAATATACATATTTACATTAAAGTTGCTGTTTGTAGACTCCGTTACTTACAATGAGTATTTAATAGTACAATTTATATTTATAATTAAATAAATAATTTTAAAGTGTATAATAGTGAATACTCATGGGTAAGTTTTATTTGTTAAATCTTATTCATCACAATATTTTTCCAGGTACACATTTTACCTCTGCAGATTCATTTAGCACTTACCTTCCTCTAGTGAGTAGCAATATTATTCAATATTTAAAAATATGTATTAATATGTATCTTATCATTCTAAATCATTCTATCATCTATCATCTGTAATAGATGATAATAATATGATCAATTGATCATATTTGTTAGTTCATTATCATATTATTATGTTTGTATGGAAATAAGTACCTAAGTTAATAATAAATAAAAATAAAATAATGATTCAGGTGACAATAGAATTTAATCAATAGAAGTTAATGTTGCTTCAAGTAAGGATTTTAATTATTTTCTTTAAACTTATTTATATAAGTTTTAATGTTTTCAATGTTTATGTATATTCATAAACATTGAAAGAAGCCAACGTTGCTTGCTGAAAATAATGTATCGTAAGCCGTATCGTTTCCCTACTGAAGAACTCTACTCCTTGTGCAAACTTTTGTCTGTGAGAAAACTCTACGTGCTATCTCTAGTTCTTAGATGTCACAAATACTTACCTCTTGAATCCACAACCAATACCACACGGCGAAAAAAAGGAAAAGTTGCAGCTACGATTAAGACAAACACAACCTTTGCTCAAAGGCAGTATAAATCAATCTCGGTCCACATATATAATAAAGTAAATAAAATTCTTGATATCTATTTGGTCTCTTATCAAACCTGTAAAAAAATGGTACAGACATGGCTACTTACTAAAACGTATAAAGAAACTGAAGCACTTCTCAAATACCTGGTAATCTAATTTTTTTCTCTTTTAATTCTCTCTTTTTACACAATTAATTTCACTCACACACACACGCGCACACACACACACACATAAAATTAATATTGTTATAACTTGTAAATCTAATGTCTATCTCTTTCTTTCCTGAAATGTATTTTACACTATAATAGTTATGGAAGGGCGAGTTCACCTGACACAAGTGTCTCAAGACACTTACTAGGTGGATCTCATCTCTTTTGTATATTATGTAACAAAATTGTGAAAAAAGGAAATAAATTATTTATTATTATTATTATTATATTGATTTCTTATGTTTACGCGAATATTGTTCATTGTTTTAAACACTTACGGATTGTGTCGCGGTGCACTTTTCATTTTCCCGACGTTTCGGCTACTTTCCAGCAGTTGTGGTCACAGGAGGACTGATCCTTGAAATGAACTTATTTATAATTAAATTTAGTTTTATTCAATGAATTTAACTATTTTTAACATGTGCATTTGAAAGGGTTTTATTATATTATTTTTTATTATTATAACACTAGCAACCCTTTGCTAGCTAGATTTGCATGGGTCCAATATATTATACACATAACCTTACTCTTGAATCACTCTATCTATTGCTAAAAACGGCAATAAAATCCATTGAGTAGTTTAAAAATATAAGCAAACATGAAAGGAATTTTATACCATGTATAGATAATGATGATGACGAGAGACACTAGATATTTATCATAGTTATTGTAAGTGAAATTAGTATTGAGTGGATAATACAAAGATTATAGTTATTTAAAACCAAATATTTTTCTATCAGGTACTTGGGGTAGGCTTGTTCATGATGTATCCATACCATACAGCGGAGAAGTTTATTATGCTTCTGGTAAGTATCTTTACTACTAGGAAGTAGGAACTCTTATAGTTTTACGCTGTAACGATACATTGTTATGTATACAATTGAAGTTTTGGAATCATAACATAATAATAATTTTATATTTTTGTTGTGACTTGTAAAGTGGAGATGTTTTGTCATTCTACCCTGTTATGTGGGGTTTTGTCGAATAGGCTTAGATATATAAATAAAGGCGAGGTTTATTAGATGTGAAACTTTTCATTTTATATTTTTTTATAAAATGATAAATTTTTATCTCCCTAGCATAAGAGATACTAGTTTGTAACTTTCATGCTTATAGATCATGCTTAAAACACTCGAGGAGGAGGTAAAATTAGGCCATGACATTATAGAATTTTAAAAGCATATTCTATGTTCATAGGTATGGAACAGTATTTATGCGAGTCCATATGCGCATTAAATTTCTATGTACATCTGCACAATCCAGAATAAAACTATTCTCTTGTGATTAAGTTTTTTTAATAATCCATTTTTTCAGACTGTATTGGAGAAACATCTCAATTACATTCACCTGGACAAGTGTGCATTGTACAATCTTTTGATGGGACTAAGGAACTGGAAGAAGTGAACCACGAGTTGTTAGGGCTGTGTAAGTATCTTTTTTACATATAATATAATAAAACTATTACATTCGATATAGTCTGCTCATGAGCAGTCGCCAACTTATTTTTTTATCGCAAGATTATTTATATCCCAATCTATACAAATAAATAAACTTGAAGTGTCTGTATATAATTTTAAATTAACTGCTTTTCACTTATTGAATATGGAAGTATATGCGGTACTGACAATAAAAAATCAATTTTTAAAATTTTTGTCCATCTGTCTGTTTGTTTCGGCTAATCTCGGAAACGGCTGGACCGATTTTCACGGGACTTTTACTGGCAGATAGCTGATGTTATAAGGAGTAACTTAGGATACTTTTTATTCTCATCATCATCATCAATTTTTGTACCCCCAACGAAGATGGCACGGGTCAGCTAGTATGTAATAATAATGCACATGCTCTTGGTGAGATAGCAAAAAAAGAAAGTAAATAGAAAAAGAAGCAAGAGTAAGATTAAATTTAATTTAAATAAAAAAGTAATGATTTGTAAAAAAACTTGTATAGGTAGTTCATTAACAGTGAACTAAGAACAAAATAGTTCCATTCTTCATATTACTGTCCTATTTAATTCTTTCTTAGTTCACCGTTTAACAAATTTTAGTTTTTATTTTGTACATAGTGTAGACTGTAGTGTATTTATTTTGTATCTATTTTAATACATATTTAACCGATTGCGCCAGAATCTTCGAGTGTAGGTATATACGAATGAATATTTCTTTGGCACGCTCCAGTGTTCAATTTTAACTCAAAATTGGGTTATCGTTTTTTTATTGGTCCATTCGAAAGATTACTTAATTACAAATGCCCGAGTAAAATACCCATGACACGTATTCCTCATATGACGAAGGCATCCACTTAGGAAGGATTTTTCAAATTCAGGTGGTGAATTAGGGGAGAAAAGTTTGTATGAAACTTTTTATTCCTTGGACATATTTGAATGAAATTTCGTATGAATTGAGTACGAAAAAATAATGAGTTTAGTATTTCAGCGTTTTCTACTAATCAAACCCTATGAGAGTAAAATGGACGATGAAAGTTTTAAATTATTATAATGTTATCGTTTAAAACCCAATTTCACGCTGGCGAAGCCGCGAGCAAATAATGCTAGTAATATATATTAGTACCTATAATCGGGGCAAACTTTTAACAAAATGTGCTTTTTAGGGTTCCGTACCGAAAGGCTAAAAATGGGATACTAAAATGCATATTTTATTTGGTTAGAATTATGTAGATTTGAGATTTTTTTTTCTTGTAGATATGCAACATCAGTTGTTGGTTATATTTGAAATTTGAGTGTTACATGTTCACTATTCAGGGTCAATGCTGCCTTCGAAATATAAGAAAATAGCAGAGGAAGTAAGATCTCTTCGTCGCACAGTAAGGAACTTGAGTAAGGGACGTGCTTCATTTCAAACTAGATTAGATAAAGCTGAAAGATGGCTTGATTCCGTGAAAAAGATTACAAAGCCCGCTCGAATTTTTTGCAAAATGCAATTCACTCAAACGAATAAAAAAATAAGAGGCCGTCGTTTTACTTTAGACGAGAAAGTTTTATCCTTATCTATCTATAAAAGAGGTCCTAAGGTCTATAATACTTTATTGTATAAACTATTTACTTTGCCTTCTCCAAAATCTTTGAAAAGGCTTCTCGCTCAAGTAAAACTATATCCTGGCACGGACAATCATATCCTTTTTAAAATTTTAAAAAAGGAAGCCAATCTTTCTGCTCCTGAAGATCGTATTTGTTCATTGATTTTCGACGAAATGTCAATTACGCCCCAATTACACTTCAATCCTTTTAAAGATGAATTAAAAGGTTTAGATACTAACGGTAGTAAATTTGCTAATCATGCCTTGGTCTTTATGATTAAAACTTTACGAAAACGTTTTAAGCAGCCGGTAGCTTTTTATTTTACAAGCACGTTAAGTAAATTTGAATGGGGTAAGTATTCCTTTTTCTAAATGTATATTTTTTACATTGTATAAAATTTTCATTAACTCTGATTATTAATTATTTTCAGCATCGAGCGGATAATTGTGGGCGCTTCATATAGGTTAAACGAACGAACGAACCTTTCTTCATGGAATCGAAAGTCAACACCTGCTGGGCTGGTCATCAATCATCATTAAAATAAACAAGAACAACCGTTGAAGGTGAGCAAACTGTTTATTTAAAATATCTTTAATCTGTCAATAAAAGTTCTCCATAACGGCTCGACTGATCCTAACGGTATTTTATTACTATTGCAATTTATATTAGTGCAATTTCATATTAGTACTTATTAGTTGTAATAGGCAATATACCTAGTAAAGATTAGCTGTTGCCTGCAATTTGTTTGGGTAAAACAAACGGAGCCCTAATTTTTTACATTATTATCAAAATAAATAATAATCTTTTAAGTACATAATCATTTCTAACGTTTAATTTCTCATTTTTCAGTGTCAAAGAAGAAATATCCCTTATTACTTGTGAGTTGTGACTGAATAGTCATCATAATATTGGAAATAAAATAAAAAGGTAAGCAGGATATTTAAATTTTATCAAATATAAAAAGCAAATGACTTTTACCAATGGATATATCTCATGCCCTATTATAAGCCGACGAAGTTATCAGGACTGCTCTGCATACACTCTGTATAAGGCTACTAAAACTACAACTATTTAATAGGTAATACTTATATTAGTTTAAGCTGGGATTAAACAGTTAAAGTTATTTTGTGAATCTCTGAACTTCAAGATTAGGTATCATTTTTCTTTTTAGTACACCATGCAATTTTTTAAATCATATCATCATAAAACCATAAAGTTACTTAATAGTTCGTATACTAAACCACTTCAGACCATTGTCTGAAGTGCTAAAGCTTGCATGCCGAGGGAAGTATTACTTTTTCTAAATGTATATTTTTTACGTTGTGTAAAATTTTCATTTGACTATCTGATTATTAATTATTTTCAGCATCGAGCGGATAATTGTGGGCGCTTCATATAGGTTAAACGATCGAACGAACCTTTCTTCGTGGAATCGAAAGTCAACACCTGCTGGGCTGGTCATCAATCATCATTAAAATAAACAAGAACAACCGTTGAAGGTGAGCAAACTGTTTTTTTTATCTTTAATCGGTCAATAAAGGTTCTCCATAACGGCTCGATTGATCCTAACGGTATTTTATTACTATTACAATTTATATTAGTGCAATTTAATATTAGTACTTATTAGTTGTAATAGGCAATATACCTAGTAAAGATTAGCTGTTGCCTGCAATTTGTTTGGGTAAAACAAACGGAGCCTTAATTTTTTACATTATTATCAAAATAAATAATAATCTTTTAAATACATAATCATTTCTAACGTTTAATTTCTTATTTTTCAGTGTCAAAGAAGAAATATCCCTTATTACTTGTGAGTTGTGACTGAATAGTCATAATAATATTAAAAATAAAATAAAAATTTTGGTAAGCAGGATATTTAAATTTTATTAAATATAAAAAGCAAATGACTTTTACCAATGGATATATCTCATGCCCTATTATAAGCCGACGAAATTATCAGGACTGCTCTGCATTCACTCTGTATAAGGCTACTAAAACTACAACTACTTAATAGGTAATACTGTAGCATAGCTACATTTTTTAACGTATCGTTATAACTAATAACGATGCGTATAGCGTCATCTATTAGCAGTTGTCGATATTAATAATAGCTAATTTGTGCTATACAACGCCATCTATTGGCAAATGCTTCTAACTAGAGCTTCATCACTAATATTTCTTTACTGTGGCATTTGTATTACGCATTACCGCTAATTGTCGGTTAAAAAAAAAAAACAACAAATGTCAGTAGGGGTATAAAAGGGTTGTCGCGACAGGACAACGCCCTTTTTCCCTGCCGAATTTTTGTTGTTCAACTTTTTCAAGATGTAGTCGTTTATAATAATTATAATATTTTAACCCCGTGTTCAGGGTGAGTAATTTGAAATATCTGTGTTGTGAATGTTTGCTAAATCACGCTTGTAATTAAAACACATTATTATTTCCTGTGAATTAACACCATTGTAGAATTTGTTGGCAAACCTTTTGATTGGCCACGTGCTCAATTTGTAGTTTCATTTTTCCGATCTTGCATTGTTAGATATTATCAGGATGTTTGTATCAAATTAATTGTCCTTTATATCATTTTATCTTTTATCTTTTTTTGCTTATCCCTTATTTTGTGATGGACACACAGCCCATGGTTGGATCGTTAGGGGCTAGAACCATGGCTGCTGTGGTCCACACTCTTCACACGCTGGTATGAATGTTTCCAGGGAACTACGGTACGGGTACAAGCACCGCTATCTACATCCTCGGTACAGCACTGCTTGGCTTACTCTTCGCCCTCTGAGTCCTACGCTATAGACGGATGACTATCTGGCCTGTGCCACGGACTGTCCGCTCCTAGGCGACCACGTCGGGACGAGTTCCTGACCCGAACACAGGACCCGAAAGCGCCACGTGTTGTCATACCTTACCGTCGACAGATCCAGCTAAGTGCCGTGTGGTTTAAAAGCCCCACCAATCTCTAAAGACACTAGAGGCTAAAATAGATACATACGGCCTTCTGCCCACGACCTCTTAATTTGAATAAATTTGTCACGTTGGTAACACATCTTTTATTTAATATTACCCGTAACAATACTTATATTAGTTTAGGCTGGGTTTAAACAGTTCAAATTATTTTGTGAATCCATGAACTTCAAGATTAGGTATCATTTCATAAAACCATAAAGTTACTTAATAGTTCGTACACTAAACCACTGCTTTTTATTTTTCAGTATTATGACTTCAACGTGTCAATCAATCTATGAAATTCTGGGCACTAAAACAAGCATTAACAAAGCCAAAGAAAGAATTGAATCCCGAATATGGGAGAAACATAAGCATTGGTTGGGAGAATGGACGAAGACGCCGTGGCCGCCCTTAGAAAGAGATGTTCCGTTGTGCAAGATGCACTGTAATCAGGCAACGAGGTCATTGGGGGAGGCCTTGGTCCAATAATAGAAAGCATAATATAAATAGTTACAAGTTAAGTCGATGTTGATCCTTTAAAAGGTTGTATTTACCATCATTTCCAATATTGTCTACAATGAAACCTATTAATGCTAGTAATGCCGCTATTATTGTAAAAATATTTTTAGTTTTTTGTAGAAAATACAAAAAAAGGTTGGGAACTTTATCTCTTTAAAGGATAAACTTTGACTTAACCTATATCCCTGTATGGTACGAGCTACGTTATAAGGAATATAGTATATCTTCATTTGTTATTAATTTACGATAAGTTTTATATGATAGATAAAAATCTAATTAGCATTGCATATGTATATTAATATTATCCGCAAGTAATTAAAATACGCAGCCTATTTGCAATGTATTAATTTGATTATTATCTTTAATATAAAACTTATAGCAAATGAATAACTCATATGAATAAGGATATTATTAATAATAATATTCTATATATCTGATCTTAGATCAATATTGATATGTATTCTATTTTTAAGTGCATTAAAGGCGTCTCAGATGACGAAGATACTGTGATATAATGTGATTTATATTAAGTGTACTGTAATATCTGATAGCGCGGGCGCGCTATCACCAAGTTGAAAATATATACTATCTTCGCCATCTGTGATAGTTCATACAAACTGTACAGCAAGCGATATTGTATCTAAACATAAAACATCAAATTATCTATGCCATCTATGATACCCCTTAAAAAACTTATAGAAATATCTTAATCTGGTTTGAGAGTTTCGCTGATCGTCAGCACCAGCTTAGCCTACTGCTACTACTTAGTGATATTTACAATTAATTAATGTTATGTATAAACTATAAAGTATTGTTATTGTAGCTTGAGCGGGAATATACAAAACTTGGCCATATGCACTAAATTAAATTAAAAATATAATTTTATTTTATTGATTTATATTTTAGATAGATAATCAAAACTGAGATCCTCCTCCTTTTACCAAACTCTTGTTCTTTATAAATACATAATTTTTCATTTCCCATGGGGTTCTAAAAAGCAGTTTTAAAGATAATAAAATTAAATTATTAAGTATAATGGTAATGATATTATGTAGTGCTCCAAATATTGATACATAATTCGATTTAGATTTAATGGTAAACATTGAATGTTTTCATAATATAGTCCTAATATTTAGCTTAAGTTAAATATGGGAAATCAAAAGGAACACGTTGTATATATTAATTATTGGTGATAATTTTATATGAAATTATTTCTGGCAAGATTTATTCAATATTATCAACTCTTTATGTAAATTCCTAGTCACATGTTACAGGAATTTGACATTGGTCGCATGGTTTTAGTATGTTTATGAGTTAAAGATAGTTTAAAACTTGGAGTGTATTCAAAAATTATATAAAATTTAAATAAATTTTTTGTAGTAACGTAGATTTAAGTTTTGTAGTAACAAAACTTAAATCTTTATTGATCGTAATGATGTTCTCATGTTTAACTTATGTTTTTTTTTATTCTCAGCAGTAAAATGCCATTTTTATTTACTGATAAAACAAAAAGATTTACGGATTAATTTATTTTATTGCATATAATTTATTCAATAGTGTTAAGAATGTAAAGTTGTAAACTCAGTTCAGACCCCATTTAATCTAAACGTAAGCAAAATGTTTAAATTCCACCAAATCATTGTGTGTATTTCGTTATTGCAGGGAAAACAAGTGACATTTGAATAAGTAGCTTTATAAGTATTCGCTTACGTTTAAATTAAATTGGATCTAGACAGAGTATAAGTAGTATAACGTGTTTAAACAATAATCATTTTCCATTTTCATATGTGAAAATAAAATATTTTACCTTTTTGGTTTAATTTTGTTTCGTTTTGTTTTATTGTCGGATTTTTATGTTTCAAAGGTTTTATTTTTGTGAGAATTGTGTATTTGCTAAGGAAACTTAACAAATAAACACTGTTCTTATGAAAATCAAGGACTTTGAAACATAAAATTCTGACATACAAATCCCGTAGATTTCGTATTGAAATCTATACCTATAAATATATATACCTATATATAGGTATGTAGTGCAACTGCATCTTAACCAGGTGGCGCTAGGAGCTACATCAAACCTTCATTTTTGAACCGTCAAACGGGAAGTTGCTTATCTACTTCAGTAATACTTCTTATTATCTATGCTACTGATATCATACGTCCAAATGACGTAAATTGATAGATCGTATTTTACATAGACAAATTTATGAAGAAGGAGGTTGTTGTTTTGATTGTGGCGCTACTTTTCAAAAAATCAAACAGGCCATAATCTTCAAAAAAAAAAAGAAAATCAAAATTTCTATGTCGACCTTTGGGAGGTTATTTTGTCTCTTTCAAAAAATCTTTATGAATTTTATTACGAAATACGAATAGCAATAATATTTTCACCCACAATGAACATTTTTTGTCGTCAATTACCAAAAGTTGTAAGTTTTCAAAGGATTATACCAAATATGTTTTAATGCACAGTCCTATTGTTTTATAATCTGAGTGCACAGTAGTAAGTACATTAAACGCTACAATATGTTCCTTAGACGAACCAAAATTTTATTATTTCTTGTATCATTAATGTGATTTGAGACCATTTTCAGGAATTACATGCTCATTTGAATGGATCGTTAAGTAAAGCAACTATGGTCAAACTATCAAATTGCCTTGTTGATAAAGGAATTGCTGACAATACGAACGTATTTTTAGATGAATTTCAAATAGAATCGGGAGATATACGAAATTTGGCTGAGTAAGTATATTTTCTGTAAAAATAAAACCGTAGCCTTCATTACAATGAAACTGGCATTTAAAAACTGTAACAATAACACTTAACTTGCCTATTACAGCTGTTTTCAAGTATTTAACATAGCACACTCTCTAACTAGTACTCCTGAAACACTGTCTTTAGCTACTGAACTAACTCTTAAAGAATTTGAAGATGATGGATGCTGCTACATTGAACTCAGAAGTACACCGAAAGAAACACCTTATATGTCAAGTAAAGAGTACATAAATACAATTGTTGAGACAATGTTGTGAGTTCCTTATTTTATTTTAAAAAAGATTTTTAAATATTGTGTACTATACAATCATTATCTTAATGTCTTTTGGAAATCATTGTTTTTTAAACATCATCTGTCATTTCCATAGAAAAACAAAGATTGTCGAGGGTCATTAGGAATGTGGTTTTACTGTAACAAAACCATAGTGTTCATAGTTAATTTTAACAATTTCCGATGTCTTCAATTTTTCTTAAATTTTCTACCATGAATAATACTGATATTATTATTATACATAAGTAATATTATTATTTATATTATATGTTATTGATTGTACTGTAGGTTCTTGGTGAAAATTCATGTTTCACAGTAATAACACACAGGACTTCTTGCACTATTTCCACTTTAATTAGTATTTTACATTAATTTTAATATATTACACGACCGGTTTCGACAAATGATGACTTTGTCGAAACCTGATGATGACTTTGTCGAAACCGGTCGTGTAATATATTAAAATTAATGTAAAATACTTATTAAAGTGGAAATAGTGCAAGAAGTCCTGTGTGTTATTACTATTTATATTATGTTTTAGGAATTCCAAACTCTCTATTATATCCACCCTAATAATTTCAATAAACCGGGCCAATACAGTAATGGAAGCTGAGAAAATCGCAGATCTTGCTATAGAATTTCACAAAATACACCCAAACATTGTTGTGGGCATCGAACTCAGTGGCAACCCAGCAGTTGGAAAATTTCAAGACTTTATACCAGCACTCACAAGAGCAAGAAAAGCTGGACTAAAAGTATGTTTTCCCTTATCCCTTTAAAAAAAAATGTGCAATTGGCAAAGTTCCTGCTCGACCAGTTTCTAAACATTTTCCACTAGCACTAGGATGGCTCAAAATATTTAGATATGTTATTGATTGTACTGTAGGTTCTTGGTAGAAATTCATTAATTCACAGTAAAGACACACAGGATTTCTTGCACCATTTCCACTTTAATAAGTATTTTGCATTAATTTTAATATTACATTAAAAAATTTAATCTACCTACACCTGATGATGACTTTGTCGAAACCGGTCGTGTAATATAATAAAATACTAAAACTAGGTATAGTACAATCAATAACATATCTAAATATCTTGAGCCATCCTAGTACTTTTTCTGATTTATATTTATTAAATGACCTACCATACCTTATTAATAAAAAAACGAGATAGTATTATTTGCCGACGATGCGTCTTACTTTTAATATGAATCGCCAAAACTCATATAATGACGAAATAAATAATACTCTCTTAAATACTCTTGAACTAAGCATAAGATTGATGTACCAGTGACTAGACTTAGCTAAGTAAAGAATTCGTTTAAAGGCCAATGTATACGCCTATACAATAGGATCCCGGAAAACATTCAAAATTTTTCAATCAATAAATTAAAAAAAGTAGTCAAAGAACGTTTGTGTGCTAAAGCTTATTATAAACTTAATGATTTCATGAATAATAGCACACCTTAAGAATGAGGTGGCTCCCTGCAAGGCTACTTTTATATACTATTGTACTCTTGCTATGTAGTTTTAGTCATAACATTGTTATATACCTTTTTTATTCTAAAAGAACAATTTTTCTTCTTTTTCATAAGATAGCCACGCGCGAGTTTCTTACGCCGGTTCTTCTCCCCGGGCTAGTTACCATGTATACGTAGGCATCATGTATATGTTTAGAAAGTGAATAAAACACCAAGTTTGATTAAAAGAAATTACTTTTGAAAATAAAATTATGATGTAATAACCAAAACAAGTAAATGAACTGTAATAAATCTTAAATAATATAATCATAATTAAACTTTTAAGGTAACTCTTCACTGTGGTGAAATAAGCAATATAGATGAAGTTATTGAAATGCTCAATTTTAAGCCTGATAGAATTGGTCATGGTGTGTGTATTCATTCTCTTTATGGAGGAAATGATGTGACATGGGAATTATTGTGCAAATCTAAAATACCAGTTGGTGAGTTTAAATTATTAGATAATAGAACTTTTTAAAAGTATGTTAAGTGGTAAAAACATAATGCTTCACTCTGAGCTTGAAAGTAGTTACGTAATGTTTAAGTACTTATTACAGAGGTTTGTCTGACAAGCAATGTGAATACTAAATCTACCACGGACTACTTTTCCCATCACTTCAAAAAGTTATACGAAGCAAATGTGCCCACAATATTATGTGTAAGTAATAACCTCTATTGTTTATTATAAATAATAATCTCTTATATTTATTACTAGCTTTTGCCCACGGCTCCGGCCGCGCAAATTTTCCCATGATAAAAAGTAGCCTGTCTCCTTCCCCATGGTCTACTTTATATATGCGCCAAGTGAGACAAGTCGCCATACGTTTACTGCCTGTTATATTAAAATACGAGAAATAGGAACAAAAAAAGTAATAATATTATACATCAAACTCGGGGGATAAATGATAATTGATTAAATATAACCTTGCCTATTGTTCAATATATTGCTCTAGTGGCGGTTTGCATAAAAGCGACATCTATTGTTTGCGATGTCAATTACGTAATGAAATTATTAACTAAAGTAAGGCCAACCAGACGAGATAAAGAATGTAAACAAATTTTCAGGGGTTCAAAACATTTTTATTTGAATAAATTATTATAAAGTTCGAATTTTAATCGCTGTCGTCTGTACTAGACAAAGATGATTCGTCGGAAGAGTCCGAGTCAGCTGTGTATATGATAAAACTATCTATTGTAATATCAATCATGTTGTCAATATTGCTATAAAAATTGTCCTCGACTTTTATTACATGATCCACACAATTTCGCCTTTTATCAGCAGATACACGTTGTATCCCCTCTTGTAGCAGTTTTTTCACATCTTCAAATTTAAATGTAGTATTATTGCGAGCTACGTGTCCCTTTATGTCAGCCCATACGAGTTCAATGGGATTGAGCTCGCAATGATAAGGCAGTCTTAGGACTTCCACCTTAAATTTTTTGGCAAGCTCATCCACAGCGTATCTTTGGTAGTTCGCCAAATGTTGACAACTGCGGCACTGGCCGTTTTCCTGTACCACGAAACACGCTACGACAGCTGTCGTCGACCAACTGACGTCATTATTGCATACGAGTGATAAGGACAGATATAATATTAACTCACTTTCATAATGCAACTCAGTAGCGGTCCGTTTATTAACGTTTTTTATCTCGTCTCGTTGGCCTTACTTTAGTTTGTTTGGAAACGCAATATGCTAAGAGACAAATGATAGATGTCGCTTTCACGTTACGAAAACCAAAAACATTAGTATATAAACAGTATAGAGGGATCTATTTCACACACCAAATATTTTTTTTTATAAAACTAGCACGAAACTGCTGAGCTATAGAAAAAGAAAATAACTTTATAGTATTAAAATAAATCTACCTGCTGGGCCACTGATAGAGCTTTTACGCCTCACGTTGACAATTTACAACATGATAACTATTAACCATAGACTATTTAAACTTTATAATATAAGAATATTAAATACAAATAATATCAAACAAAAAAGTGGTTATGTATTGTACTGTGTGTATGAAAAGTAATAGAATAATAAAAATATATTTTATTATACCTATCAAATATTTCATTCTCTAGGAGATGTCTTGCTTTATTATAAGAGCGTCCATGACTTATTCAATAACCGTATACTGCCGCTAGACTTAAGTTTAATTTACGCCCATCTTCTGTGACAATCCTGACAAAATTTGGCTCGTTCTATGAATGGTGTTCCTCTGTACATAAGACTTTTTAATCTGTGTCGCCAGTGTCCTTTCATGATGATCGGATATGAAGCTTTTACGTGAAAGCGTAACAACCAAACAGATTTATAATAATAAATCAGTAAGGGTAAGTAGTACGTAGTAATATAGTGACTCATAAACTTATTTATTTTCAGACTGACGACAAAGGAGTATTTTGTACATCCCTTTCCCAAGAATATTTAATATGTGCACAAACATTCCATTTATTTAGGCCTGAAATAGCTGAATTAAGTCTCAAGAGCTGTGATTACATTTTCTTACATCAGAGAAAAAAAGAGATTATTAATACTATTCAAGACTTTATAAATAAAATGTAGTTCAGTGTTTTATTAAATTACTGTATTTCTAAATATTATTTAATTACCTACTATGCCAATCTTAACCCTTAGCTGGTGTCGTGGGTCAAATTTGATCACCCAGACGCAATCATTTATTATTATAGTTATTATTCTTTTAATGTTCATGGTACAAGTGCGCGCTTCTACGTATTCTCAGTACGTCGCAAGCTGCGGCGGGGGGCGGACGTGCAGCGTGGTGACCATAATAGGAGCTGAGGTATGGAGCCGGCTGGAACACATTTGACCTACGACACCAAATACGTAATATATAACATGTTATATATTATATTATATATTGTTATATATAATATATAACTTTTTACACTGAGTGTAATTTCTAAACTTTTTGTTTTTAGTGAATATTTCTACAACAATGGGAGGATTTTTGAACGATAGACAAATTAAGGAGTTGTTGCACGACGTAAATGATGATTCGGAGTCCGAAGATGTTCAAAGGAGCCCAAATATAAATCTACTTTGTGACGATGAAGTTATCAGCGATCGAGACAGTCCCGAACCTATTACTTGCTCAGAAGACAGTGTCATTGAAGCAAGTTCTGACAGTGAAAACGAAAGGGAGAATACTAGAAATGAATATACAAGAGATGAGGGGGAAGAACACGGAGACGAAGAGGAAGAAAGCAGAGATGACGATGAAGAGCGGACATCACATCATTATCGAGGTAAAAATCGTTACAAATGGTCTAAAACAGCTCCAAGTAGATCCCGAACGAGGAGGCATAACATAATTACACACATTCCTGGCTTAGTAGGACCACCTCGTGAAAAAGAAATATGTCAGAGTTAGAGTCATGGAAGTTGTTAATAACAGATGAGATGGTTGAAATTATAATTCTACATACAAACAAAAAAATAGCGGAGTTTAGAGAAACCCATTCAAGTACTGGAGCTCATACAAATTATATACAAAAGACTGAAATGAACGCTTCTTTGGGTCTTACCATTTTGGCTGGAGTTTTCAAATCTGGGCACGAAGATCTTGAAGGATTATGGAACTCAGATGGTACAGGTAGAGATATTTTCAGAGCGACTATGTCCCTAAAAAGATACCTTTTTATTTCGTCAGCTTTACGTTTTGATGACGTTAAAACGAGATCCGCAAGAAAAGCGAACGATAGAGCTGCACTAATATCTGAAATATTCAATATGTTTATAAATAACTGTCAAAAAAGCTTTAGTTGCTCTGAATATATAGATGAAATGTTGTGTCCGTTTCGAGGAAGATGCCTATTTAGAGTATATATGAAATCAAAACCTGCCAAATATGGAATCAAAATTTAATGCCTTTGTGATTCTAAAACTCGTTATTCATACAATGCTTTTATATATTATACTGGAAAATCAGAATCAAGAAGAACTGATCTATCTATACCTACACGCACAGTTTTAGACCTAGTCGAACTTATGAAGAATTCTAACAGGAATATCACAGCTGACAATTGGTTTTCCTCATTCGAATTAGTCGATAAACTGAAAGAAGTGGGGTTGACGTACGTCGGAACATTGCGTAAAAATAAACGCGAAATCCCACCTGAATTCTTGCCCCATAAAACACGTCCAGTAGGTTCCAGTTTATTTAGTTTCACAAATGATAAAACTCTTTGCTCCTTTGTCCCTAAAAAGAGCCAAAGTGTAATCATGATTTCATCTATGCACCACGATGAATCTGTCGACACTGAAAGTGGCAAACCAGAAATAATCCAATTTTATAATGGTACCAAAGGGGGTGTCGATTCTTTGGACCAAAAATGTGGAAATTACTCAGTAGCTAGAAGAACTCAGAGATGGCCATGTGTAATTTTTTTGGGCAATATTGAATATTTCTGCAGCTAATGGATTTGTACTTTGGAAAGCCTCAAACCCTAAAAACGTATGAAAAGGAACAAGTATATGAAAAAAATTGGTTTAGATCTGGCAACACCATTTATATTGCAACGGAAAACAGGATACGCTAATTTTTCCACCGATCTAAAGAGAAGGATTGATACAATTTTGGAACAAATACAAGGACAGCCGGAAAATCAGTCCCAGAGTCAAGAACCAGCTGCATCGACTTCTTCAGTCGCTTCAAATTCAAATCGGAATAGGGCCAGATGCTACCTATGTGATTGGAAAAATTACCGAAAATATTCTCTAAAATGTTATAAATGTTTACATTTTGTTTGTAAGACACATTTCGTCCAAAATATTATGTGTACTACTTGTCAAAAAGTATAAGACTGAAATATGACGTCATATTGTTGGTTAGTGTCAAGTCGTTTGTTTTTTATTGTCATTTTCTAAATTATTAGCTGATCTCATGAGAATTATACTTTTTTGTTATTAAGAGGATATAAGAAGTGCCATTAATTTATTTTTGTTTAAGTTTTTCTAGAGTTTATATTTTTTTATTTCATTTTAAAATATTTTAAACAATAAAGTTGATTCAGTCTATAATATAGCCTGAAACAAAGGTAAAAATTTAGTTAAATGTTTAAAAAAAAACTGCAAATTAAATATTTTTAATACTTGTATCGGTTGTGACTGATCTTGGTGTTTTGTACAGGACTAAAGCTGGGACTATATACTCCGGAATCCGGAACGCCGGTGAAAATTCATTGCACTGAAAATATAACTCTGAGCTAACACAATAGACAATATGGCATCGGCTTATAACCATTTGCCAGTGTCAAGTTAAAAAGGGGCGAAATAGAACTTGCGTTTCAATTTTCAACACCGTATTCCTGTATCGTCAAGTCTAAAGTCTAGTCAAAGTCCAATTATATAGTCAGTACAGTCCATGAGTCATGTCAGTCGATTCTGTAAAGTGCTAAGGTTTACTGAAAGTTCCTAGGGAGTTTTGGCGGGAAAAACAAAATGGCCCGTTTTTAGAAGTTGTACTACTTGCCCACACTTGTGCACGTTAACGAATATTTAATGGTTAATATTTTACCAATATTACACATTAAGAACCGAGATAACACAAATTTATGAGGTTTACAAATTCCACAACGTCACCCATTAAACCCCTGCAAAACTCCTTGATCGACACCTGATACATCGATTTTCAACTCTATTGTTTTAGCGTAAAGTTCTATTTTCAATGCACAGTATTTTCTGCGGCCTCCTGGATTCCGGTGCATATAGTCCCAGTCTAAGGCTGGGACTATATGTTCCGGAATCCGGAACGCCGGTGAAAATTCCGAGCACTGAAAATAAAACTGCGCTAACAAGACTCGATTCATTACAAAAAGTCATCCACTTCAAAATTTCATGGCATTCCAAGGTTACTTTGAAATTATTAAGATTTTGAAGTGGATGACTGATAATCCTGAGTTTTTCAAAATTTCCATAGCTGTGCCTTCCTGGCCATCCAGCCATTTTTTTCTATGATCGCTTCTATATCGGAACCGATGAATCCTACAGAAAAAATAATGAATATTTCTCCTCCCGCAACATCACTTATTTTCTTCATTATGTAAGAAAAAAATAACTATTATTAATTTTAATAAAATTAACTGACCACCATCCCGGAATTTTAAAAAAGATGTCTTTTCGTATTCAGCACCCACAAAAACCTATATACAAATTTTACAAAAAAAATCCGCCATCTTGGAAATTCAAAATGGATGATATTTTTATAATCAGCACCCCCAGAAACCCACAAAAGGATACCCATGTTCATTTTATAAAAATAAATGTCCGCCATCTTCAAATTTTTAAATGGAAATCATTTTCATATTCAACACCCCTAAAAATCGCCATTATCCATCCCCCATATCAGTTTTGCTAAATAATAAATATCCGCCATCTTAGAAATTCAAAATTGATGATTTTTTGTATTTTATAAATAATGTAAGTTTCGTATACACAGTAATAATTCGTATTTTTTTCCATAAATTTTGGGAGAAAACCGCTAAAATGGCAACACTGTCGTCTGAAAAGAGCCAAATCCGTTGTCATGTAGTAAGGTCCATACAACTGCATCTAATATTGTTATGCTCTGCCCCTTTCGCCGAATAAAATCCGACCGGGACGCCGAAAAATCATATGATTGACAGACTGATTGGTACCGGAACCGTTTTCTCCCGGGAGCTACGGATTCCGGTGCCGTATAGTCCGAGCCTTATTTCCAGCCTAAAATAAAAAAAACGTTCACTAGACAAGTGACGTTGACATTTGAACGGACGTAATTGCATCTTTGTCCTTTGAGGTTAACTTTTACCAAATTTTTGCTTTACAATTTACTAACATTTAAATAAAAGGAATTATAAAAGACATATTATATTACTTAAAAAAAAAGAAAGATTTAATCATTTTTAAGGGTTTGGCGTCCAACATGAGCGACCTATCTGATTTTTCGAGCAGCAGTAAGAGTGGAGATTCTGAGCTCCAGGATTTTCTCATGGTTGAGAAACAAAAGGCACAATTTCATGCACAGGTATAATTAAAATAGTCCCGCTTTTTAAGCAATTTTTAATAAACTATAAATTATAAATAATAATTTAAAAAAAAACCCCTTATAATAATTCATACTTTTTTGTGCATTTTTACTTTGGAAGTCAGTTTAATTTTTCCCTTTTTAGTCATATTTGTTAAATTATTATCACATTTTAAGAATGTTTAAAATAGACGATTGAATGTATAATTGAAAATGCGCCAAGCTTCCATTAGCAATTGTATATAAGATAATGATGATGATTACTGTAAGTTACATAATGGCATATGCTTGCAGTTCTTTAAACAATGTCAAAATTTCCAAATGCGTATCTTTAAAGACTGAGGAGCTCTGTTCAGTGCTTTTGGATCCAGGGTGTAGAATCTTACGTTTTGGTAGCATATGCTTGGGTTACTTCTGAAAAAGTCAAAACCACTAGATATGTCCATATAGATTTCGAGGAGTTCCCTCGAGTTCTCATGGATGCCATCATTAGGTCACCACTTTGGTGACAACGAGACCAATTTCGGATTATACCCAATACGTCAAAAAAGAATTTTGAATATCGGGCAACAGATGGCAGTTATTGTTGAACATAAAAAAAAATACATAGCTGAATGTATAATCGCCTCCTTTTTTGGAAGTTGGTTAAAAATACTTTGCTTTATATCACCATATTCGTATTTATATAAATTTTTATTATTCATACAAATCATATGTTTTACAGATACATGAATTTAACGACTTCTGTTGGGATAAGTGCGTCGACAAGCCGGGATCCAAGTTAGATTCCCGAACAGAAACCTGCATTTCCAATTGTGTTGAGCGATTCATTGATGTCTCATTACTTATTACAAATAGATTTGCTCAAATGTTAGAAAAAGGAGGTGGAATGCATTGATAATATTTTGTAAATCTTTGAAAGATTTGTTAAATTCTAGAAACTGGTTATATTAAATCACATTTTATTAGAATTACATAGTGATTATGTTTAAGGTTATGAATGGTGCAATATGTTAGTAAATTGCATTGTATTTTGTGATTTGTTTATTTTTCATCACAGAGAACCTATTTAGTTGAAGAAAATGAAGAGCTTGTTGTTACCTTATATTGGGTAGTTTAGTATGAAACAATTTGCCACAACAACCAAAAATAAAATTAGGTTTGATGTAATTGCATCACAATTACAAGTTACAACAGCATAGGTTGCATTTCTACAGAAGATATTGTGATAACACATTCAACGAATATTTATAAATAAAAAAAAAAGATTTATTACCTACTATTTATTGATTATCTGCACTTCTACATTATTTTCAAATATATTTTAAAATATTCGTATCGATTCGATAGTCGACTAGTATTTTTATTTCCTGGAAATATCTCTTTATGCAAAGAAAAAATGATTAAAATTTAAACAATAAAAGTTTGCGCCAAAACGACGGCTACCATTAACGTCATAAGAACAGAAACAAATGTGTCATGTGTAGTGCATGAACCATAGATGATAAGTACTACATATATATACTGTATTATCTATGAGTACTACTACTGGCATGAACTTTAGATTTAACTTTCGTTTTGAATATGTTCTGACGTCACTCGTAGTCACAAGAAAATAATATGGCGGCTGTCGTTTTCGGTCCCATGATATACAGTTATTAAACTACAGTTTTTTTTTCGAAATTATAAATAAATCGCATATTTATTTATGAAAAATAGTGTTGTATTCGTATTTCTTATGATAGAAACATACTCCTTTACTAATAAAACTATTTACACAACGGATTTAAACCTAAACAATGTTGCTGTCTTCGTCTGATACTTGGAAATGTCACTTGACAGACAAAGACAGCGACGTTGTTTATGTTATCAGTTGTGTAAACGTTTTTATTAGTAAGGGAGTATTTATTTATCAAATTTATATCATTTGATTTTGATAGATGAAACTAGCCTATTGAACAATTTAATAGTATTTTGGTTTGTGTTTGTAACTCTTTTAAAAAGTGAATTAAAAAATACCAATGTCTTCTTGTTTTGATAATAAACTGTCAATATATGTGTAGACAAGACAAATCATAATTTTGTAATTGATTATGGGGCACTTACACTACCAGGCTTAAGTAAATAAAAAATTGTTAGGGTTTAATCACTTTAATTGATTCTTAGTACACAATGTAAATGAAACTCATACAAAATAATCATATACAAAAGAAACCAATTTGTTAATTTTGCTTACAAGAACAAGAACTACATTTAAAAATTATTATGTAATTAGTAATATATAGACTGAATCAATCTCAATATTTAAAAAAAATAATAGTATGTGTGTTATAAATAAAAAATACTTATGATCAAGATCCATGCAGGTAGTTATTATTTACATTTTATCTACCAACTTTTCCGAGACTTGTGTCGGTCCTTGGATCTGCAGTAATAGACTGTACTGCTACTAGTGCTTCATTAATTTTTGTCTGCAAATCCCTTAGATCTTGTATGAAAAGGAGTTTGAACACGTCTGCCGGTTGTTGCACAACATTTATATCGTTTTGTGGACAGTCAGGATGGGGTGCAGTTTTTAAAACCTTGGCAACCGCCGCAATGCGTAGTTTCGGATCTACATGTGGTCCTACTCCAGCTATTGCACAGATCCTGTCCACACCAGGTTTAAAGCTAGGGCTGTCAACTAAAAAGAAAAAAATGGTTAAAAAAACATTTAATTGGATTAATACAACCGGTCAACAGTTTTTGCGCACGGGTTATACATATTTTATTTTTATTGCTTTTATACTTAGAAATAAGAACAAAAAATAGTTCTCAATTTGTTTTTAAGTGTAAAATATGGAAATCAATGAAAATAAATGAAAATACATGAAAAATTTACAGAGATGATTTATTAAAAGATACCGAACATCCATTTATGATTTATTCTTACAAAAGATGTTTTAAAACACTCAATGTGTAAAAATTAACAGTTTTACTTTTCCTATCATGTTTAGTAGAAGTTTCTCTTATTAATCACCAAATGTAGTCCCTTATAATGCTTTCAGTAATGCCTTTGTTAATGTCTCAAATTACAACTATATCTTGATGCAAGCGTTTCCCTTGTTCTTCCAAATAAGCACCCGTATTAGCTTTAAATTTATCAAAATGAGAATGCAACATACGCATCTTTTTAGACATTCTACATCCGATGATGGAAAAATTCGTAATCTTGTTATTATTTTATTCATACATTTATTTCATAAGCACATTTTTTGTCTTGATTTTTAACAGGTAGATGGAAGTGAGCTTGTTATGCCTCACAAATCTTTAAATCTGTACTTAAATCATACTTTTTCTCTGTCAGTTTAATAAAATTGCCACAAATATAAAAATAAGTAGCAAAACGAGTCAGCGTCTCATTTACAACTTCTCGAAGCCATTTTGTACAGGTTATTACAGTGAAAAAAATATGAAACACGTTATTTCTCTATAATATGCAAACATACCGTCGTACACATGGACCAACTTTAATTTGGGGCAAAAATTCAAAAATGGTCAAATCGCTATAACTTCTTAGAAAGCAAATATTTTCGATTTGTAATCGAAATTTTTTATAAATATTTGCTTAAATAATCAGAATAAATCAAGTAAAACCCCTCCGCAATAAAAGATATGTCATTTTGTGTGCGGCAACCACGGATATTCGTTTCTTTTTCGGTTCAGGTACAGGCAGGCCCATTTCTGCACTGATGTCATTCTTGTTATGTTATTCACTACATTTACTGTTCCATAGAAATTATTTAGTGACATATAATCTAATTAAAGTATGACACTTGTCTTTCTCCATGTTTGCCGCACGCACCTACTAAAATACTCGAGATCCATCCCAACTGCACGCGCAGAACGCACTGACGCTCCTTTGCTGTGCTGTCAAAAACTGACACAAACTGTTTCATCGTTTGATCGCGCCAATGTTTGAGTTGCCTCGCGCAGCTGCACGGTACCTATAGAGCGCGGCTGCCACGCGAGCTAATGTTCGATGGTTTGCCTTGTGAAGTTGATACGCACCTCATTAAGGATCACAAATAATTTATCCGACCGGGATTCAAACCCACCACATTCCCAATTTCCAAACAAAGCAAAAATTATACATATGCATACAAAAATGCCAATTGGACTGAAGAAAACTGAAAAATACTCACAATCAAGATTGTCTAGGGGATTGGAAGAAATAACATTAGGCACCACTTTTTTTGGTTCATCTATTTGAACATTCTTGTATTTAGTAACTGAAATGAAAATATTTTACTATTTAATCATGGTTACCACCATTACACTAATAAGAAAATTGATAATAAAGTACAATGTGATATATAAATACAGATAAAATCATACCATTGTCCGCATATTCTAATCGAACTGCATAAGATAGTAGCCAATTTAACTGTTCATTCATTTCCCCATCAACGACAGGACTAACTAAGTCCCTCTGATATGTGTCGTAAGCTTCCTTCCAGCTTACGCTTTCGGTATTTCGTAAACCTTCCCTCTCCTCAATTTTGTAATGCCTAATTTTTTGATCTTCTAACCAGAGGATAACGCTTCTATATTCTTTTTCATCTGTAACAAACACTCAAATATTTTGTTGTTCGGGAAAATTAGATTCGAATAAGACAGTCAAAACCATATTGTTTACCTTCACAGTTGAAACCCTCAGGATTTGGGTGGCCCAATGCAGTTAGCTTTAATTTAAACATATTGTTACACTAAATATTTTTTTCAGAATTATAATTTTAATAGGTTTTGACCAGTAGGTAATTAGAAAAAATAAAAGTAAACGAGTTAAAATTATTTTGTTCCGGCAACCGGTTCCGAGAACCTACGCGCAGGTGCGGTAAGTACGGAGTTTTTTTTGACAGTAGACAAATGACATTTGACATTAATAACTTTTTTTATTTATTTAAGGCATCGGCTTATACTCATTTGTCAGTGTCAAGTTAAAAAGGCGGGAACTAGAACTTTCGTTTCAATTTTCAACACCGTATTCTTACGGGTTATTATTATTAGATTACGGGTCTTATCTACTAGAAGCGTGTAATAAAACAAATTTGAAAATGTTTGATAAACTTCAGGCTAAATGTTTACGGTTAATTATTATAGGTGCAATGAAATCGTCCCCAATTAATGCACTTGTGTAGAGTGTGTGGAGCCTCCTTTGGCTCTTCGTCGCCAGTATTTATCTGATAGGTTTATCTTTAAAGCCTATCAGTGGACCTCTCACCCTCTTATTAATAAAATTTCTTCTCTACTACAACTTTCATCTACTAAGTATTGGACACATAAAAGTTTGCCTTGTCTTTTGAAAAGTTATCAAAAACTCGTATCCTTACCTTGTCCAGTAGCTCAATTCCCCATTACTCCACTGTTCGACTCTTCATTCTCCTCTCTTATATTTTCTCCAAATGTTATTTTAAATTTTCCCATTACAAAAGGTTGTCCTTTTGTTAATGTTAAATTTAATTCAATAGTAAGCAATCAATTTAAAGATTGGACTCTTATATTTACTGATGCATCAAAATCGGAATCTAGTTGCGTTGGTAATGCTGTCTGGATACCAAAATATAATGTAATTCTCAATAACAAACTCCCCTCCTTCTCATCGGTATTTTCTGGCGAATCTTTAGTGATCCTTGAAGCACTAACCTTTATAGAATCTCACAGACTAGAGCCCATATTAATAAACCGTTCTCAAACTCGTTCTCAAGACCTTTCTTGGCTGAGACAGTCTCAAGTAACGATTAGCTTCTCAAGACGGTCTTTAATTCATAGTATGATCTCAAGACCGTCTCAGTTGATAACGATAATGAGATCACTTACTCAACTTTTAAGCGTCATCTACACGACAAAGAACGAATAAAATAACGTATCGTTTACACTCCTACAAAGAACGGATTTATTGATTATACATTCCTTCAATATTCCTTTTTGAAAATGTAATATTTAATAATATAAATACCAAGTTTAGTCTGTATTTTTTATATTGAAAAAAAAACTGATTTTCATAAATTTTTACGTAGATATTAATATTTATTATTGCCTAGCATAATAATATCCATATTTTTTTGAAAACTACGTAAAACGGAATGCGGATTCGAAGCAAAGTTCTTCTTCTTGTTCTTTAAAGTGGCTCCTTAGTGATTCACCAATGTGTTGTGTTGACGAAAACTCTGCCTTATTAGTGGGTTTTATGAATAAACAAGGGCACGGTATACAGGAGGAAGTCTGTTGAATAATCTAAAACCTAGAACAGACACAAACATTTAGGGCCAGTACCACAGTACCTATGTACATAAAGTTTCAGTAAAAGGAGTATTTACAAAACACAGAACAGATTTAAGGTTGATAGGGCAAGGAATTGTAGGAGGGAGGGATCACAATATAATGAGGATTGTTTTTCGGGCAGCGAAAAAAAGTTCTGCCGTCAAGTGTCAAATCAAGTCAATTAATATAAATCAAATAGGTAATTCGTTTAATATAAATAAATAAATAAATATATTTAAATAAAATCGAAAATATTTCTACAAATACTGGACACTGGCAGAATGGTGCAAAACCTTTGCAACCGCGATTACCAAAAAAAGGAAGAATAAGTATCAATCATGTATCAATATAGCATCTTTTTTATAACTTTATTTTGTGTTGAGTATGTAGTGTACATTCTGAGTTTGTTTAATCATAAATATTTAGATTTTAATTTACATAATTGTAACACACCCAAAAACACCACAAATAATAATGTACTGTCAGTCAAGTAAGAGGAAAAAATTGAGTGTGATTTTAATTTATTGTAAATGCCTTTTATCATTTATGATATAAAACTAAACGAATTAACTGTTGGCGAGCGATTACCACACTGCCCATGGACATTCACTACGTCAAAGAAGATAATAGTGATTTGCAGTTTTTTTAATCATTGTAATAATTTTAATAATTTTAATCAGTTCCCATTAGACCTCTGACCAACATTCAATCGGCGAAACAACGTATCCGTTATTTTATTATGGTTTTCAGCGGAAGTATCTCCTGCGTGATCCGTCAGTACTCAAGCCAGCCTATATTTAAAGCCAAAGCGTCAGACAACTTACTTTTTCCAACGAGTCACCCGGCTGACGTCGCATTTAGGTCAAACATAATGTGTGCCATACATCGGAAGGCCAAAATAGTGTTGCCTAGTGGATTCGAATGCATTATTTTAATGTATGATGATGATTTTAAATATTCATTAAGGACTATGACTAAAAGTAAAAGTCACTAGGTAACTAAGTCTTAAAATTTTAATACCTTGTTACTTACTAAATAGTAATTGCAATAATTAAGCTAAAATCGACAAATTCTAGGGGGAATTACTTTCCCTTAACAGTATATTTAGAGTATATCTTGGTTGGATCATAGGGTTCCCATCTGGAGGCTGGAAATATGTGCTTATTTCTCTCATACCAGGATCTGAAAAAAAAACTGTATTAATTGTTTATCATAATCATTAAATCAATATTAAATTGGCTTAGTTATAGATTATATTCTATAGACATTGATCAGGAAAAAAGAGGATTACTAATATCTGACAAATGCAGTTTAACAGGTATAAAATACACAAGTATCGTATACATAAGTAGTAGCATTGTAAACAATGACAAAAGAATAAAAATGACTATTTTGTCAAAAAGGGACAAAATGTTGTTTATTTTATGTATATTTTATACCAAAAAGTAATTGACAGAATATTTACCTCAATAGAACTTTTCCAGCATGCGAGTCTTGTTTCTCCTGTGTTGCATCATTCACAAGTCTTACATCATCGGAAGCATCAAATTGGAATAGCGGTCCACTCTTACCCCTTGCCTAAAACCACCTTCTCACATTTAGTGTTACATTTTTTAAACAACCAAATTTTCAATGTTATTTCTTTTTTTATCAGATACTATAATGTAATCTGTATACTATTTTATCCAAACCATTATTATTATAATGTTAAAAACGTTTAACACAAAGAATCTTAATTTCTACGTAATATCAAACAAGAAATACTTTTCATATTAGAGCGTCTCAAGAAGAATGCTTTTTAGTAAGGTCAAAAGTATTTTCACCATAATTTAACCCCCTAAATTGTTGCTTACTAAGGTTTTTTTACTAAGGCTTTATTATTATTTATCCTATACATACCTTTGTTACAATAAAGTCGTAGAATGTATAGTGGTGGGGCAGTATCAGATCCTCTTTGACATACATGAGCTGATCTGCCAAAACTGTTTTCAGTTCACTGAACTCAGGTCGCAATGTGTCCAGACATCTTTGTAAGAATTGGTAAATAGAATTTCCTGTGGACAAATAAAAATATATATTTTTTGTTATTATTATTTTATTCTTTATGTACAAAAGTAACACACATTTTAAAGTTATATTAATACAATGGTGTATTAATGTAACTTTAGAATAAAAAAAAATTGTAAAAAGACAAGACTTTTTAAACATTGTATAAACTAAGGCCCGTATTAATAAAGCGTTCTTATCTCTAAGACAATTCTCAAGAAAGTACTTAAGACGTTGTTTTAATTAATAGACCGTACATAAGTACAGCTGTAGGTACGGCGTATCAAGTGAGTGCGGACGTATTAATAAACGAGACTCGTTACTCAAGTACGCTGTCATTGCTGTCAAACTGTTACTTGAGACGCGGTTTCATGAGTACAGTCAAACCTTGACTTGAGAATGGCTTGCTTGGGAATTGGGATACAGTACATTATTAATTGTGGTGTTTTTGGGTGTGTTACAATTATGTAAATTAAAATCTAAATATTTATGATTAAACAAACTCAGAATATACACTACATACTCAACACAAAATAAAGTTATAAAAAAATGCTATATTGATACATGATTGTACTTGTTCTTTTTTTTTGGTAATCGCGGTTGCAAAAGTTTTGCACTATTCTGCCAGTGTCGAGTATTTGTAGAAATATTTTCGATTTTATTTAAATATATATATTTATTTATTTATGTTACCTATTTGATTTATATTCATTGACTTGATTTGACACTTGACAGCTGAACTTTTTTTCGCTGCCCAAAAAACAATCCTCATTATGATCCCTCCCTCCTACAATTTCTCGCCCTATCAACCTTAAATCTGTTCTATGTTTTGTAAATACTCCTGTTACTGAAACTTTATGTACATACTGTGGTACTCGCCCTAAATTTGTCTGTTCTAGGTTTTAGATTATTCAACAGACTTCCTCCTGTACACCGCGCCCTTGTTTTTTCATAAAACCCACTCATAAGGCAGAGTTTTCGTCAACACAACACATTGGTGAATTAGTGATTCACTTCATTAGGAGCCACTTTAAAGAATAAGAAGAAGAACTTTTTTCGAATGGCAATGATCCGCATTCCGTTTTACTAGTAATGGAAATTAATGCTATTTTTCATTAATTTCATTAGCATGTCTTAGCATGCTACGTGCTATTGCTATGCTATTTGCTAAAATCGATTTTTAATGATCATAAATAGCTGTGTTTTGTGAAATGCTAATGTTTTTTAATTACGTCGCGTCGCCTATTAAGCATTAACATACATTTTTTTTAAGATTAGCGATTTCCGGTCTGCGCTAAAGTAAGATGCAAATTGCAAAGCATATTATATTATTTCTTAACACATTAAAATCAAATTTTATATCTTTATGCACTAAAATATAATCTATATTTACACAAATACACACACACAGTTTCAAATTAAAGTAGGTTGATTTGGTCACACGATCGATGTTAATCGCGCAAAAAACGCAATTATTTCACCTGACTAAAAAAACTGACCTACGACCTGAACGACAAAATACGAAAACATTAATAAAAAAAACAGCTATTGAATAATGGACCCTAAACGCATGCAATTAACTTTATTTTGAAAAATTAGACGGCCGTGCCGGTAATGTATTTTCTCTTCTCACTCGCTCGTATTAATTCGTTAAACATCGCGGCAAATTATTTCGCATCGAATGATTTTAGCATTAGCAAATAGCAATAGTTTAATTCGTGGAACATCGCGGCATCGTGAATTCTCGGGTCGCGTCGCTCGTCGAGTCAAAATTATTTCGCATCGAATGATTTTAATTTTTAGCATTAGCATTTAGCAAATAGCAATAGTACGATAGCGGATAGCCAGTTAGCGCCGCGGTGCGAAGCAGCGCGGTCACGTATTTTTTTCATGAACGCAGACGATTGGGGCGCACGATAATTTTAGCAATCGTTATTTTTAGCAACTAAGATTAATTTAATGATTGCTAATGGGCATTTAGCAATTAATTATTATTGCGAATGCTAATTATACCAACACTACGTTTTACGTAGTTGTTAAAAAAATATGAATATTATTATGCTCGACAATAATAAATATTAATATATACGTAAAAATTTATGAAAATCAGTTTTTTCAATATAAAGAATACAGACAACTTTTTTTGGTATTTATATTATTAAGTATTACATTTTTAAAAAGAAACATTGAAGGAGTGTATAATCAATAAATCCGTTCTTTGTAGAAGTGTAAACGAAACGTTATTTTATTCGTTCTTTGTCGTGTAGATGACGCTTAAAAGTTAAGTAAGTGATCTCAATAATGTTATCAACTAAGACGGTCTTGAGATCATACTATGGATTAAAGACCGTCTTGAGAAGTTACTTGTAGTCGTCTAATCGTTACTTGAGACTGTCTCAGCCAAGAAAGATCTTGAGAACGAGTTTGAGAACGGTTTATTAATACGGGCCTTAATAACCTAACCAAGAGCATGTCAGGACATGTCTAAGGAAGTTATATTTTTATTCCAGTTCATAGTTAAGACAGAACAATGTGTGTTGGGACAGCTAGTACGCATTAAAATACCTTTTTTCAATGTCACATTTCTCCTGTGCCCTGAGCCATCCCAGTAACTGAATGTGACAGTGATTGGTTCATCCTTGAGGCTCGCTTGTGTCATCACCCATTCCAATCTCAGTTCCTCTCGGAGCTTCAGATCTGTTTCCTCTCTCTCCCTGTCCGGCAAAAACGATGTATCCACATCGGGATTCTTTTTTACTTTTTTAAATGCCTGCAGAAAAGAAGACAATTTTTAAGTTAGTTAACATCCGGTTTAATAACCTATTTACCAATAACTATTTGTAAAAAACGTCACCTTTGGTATATATTTATATTTCCAGTATAGGTATATATTTGCCGGTTTTTTGTGTTTAAATAATCTAACTTAGATTGAGGAATTTTTGTCAGTAACAGTGAGGACGCTGACAGCGTTACCAAATGTGACCATTTTTACAAATAGTTATTGGTAGATAGGTTATTGAAACGGGCCGTAAGTCAATCTTTTTGTTTTCTTCTACTTAAAAATTCTACAGTTTAGATCAATTGACACTATGGGAAGGGTCTATTTATGGTACTAAAAAAATGTAGGACTAGCCATTGGCAGTTGAACACATGACATACTCTTTTCTTTTCTTTTCTCTCGGACGCCCCCTAGCCTTTATGTCATAGGTCGTCAGGCGATAAATCATAATAATAATAATAATAAATAATCGATAATCCCTTCAAATCTGACGTATGACCTAAGTTGCCGGTCAGCGCTAAAATGCAGATTTCGACGAAAATTAGTATGAGTGCACTAGCTTATATTACTATATTCGGAATCTACGTAAAATTTGCTTTAAATAAGTATTTAATATAATCTAAAAAAAATTAACAAGTGGAATTATTTCGAACGTCTAATCGCACAAGTTTGTAAAATACACCTTTCTTGTCGAAAAAAGCATTTAATACACTAGACACATTATAAATAGACTAATTATATTAAAAACAAGTTATTTTGTTATTATAAATTAGACAAAATATCCTCTGCTTAAGGAGCTTGCAAAAAAAAAAAAAAAATTAAAGCGAATGCGTTATTTCAAAAATAATAATTGCAAGAGATGTGAGTTCAAAAACCTTTTTGGACCTGATTATCTACATAAATACATGTATTTTTTGTGGTCTCCTATTAAACCTTACCTAATAAAGTTTCTGTTTTAAAAAATCATGTATATTAAGTGGCCGATCATTAAAAATATTAGAATACAAAAAAAAAACGCTAAAAATACCACTCTTACTTATCAGGCTGATAAAAGTTTAACAGTTTGATGTTTTTACATATGAGCTGTTTTGTCAAAAACTACACAAAATATAGAACCAAAATAAATAAATACACATTTCTTAAGTTTTTCTAGACTTATTAAAAATTGTTTGAAAAATTGACAAAATTTCCCAGTTATGTGAAAACTTAGGAATAAAAAATGTTTGGAGTCTTCTTTCGTGAATTTTTAATGTTTTTGTTAGGCATAAAAATTAACTTAATTGACTATTTTACATACAAATATTAGTACGTTAGATATAGATTTTAAATAAAAAGTATATATTTGATTTATTTATAGTTATATCTATCATACAGTTTTTATGTTTTTATACGAAAATAAAAAAGTGGTTAAATAAAACAATAGCAAAGTAGATCTAACCGACTTTTAGGCCGATTTATTAGTAATTTGAATTTTCGCCGCTATGCCAGGCGTCCCGACGTCGTACGACGATTAATAGCAAACATCGTCTTGTTTTCTGATTTTTATAAAGCACTAACTAGTTCTTTTATTATAGTAAAACAATCGTTAATAATATTTTCTATTAATGAAAGTTAAATATTACCAGAAATATTCATAGCTTATTAAAATACAAAACTGTTTTTGTAACGGTTATTATTTGAGTTGGTATATGGATGCAACTAAATTATACAAAACAAGTTCGTAATAGCAAAACTATGACGTAAATTTATATTACCTTTATTTTAGATAAAATTAACTACTTACCAAAAACATTAATAACAAAATTGCACTTCACAATACACTGTAATCCAGCTGTGAAGTGTACTAAACAATGAAAGCAATTTGGCACCACTTATGTTGTTTTCAATTGGCTACCGCTTTTGTTATTTGTTAGGATTATAAATGTATATTTGTTAGGATTATAAATGTATTATAATGTATATTAGATTTGTCATCCTTTTTATTAGCTTCAATATTCAATATGATAAAAAGAGACCAATATATATTTTTTTGCACGTAATTTAATTATTTTTTTGGGACTACTACTCAACCGCCGATTCAACCGTAGAATGGTGGCAGGGCACGCGCCACCAAGGCGCTTAAGGTTTACCCCGCACGCGGGGTAAAGCATACAACAGTACAACCTCCATCGCCATTGCAATGGTGATGGGGGTTGCCTTTTCCTTGCCTCTAACTTATAACCTCTAGGTAATGCCCTGAATCAGGCATCTGCCTGAATGCAATCTAGCAAGCTTGCTATCTATTTCTTCTATCTAGCAAGAAATTTACCTAAAAATGAATTTATAGTATGTAATAGTGTTGATTTTTAAACTAGTATACCTGAGCATCCTTCCAAGACTGTTCTTTTACAGCGGATTCTTCATTATCATCTTCTTCGTCTTCATCTAAGTCAAAAGAAAGAGCTTGTATCTGAAATAAGATACAAATAACTTTTATTTGTGAGAATAATATGAATTAATAATATTATTAAAGTAAACAAATTAGCTACCTGTCTTTTTTGTTTATTTTTCTGGGCTTGTTTAGCCTCAATTTCCTTTTGTCGTTCTTTTTCCTTTTCAGCTTTTTTCTGTGCCAGCTTTTTCTCTCTTTCACGTACAATATGTTCCTGTTTAGCTTTCATTTCATCAAGGGTCACGAGACCAATAGTAGAACTTTTGAGCTGTTGTTCCACAGCATCGTAATGTGTAGCAAATTTATTTTCTATGTTGTCTATTTTCAAATCCTCTTCAATTTTTTTCTTTCGAAGTTCTATCTCTTGCTGGGCTTTTTCTCTCTTTTTCATGAGGTGCATAGCCCTTCCAGCTTCAGAGGCAGCTCCTTTGTAGTGTGCCATTCTAGTTTCCTTTGAAGTGAAATTTATGTGCAACTGTACAAATATTTTTTGAGGAAATTCTGAAAACTGCAGCTTTTTAAGTAGCCAAATTTTTAAGTATTCCAACAATTAGCATTTAGCAATTCTTTAAATTGAAAACAACATATATCGTTCAAGAAACTTCGACTCTATATCAATTTGAGATGACATTGACAGCTGATTTTTTTTAATGAATATGGGTGATACATCATAAGACTATTGCCAGTATCAACTAAGAAAAGCCGGTATTTTCGATCAAAATAATTTCAACACCGTTTTTCCAAATATCAAAGTGCTAATAAATAATTGTCAATGAGTTAAGTTACTCGATTCAGGAAAGTGGTACTTAGACTCATTTCTAAATCTTTCAAAGGAGTTTTAAAGAGAACGCTTTTTGAACAACCTTCGGGGAAAAGCTAGAGCACTGATAGTAGAACTCTGTGATAATACAATACAGGTGAAAATCTTGGAGTTTTTCCGGGAATTCAATGGGTGACGTTGTGGATTTTGTATGTTTTAATAAATTTGTTTTATTTCGGTTCTTAATGTGTAATATTGGTAGAATATTAACCATTAAATATTCGTTAACGTGCACAAGTGTGGGCAAGTGGTACAACTTCAAAAAACATGCTATTTTGTGTTGCCTCCAAAACTCCATAGACTTCCTATGGAGTTTTGGAGGGAGGGAAGGGAGTGAAGGGAGTGAAGGGAGTTTTGATTTTGAAGGTCAGTCGATTCAGTAAAGCTTCTACCACTTTACTGGACTTGACTCATTGACTGCACTGACTATCCATTTGGACTTTGACTAGACTTTAGACTTGACAATTTAGGAATACGGTGTTGAAAATTGAAACGAAAAGTCTATTTCCCGCCTTTTTAACTTGACACTAGTAAATGGTTTTAAGCCGACGGCATATATTTAAATAAAAAAAAATTAGAAGACATTGACCTTGAATTAATGACCATCCAGCCTGCAAGCCCAAGGCCACGGACTTGTAGGCAAAAAGTATAAATGATTGACACCAGTGACGCTAATGACGGCAATTAGTACCGGTGCTGGATTTGCTATATGTGCCGTGAGTATGGCGCTTTAGTAAAGAAGGTAGTTCAATAAGATTGGTACCTATTTTGTGTTCTCTTCAAAACTCTCTAGGACGTTTTTAGAAAAGAGTCTCGGTAGGTGCCCATAGATGTATTATATTAAAATCATATCACGTCTTTTCTGAATCGACTGACTTGACCATCCAATCAAACGGATACGAAATGATTATTTATACATTTTGGACTTAACGAATTACAAAAAACGTTGTTGACATTTGAAAACTTTACAAAAATAAATAAATTCTTTTAAAATAAATTCATTTTTCTAGCTTTTTAACCGACTTCAAAAAAAGGAGGCGGTTATACGTTCGGCTGCATATATCTATATATAATTATATCTTTTAACTTGACAGTTGACACTGGCAATACTTTAATGCTATACTACCCCGACTGAAGGACTTTGTATCCATGGTCATGAATAAATTAAAAAAAAAAATACTACCATAATTAATTAAATTTTATAAAAAAAAAAAAAATTATTTAAATTTAAAAAAAATTGACAGACGTCATTCACTGGTACGTTAATCAATATTCATCAGCTGAATAGTCAAATAATGACTCAAATTACAAAATAATTTTGTTCACGAAAGGTGTTAGGTGTTTACAGTAGTAGTACTTATCATCTATGGGTAATATATTACAACTCAAGTAATTAATATTATTGTAAACGAGCGGATTATGACTAACACTTTATTTTATGTTTTCTGTCACTTTCCTAATTTTATAAAGTTATAAAGTAATACGCCAAAATCTTGGTACAAGTCGCTTTATTCAAAATGTATTCTGTTCAGTGTTGCCAACAAAAGAGAATACATTACCCTTTTTATTTATATATATGGTACTTTACGAGTACAACAGGGACAAGGTTCAATATTTTACAATTATTTTGCGTGAATTTAAGCATTCGTTTAAAGTTATTAGTGAAAATTTTTACTTATCCTTTATTGAATAATGCCCGGTTTTTTACTATATAAAAGTTTATTACTATAATTCTGAAATAAAACTACCTCTACATGTCGTTTTATGACAATAGCTAGTTGTCAACATTTAAAAGCATCTAACTTTGTTATTACGTGTCTGTCACCAACTATTAAACCTAATAAGTCGATGGTGTATTCAATAATTTTTTTAAAGGTTTTGCACTAATTGTTACACCAGCATTCGCATAGTACCCATAGTGAGACCATGTCGTGGATCAATGAAAACTGTGTCTCATTTTTTCAACTTTTTTGTATAAAAGTAGTCAAAACTGGAAGAATACCTCAACATATATCCTTCATAATGGATGGCAACCGGCGTTACGCTAAGAAGCAAAGTGTTAATTGTAGTGCAGGACACAGCAAAGGATTTGATAAATTATCTGAGACCTTAAAGGTGCATACTTTTTAATTATTTATTTAAATGCTTACTACCCATATGCAGTTAAATATATGTCATTGTACTAATTAATTAAGCATGTTTTAAATTTTTTCAGTGGTGTCTGGATCTAGGTGTATCAGAAGTAACTGTCTATGCTTTTAGTATTGAGAACTTTAAGAGAAGCACAGAGGAAGTTACAGCTTTGTTTGATTTAGCTCGTGACAAATTTAACAGATTATTAGATGAGATGTAAGTAAATTGACATAACTTTCCTATGGAATTAATAATGAATCAAATTTTTGTGGATATCTAAAGCAGTCTGATTTATAAAATTTCTGCTGGCTATGAGAGAATGCATTGAAATCCTGTTTCTTCTTTTAAAATCTTACTTTGAAAATGTAATACTTTCTAGCATGCCATAATGCAGATTTATCAATTTTATCTTATAATAATTATAACTGCAACTTTTACTTAAACTAAACTCTCCAATTTCTATTCTAGTGATCAAATCAATGAGTGGGGTGTGAGATTGCATGTAGCTGGGAACCTTTTGTTATTACCAGATGACTTACAAGTGCTGGTGTCCAAAGCAATGGTGGCAACAAGAAAAAATAATAAACTTCGTCTAAACATTGCATATGCATACACAGGTACTTGAAGTGCTTGGCTTTATCTGCTTTTGACGATTAATACCATTATTCAAACCTTTAATACTTTATCCTAAGTATGATACCTATATTGACATCATAGTCAAGTGTTAATGTTCATGTCATCATAGTTCTTTTTTTTTCATTTTAACTATAAATAAAATATATCTATCCCATAAATGTTGTTTACAGCAAGGGATGAAATCACAAGAGGTGCGTCAGAATTGATCAAGGGTGTCAAATCAAATGAATTGAATCCGTTGGATATTAATGAAGATTTAGTCTCGCAGACTTTGGATTTAGGAACTCCGGAACTACTTATTCGGACATCAGGAGAAGTTCGGCTCTCTGATTTCATGTTGTGGCAGGTAGTGTAAACTAGTAAAGAACCTATTTATTTACAACCAAGATAAATTCTTGCTTGTAATTAAATATGATTATAAAATATAAATAAATTTTTTCTCACCTGTTTTTTTTTACAGATATCTAATACAGTGCTTTATTTTACGGATGTGTTGTGGCCAGAGTTTAGCATCTGGAACCTTCTGGCAGCTATTATTCACTTCCAAAGATATGCTCCACCGTTAAAGGAAATTCAAGATTTCAGTCCCAGCCACCAAGAGTTCTTAGAAAAATTAGAGAGTAAAAGATGGCAGGAGTTACGAAGGATTATTGGAGCATGACAATAAATATATTATGTTCTACCAGAACCATTGTATAGGGAATGGTAGTAGAAGTGTTGTAAATATTATTTATAAGAAATATTTAAAAGGTTATGCCAATTTTTTTTTTATTCAAAACATAATGGAAAACATAATGTGAATGCTTTTGATTCGCTCGTGTTTGCGTTCCTCTTTGTCTGGCCTTTTCCCATTTTATTTGGGGTCGGTCCTCCATATCATGCATCTTTGGGCAGCTCAGTCCTGGGTTGTCCTAGTTGACTTGAGATTCTATGACATTCTTATTTACTACGGACACATCTAGCACTTTCCTGGTCATGTGGTCAGATGGTCGCCTCAGAATGTGTCCGTACCACCGCAGACGGCACTTTGAAGGTACCTCTTATGTCTGTGTTTCTAACATGATCCAGTCTAGTTACACCCGCCCACCTGAGCATACTCATCTCTGTGCAGTGTAATTGATTTTTGTGCTGCTTTTTGAGTGGCCAGCATTCGGCCCCGTAGGTCATGGACGGTCGTACGGCTGCTCTGTACACTCGTCCCTTTGTGCCCACGGGCATTCGGCTGTCGCATAGCACGCCGAATAGTTCCATTTAGTAATTTTATGTAGTATTCTTTACAGCAGTATCTGATGTCTTCGTTTGATGTTAGCAGTTTTCCTTTTTATTTTTGATAAATTTGTTTGTGGCTTATCTGTACTAATTTGATGTTTGCGTTTAGCCAACTTAAAGATTTCTTTATGGTTAGCGGCAGTTTCAAGTTTAGCATAGAAATCATCCCTGGTGGTTGCCTTGGCCTGAGCGACAGCTCGTTTAGCTATTTTCTTAGCAACTTTATAAGCCTGGAGGTGAGCATTGTCTTTCGTCTGTTGCCATTGTTTGAAAAGTGTTTTTTTAGTTTCCAATTTTTCTCTCACTTCTTCATTCCACCACCTAGAATCCTTGTTATTATTGATGGCACCTCAAGATACTCCTAAATATTGTTTTGCTTTTTTATTGCAGTATAGTTCGAAATCTGGAGAGATTTTGACATTACATCGGCTATATCATCCTGCTGCTCCTGAAGGTGTTGTGCGATGTCTTCACATAGTCTGAGACCTTCCTCATCCTCCAAGTCATGCCACCATTTTCTTATGATTTTGTCCTTCTCGACCTTGTTCGATGTTTTGGGTATTTTGAACTCCACTAGTATTCTATGCTGTGAGGCATTTTCCGGGTATGACTTTGCAGTTTTGCATGGCTTTAGTTGTTTTCTATCAGTTAGAATGTGGTCTATCTGAGTCCATGCCCCGCCGCTTTTAGGTTACTAGATGTTCTACAGGTTTTGTGAAAAAATAATTGCAGGGTCGTGTACCAGTGCCATTTGAAGGATTTTCTCTCCCTCTGGGTTTGTTTTATCATAACCAAAGTTGCCATGTATTCTCTGGTAAGTGGTATTTTCTCGTTAACATGACCATTTAAGTCGCCGCCGATGAACTTCGGCTGACAGTTCGGTATACACTGTAGGAAATTGCTAATTCTTCCCAAAAAGTTTATTTTTCCGAACATGGGGTGCCGAACTCCGTATGCGCTTATAATGTTCATGCATGGTTGATCGTCCAGGGCAAGCTTGATTAACATTAGTCTTTTGCTTACTCTATTTACTTCCACTACGCGGTCTTGAAAGTGTTTGTCTACCTACTACAATGCCGACTCCGTTCTGCGCCCTTGTTCCATGATAAATCAGCTTTTAGTCATATACCCAATATTACGCGATTTGGACCCTGTACGATTGACCCTGACGATTTGGATCTATGTAGGTACTATAACGTAACGTGTATCAGAAGGTAAGACTTGGGCGGAATTATTAAAATCGAAATGACTATTATCTGTAGCGGTTTATTGGTGACTGTTTTGTAGAATGAGTTACAAAACTAAAAACTTACAAGTTAGCAAACTATATCCATAACATTAAATCATGCTGTCAACACATACCTACTCTCAATTAGTGTGTAATGCGTAACGATTACATTTGAACATCATGTTTTCAACACATGCATACAAGTTAAAACGTGCTATGATACTCTTGACACCTAATAAATATTCCCAACAAAATTTATTTAGTAGGTGTCAAATTGCATTTCTGTGACCCTACATGCCAAGAGGAATGCCCCTTTCATAACAAAATAAAAGGAATGAAAATTTACAATAAAATACAAATGTACAATACAATATTTTTCTCTCAGGTTACTTAACACTGTTGGCAGCTTGTCTACCCAAGAACTGTTGCATTTTGAACGAGCCAATTCAGTGTTGCCAACTCCCACCTATAAGGCTTGTAGCTAGACATATAACAGAAAGTTGCTGGATTGGGTATTTTTTTCAACCTAAAAAGTTGCAAGAAGTAGCTAAATTTCTCAATAAATTTTAAGATGTTAATTCACGAAATAAAACACATTTTTTCATTAAATCAGCTATTCTTTATCAAAATTACACAGTAAATCTATATTAGGTATATAAAACAAAGTTATTATTAAATTAGGAAGATGTCGAAGGTTGAGAGGCTTCATCTATGGTACCTGCGATTGATTTGGAATATTTTTCCTTAGTACCCATTTTTTGCAGTAACGATTTAGGTAACACGTAGTTGTGGCCCTTTTTGCGTAGTGAGTCTCTTACTCGTGAGGATAGAATTAAGAGTTATTTAACTCATTTTGTTCCTCTGTTTATTTTTAACGATATTCATTTGGGATAATAATCGTTCTACCTCAGCATTTGAATGGGAAGTGTAAGACATGCGATTGCTAGCTCGCTTATGTCTTCAAATATATTATCCCCAGAAGCATTTTTAAACTTTTTGACTTCCACCCAAAATGGTACAATTTCTTGTGAGACCCATTTAAAATAATGAAGATTATACCACTGCTGCATTATTTTATCTATTTTTTCCGGTTCAAATCCTAAAATTTCAGCAAGGTTCATCAAGCTTCTTCAGGACTTAGTAATTGCATGGATTCTAATTGCTTATAATTACCTGGAAGCCTTTCTTGTAATTCAGCAACCAGGCGCTTTAAAAATGTAACACAGCGTTGTCTTATTGCATTTAATGTCTCGGAATCAAATGAATGTTTAGCTATTTCTGTTTCAAACATATAACCTAGAAACGGCCTAGGGTTTAAATCTGTATCTGTTATGGGATCCAAAATGTTCCTTTGCAATCGTGTTGGCATTAAAATCCTCTGGCTTACTGACTGTATAAGTGTTTTGAGAGTGCTCAATAGTTTTAATGGGTTAGAGTCTTCACTCTCGAATGCCTTAATTGCAATCTGCACGTCATTCAAAATGCTTCTTAAAAATATTAAATATGCATAGTTTTGGTTATCCTCAAGCATACTGTGTATAAGTTCAGCAGAGTAACAATTATCCTTTACTCTTGCCATGTTAAAATGCAATTTTAACTCTACCCATTGTAATAAAATCTTTGTAACTGCTGGCTCTATTGACAGCCAACGAGTATCGCAAACTTTTGTAATTTTTAAAGGCGCTTCTCCACAGTTAATAAGCTCATAAATTTTCTTATATTCATCTCTCCTTTTAGGAGAAACAGAAAACCACTTATAAATTTCTCTTACTAAAAATTCAATATTTCTTGGCTGAGAGTTTTCAGAATGGACGTATTAATGGTTTTCAGATGCATGAGTCACTGCAAGTTGTAATGAGTGACATACACAGCGTATCAGAATCAAATATTGGAGACCATAATCACGTTTTAATATAGCATGCACGCCGTTGTTGATCCCTGTCATGACTGAAGCGTTATCTGTGCCTATTCCAATCATTTGATTAATATTTAACTTGTGATTTTCCAAACTAGGTACTAAACTACCAACAATGCCTTTGGCATCTGCACTTTCGATAGAAATCAGCTCCAAAAAGGAACTAACTATTTTTTCTTGGGTATTGCTATAATACCTGATGACAAGTCCAAGATGTTTGCTGACGCTCACGTCAGTGAACTCATCTAGTAAAATACTGAACTTCTGGTTTCCAATGTCGTCCAAAAGTTCCTGGCGAAAGTGTGAGGCTAACACGTTATTTATTATTTCTGTGCATTTCGTTCGATGTAACTTTAACCCATCAGTGGCTTTAGAATCTTTGAAGCACTTACTGCATAGCTCGCCTAAATGATCCACACTCATAGTTGAACAATGCTCTGCGATAAATAACGACAAAGCGCCTTCAGCTTCATCAGAAGGCCTGCTTGAGCTTTCTTTGGCAATAACTTTGAATGGAATCTCTTTATTACCTGTAAATAAAGATAGTAGGTAATTACTTTTTACACTCTCACACTCTCAAGAACCTGAAAGGCAAATACTTAAATACTGAACTATAAATATATACTTAAATCACATTAGTTTCTTTTTTGGATACTACCAGATTTAAAATCTTTTTTCACTCTGGCACACCGCAATTACATTAAACTATTCTTAGGTTGTCTGGAAGAGATCGCTTCAGATTGAAGGAATAAGGACCGCCTTTGCCCACAATGTACAACCTGTATTTTTAATTTTACTATTGCAAATGTTTTTAACTGCGTGAGAGCAATAAAGTATTTATCTATCTATATATCTATCTATCTATTATGTACCTACCTGCTTTAAATTGCACTTTTTGTTTATGTTTCTTCGTCTGGGCATGTTTCTTAATATCAAAGAGCTTGGCGAGTATTTCCATACAACAACAATATGTACAAAATGCTTTGGTTGAGTCTCCACTTGATGGTTTTAACCAACCTTTAAACTCGTCCATAGTTTCCCACTCCGATCTATACTTCTGTGCGTAAGTCTTTTTTTTAAAGGTAACTCCATTATTATCTCACTGTTACTATTTTTTCTTGAACACAAAATATATCTTCTGTGAATGTTTATAGTTATATTTGATACTTGTATTTATGTAATTGTATTTTTGTAAAAAAAGTACACGAATACGAGGATTAAACATAGCTTCAAACGAAGACAACGTTGATATCTGCAAGATTTTTAAAATTGCCGCCATTTCTAGTGGACAAGACTCGTTTGCCAAACTCTATGAAACGTCATCTGGCTCACTCTGGTAGTTGTTTTTAGCTTCTAGTAAGTTTTATTTTCGGGGATAAAATTTTTACCGCTGTAAGCATATAAAAAAATCTCAAAACCAAAAGTTGCTAGAAAAGGTAGCTAAAAAGTTTAGCTACAAGTTTTTAAAAAATGTAGCTGCCTGACATCAAAAAGTTGCCAAATCTAGCTACAAAGTTGCCAAGTTGGCAACACTGCGAGCCATAAGAGTTACTTTAAGCGCTCTATGCTAACGTTCAACCATGCCATTACTTTGGTAACTACTGAGAACGACCATTCAAAACCATCATCATTTCTTACGTATAAAACACTACCTACCTAACTCTTCACTCCTTTGAACGCTTAGACCTTTCAAAGTATGTTTAACGTACGCTACGTAACAGATTTTGATATGGTTCTTAATAATAATTAACCGACTTACAAAAAAGGAGGCGGTTATACGTTCGGCTTTATTTTTAACGATAACTCCGCCGTCTGTTGACTGATTTTCAAAATTCCGTTTTTGATGACGTAAAGGGTATATTTCGAAGTTGGTCCAGTTTTCACAAAAGTGGTGACCTGATGATGGGATCCATTAGGAATTGAGGGAACTCATCGAAATGTGATTTCGAGTTTTTCTGAAGTAACCCAAGCATATGCTACCAAAAAGTAAGATTTTGCACCAAGGTATAGGTACCCTGGATCCAAAAGTAGGTACTGAACAGAACTCCTGACTCCTTATAAGTATACATGTTTGGGGATTTCGGCGTTGCTTAAAGAACTGCAAGCATAAGCCACTATGTCAATTAAAGTAATCATCTTCACCACCATCATCACACTATAAATCATGACATAATGATGATATAATAGGTACTTCTCATAATATTTTACACCGACACGGATACTTTGAACATTACTCTGCCGTTTATGGACCGATTTTCCGAGATTTATGTATTGGGTATAATCCGAAATTGGTCTCGTTGTCACCAAAGCAGTGACCTGATGATGGCATCCATGAGGAATTGAGGGAACATCTCGAAATTTATATGGACATGTGTATAGTGATTTTGAATTTTTCAGAAGTAACCCAAGAATATGATACCAAAAAGTAAGATTCTGCACCAAGGCCCTGGATCCAAACTCCTCAGTCTTTAAAGATACCTACGAGTTTGGAAATTTTGACATTGTTTAAAGAACTGCAAGCGTATGCCATTATGTAACTTACAGTAATCATCATAATTATCTTATATACAATACCTAATGGAAACTTGGCGCGTATTCAATTATACTTTGGAATTATTACTTTGGAAGTCGGTTTAATTTTTTGTTTTATACTACTATAGGCAACAGCCTAAAAGCCCAGCCTTTTTTTCGTCTATTCGATGTTATACATAATGTAAATAAACAATCTAGAATACATTCATCCATTTCCGTATAAAAAATAACGAAGATACAAACAATTTAAATTTACAATAAGAAAGAGAGCGATATATCTGCCTGTGACCTCATGTGTTGCTCCCGCCATACATATAACATTAAAAAATGTACAGTAGCAGCTTGTGACGTTACAAATCGTTGTGCAAAAAAAGAGATAGGCAACATTTTTTTTTCCTTATAATTTTTAATCGCGTCAAATAAATACCAATGATATTTTATACTATAGATGTGTTACCTTCATAGTAATTTGCGTTTTAAATCTGTTTCGAGCAATCGAAAACTGCACACATTGACAAGTTTTACGGAACTGAAAGAGAAGGCTATAATTTCAATGATTGCACTTCAAATGTTCTCTCTTTATGTGAATATGGCGTCTTTGCGTCAGTTATTTGGAAAAATAATTGAAATATTGTAAATAATCTAAGTATCTTTGCATACTCACATGTGGTACGAGATTCCTTATATTTTCTTTACTTTAGAGTCATAATTGGTTCTCTTCCTATACTGTGTGTTTCGGAAGTGTACCAATTATTATGAATGAAACGATAACATTTTTGATTTATTTTGGTAAGTACATAGGAACCTTTGGTACGTAACGCTCGTGATTGTGCTCGACGCAGACTAACTACAAGACGTCAATTGGGACGTATTTAAATCTTCACAACACGCGCGCTTATAACATGTCTGCATCTTGTATTAGAAAATATCATTGCTAAATACCTATTTCTTTTAAATTTATTTTTATCTATGCATCTATTAAAAATACTGTACGCATACTTGAAGCTTACTGATATGAGATGACGCTAGCGTGCTCGACCTCGTTTTGTCTCTTTCCTTCTCGTACCCTCTCGCACGCACCGCTACCTTGAGAATCCCACCATGGCGACGCCACAAGCTCGTTTGTGGTCACAGAGCTGCGGTGATACAGATGCGCCGAGATGGGATCATAAAATATCCACGTGATCCACTAACCAAATCATATTTACACAAAATCCCTACTTCAAATAAAAACTTTTTTAATTCTGAATTGCTATCGGGAGTTCTTGATAAGGCAGGTGGCGTTAAGAAAGCTTTTATGCCTTTGATAAAACTAAAAAGTTTTGGAACTACCTCGCAGGTAGTTAATAGTGGCTCTACTAACACAATCTAAGGGCGTCACCTATATAATTTCTTCCCTTCGGTACGCGATAGACTCTCGAAGCAATGGATAGAAATAGACCACTACGTCGCTCAATTTTTGACAGGACACGGAAAATTTAAAGCGAAACTATTTGGATTTACATTAGTCTCGTCTCCGCTATGCGAGTGTTCGACCGAAGGTAGCCCTTATGAACAAACTGCTCATCACATACTCTGGGAGTGTGATCTCTGGTATGACGAAAGAATCGAAATGTTGAACAGCGTCCATTATGTTTCTAGGGCTGTGTACTATGAAGATCTCGTGGGCTGTGCGAAGAACTTCCGAGCATTCAAACGTTTTTGTCATAAGTACTATTGGAAACAATGCAACACTTTTTTGTCATTATAAATGCATTGTAATCAACTGTCATATTATAAATTAAAACATTTAATTACATTCTGTCTTGTAGTCATAAAAAAAAAAACATGTTATTCCCGTGGTGCTTCCCCTTTAATTCTGACTTTTTGTCATCACAATTTTTGCTGTCTCCCGCTTTTCTTGGGGAGGGAAACTGGAATACTTCCTACTCCTCCTACAATCTTCTGATTAATTTCGATGCGGGTACCAAGACAGATTTTGCATAAACTGCACTGCACTATTTATATAACTGTATGCCCTCGTTCTGCTGAAGAAAGCGATCCTACCTGTTTTCTCCCCTTTTCTGCAATAATTTTGCTCTTCGTTTTTGAGACGCATGATATGCCAGTCTCATCGCAAATAAAAATTCTGTCTGGCGTCAAAATATATGTCATATACCTCCCCGAGCAGAGAATAAAATTTACCCACAGCCACTTTATTAAAGCCCATTGCTCGAGCTGCCGATGTAGCTTCCGGTGTTCGGATAAATAAATCTGGGTGGCGCTTCAAGAATCCCTTTAACCAATCTACGCCAGCTATCTTTTTATCATGATTAAAATTGTGAGCTTTGCCATTTTTTTCCGCTAGCTGATAAGCTAGCTTCCGTAGGACGATAGTGGTTAAACCAAACAAACGTTTCTCCATTTCTATAATGTACCTTACCAGCTCCTCTTCTTCTTGTTTGGAAAACACGGGCTTGAAGTTACCTGGAGTAGAGTCAAGAGACAGCTCGCCTTTCCATATTTTAGCGACGTGACGCTCTAACGTGGTCTGTGGTACACTATACAGGTGAGCCGCTTTTCTATAAACAGCAGTTTTGCTTAAGACTGCATCAATTGCCTGTTTCATGTTTTCAATGGACCAACTAAGTCTCGAACCTTTCTTCTTATGCGTCCGTACCATTTTTATATTTAGAACAAAATATTTTCTATTATAAAATGAACAAGAACGATTCTTCAGTTAGTATACAAAACAGGGGCATAATGGGGACAACGGTTGCGGGGCATAACGGGGTACCCCATCGTACCCCGTATCCATGTCCCCGTTATGCCCCAATTATCACATTATTTAAAATAACAAACCAAATAAAATAAGTTAGAGTATTTTTGTTCAAAACATATCAATAAGTAACTTATCTGCAAAAACAAAATAAATACATGATATTAGTGACATAAACACTTACCTTTTTATATGCGTATTCGTAGTCACTCAAAATTACATAAAATTACGTTGAAAATAGTTTTTTGTTTTAAAAAACAAACGCGCGCAGTCTAGTCGCCGGTCCCTGTCAGACTAAAGAGAGATACAAAATGGCTACCTATTAGCGAAAACAAAACGCATCTAGAGCGTATAGTTTTTTGTAAGTGTGGATGGCCCCGTCGTGCCTCGCGTCCCCGTCATGCCCCTCTCCCCCTACTTGCACCCCTGAGATCATATCAAAGGGTTTTTGCGGTTGGTTACCACTGTCGATCCTGGCTACACAGGAGTTGCAGTGGTGGGTAAGTGTGGTGGGCCAATTGCCCGTTTTAATAGTGGCTCTAATCATCCCCCGCAGGGAAATAGTCATGCGCCCTCGCAGGGCACATCTCAAGGTTGCTGTGGCTCTCAACACACACGACCGTTACAGAATTACCAACCCTCGCAGGGAAGGTACACAAGTTATCCCTCGCAGGGTTCTCACAAAAACTCTAACGCGTGGCGTAGCAATAAAGCTAACCGTAGTTCGACAACGAGTCGACCGGCAGCCAGCGGTACGGCTTGAGCATGCGAAGGACAATAGAAAACGGCCTATTAATAGAGAATCCAACTCAGGTAAGAGAAGAAGATTCTGACTCGAGATTCCAAGCGCACCGACTTTGTGCGTATCACAGTCATTGGAGGGCGTTGAAGGCACCACGTTTTCTTTTAAAAATAATAAAAGGTTATCGCATACCCTTTTACAAGAAACCTCCTCTTCGCCTCCCCGACATGACACGCACCTGCCTAGTGACAAGAAAGTGCGAAGCAATGTCAAAGGCAATTCAAAAGATGAAGGACGAGAAAGTTCTCGAAGTAGTTCGATCTTCCCCCAGCTTCATTTCGAGCATGTTTCTCGTTCCGAAACAAGACGGCTCGCACCGTCCAGTGTTCAAGTTCAAGTGTTGAGCAAGTTGAACGAATATGTACTAACCGAACCATTCAGGTTAATAAATGCGTACAGGGTCCCAGACTTCCTACAACCGAACGATTGGTTGTGCAAAGTGGATTTGTCCCAGGCCTACTTCAATCTACCAATCGCTCGTTCTCACAGACGATTTCTACGCCTGATTTACGACAAGGAAATTCTTCAAATGACGTGTCTTCCCTTTGGCCTCAGCACAGCCCCAAGGGTCTTTGCCTGTTTAAGCAACTGGATTGCTCAAATTCTAAGGGAACAGGGTATACGCGTCATAGTATACCTAGACGATTTCTTGGTGGTCAATCAAAATTACCATATACTAAAATCACATATTCAAATTGTAGTGGAAAGACTTCAATATCTGGGCCTTCAAATCAATTTCGAAAAGTCAACGCTGACTCCGTCCAAATGTCTGACCTTTCTGGGTTTTCAATGGGCAATTCATGGCGCAATGCAAAATCTCTTCCGTTAAAGGAGGTGATAAACCTAAAAAGAAAGATTTCCGTAATCCTTCAAACTCAAAAAATACACCTAAAAAAGATGCAAAGTCTTGTCGGACTCCTCAATTTTGCTCGGTTTGTGATTCCGAGGGGACGACTACACTTTCGAGACACTCATGAGTTCTTAAACGTTGCCATGAAGAGCCCGCTTACTGCCGTGCATCAGTTGCCAAACATAGTAGAAATGGAACTGCAGTGGTGGATGGCCAATTGCGACCTGTCGTCACAAATTCATTTTCCATCTCCAACAAAATTCTTAACTACGGACGCCTCGGACGTAGCCTGGGGAGCCCAATTGGAGAAAATATCTTTGAGTGGAATGTGGACAGGTCCAGAACAAAATTGGCACAGCAACCAAAAATAAATGTTAGCAGTGTTAAAGGCACTCCAAAGTCTATGTCACAAGATAAATAAATCCACAGTCTTCCTACAGTGCGACAACAAGACTGTTGTGTCTTATTTAAAAAACGAGGGGTCGACCAGGTCATTACCGTTGCTCCAGTTGACAAAAGAAATATTTCACCTTTTAGACTTACACCACATAGAACTACAGGTACACCACTTACCGGGAAGGTACAACAGTCATGCAGATCATTTATCACGACATCTGAGTCTTCCGGAATGGCATTTACTGCCTCATTGCACAGAGAACCTGTTCAAGAAATTCGGAACACCGATGACCGATCTCTTTGCAAGCGAAACGTCGAAAGTAAACACACCGGCATATTTAGCGGAACACAAAAAAAGGTCAATAATTAAAAAAATATGGTTTTATTTTAAAATCTACTTAACTACTACACTTCTTTTGTTATTTAAAGTTTCATTTGTTTTACTTAAAATGAGATCACATTAAGAACAGATTTTGCGAGTAAAGGCTATTTGTGAAAAATGGTACATTTTTGAACTTTTCATGTAACCGGGAAAAGTGAAAATTAATATTAAAATAACAATTAATTAAATTAGAAAAATGGTGATTAATATCGCGTATTTCCTCCGCGTGCTCTTATTAAAGTTTCTATCCGTCTAGGCATACTGAGAATGATGTTATCGATGGTCTCCTGGGATAGTCTCCGCCATTCCTCAACTACGGGGATTCGCAGTTCACCCACGTTGGCAGGAGCTGGAATTCTGGACTTAACTTTTCTTTTCAGCAAGTTCCAAACGTGCTCTATTTGGTTCATATCCGGTGATCTCGCCGGCCACTCCATAACAGTGATATTCATATCATTAAGATAAGCTTGAGTTACCCGAGCGGTATGCGGCCGAGCATTATCCTGCATAAAAACAAAATCGTCACCGATATATGGGGCAAACGGTACAACATTTTCTTCTAAAACTTCTCTGATATAGCGGTCTGCAGTCAGACTCCCTCTGTCAATCACTACCAAGTCTGTGCGAGCTCCCAAACAAATGCCCGCTCAAACCATTATTGATCTACCACCGCATGCAACTGTAGTTTCAAAATTTGTCTGAATGTATCGTTCTCCTTTGCATCTGTATATTCTTTGCCTGCCGTCAATTTGATTTAAGAGAATTCTGCACTCATCTCTAAACAATAACCGCGTTCCAAAGTCGATGTTCCTGAGCAAAAGTTAACCTGTTTCTACGATGATTTACCTCGAGCCTTGGGGCCTTGGCGGGCACAAATGAACCCAAACCAGCTTCTTCGAACCTTCTTCGTACCGTACGCTCACTTACGGTTACACCCCGCACTGCTTCTAACTCATGTCGGGCTTGGACGGCCGTCAAACGGGGGTTCCTACGTACACGAAGCCGAATGAAACCATCATCCCTACTCGAAATGCGTCTTTTCTGCCTTGTCCTGCTCTTCTCACATAAGTACCGGTCTCCCTGAACCGTTGGATACTGCGATGGATCATTGAAACTGGTCGACGAAGATCTCTGGATATCACTCTGTAGGTTTGACCATTTCTTCGCATTTCGAGTGCCCGGCCAATCTCCGTTGGGGCTAAGTCAGGCATAATTCAGTCCTCAACTCCAAAAAGATACGCGATTAAAAAAAACTAACAAAAACAGTATTTCAATGAAATTTTAAATCAAACTTGGAAGAAATACTTGAAGTTCGCTCCAGATAAGATGTATTTGAATAAAATTAAAACAATTGCATAAAATGTGATGTTCAGTTGTTTTCTTAATTTGAAAATATTTCTTTTTAAATTAAATGACGTATAAACCAGCCAGCAACCTTATATGATACTGATATCAAACCTTTATTTTATGTTCCGCTAAATATGCCGGTGTGTGTAGTTTCCAATTATGTGAGTCTGGATCAAACGGATCAGGAGGCGATATATCACGATGCGTTCTCCCGAACATGGAATTATCCCCTCGCTTGGGTGTTCCCACCACCTTATCTAGTTCCCAAGGTGCTCATGCACTTGAATAAGGCGACAGGGTTCTATCTGTTGGTAGTCCCGAGGTGGGAACGAGTATTTTGGAGGGCGGACCTAAGAACTCGAGCAGTAGCAGCCCCGTTCACCATACAGAATCTACACCTGAATTTAATAGACATTGCGACAGGTCATCCCCCAGCAGGAACCCAAGACATGGAATTGCAGGTGTGGAAATGTGGGGGTGGACAGAGGAGCTAAGGGACTGGAATATAAACCACCTTAATCTCCTAAAAAACTCTTGGCGTCCATCGACACTAAAAACTTATAAAGTGGCGTGGAACCGCTGGCTCAGATGGTGCCGAACTAATAAAGAAAATGCCACTCATCCGTCGGGATCTGTTCTGGCAAAATATTTAGCTGGTCTTCATCTTATTGATGGTCTAGCTTACAATACTATATTAGTACACAAGTCGGTCGTGTCGACATTGTGCAGTGTTGAAGATGCGGGAAAATTATCTTCACATGTTCTGGTAAATCATATGCTTAAGTCGATCGCTGTAAATAAACCAGTATCTAGAAAAACAAGTGTATGGGATATATACGATTTATTGAAGCATTTGGAAGCAAATTATCGATAAAAACAATGTTTTCCAAACTTGTCGACATACAGCCACCTTGCTCCTTTTATGCTCAGGCCGAAGAGTCCATGACTTGACATTATTAGCGGTTGATTCAGAACACTTCACTGTAAATTAAGATTCGATTTGTTTTTGGCCTCTTTACGGATCTAAAACTGATAGTGCCAACTACAGACAGTCGGGATGGAAGATGTTTTCAAACAATAGTTCCAGAAATTTAGACACTGTTTTTTGGGTTAAGCGGACCATTGGTTTATTAAAAGAAAAACGGAAAGAATGTAATTTACATAATCTTTTCATTAATCTAAGAAGAAACCCTAAGCCGGCCTCCAGAACGGTTATTGCTGGTTGGGTAAAAACTGTATTTCGTGAAGCAGGTATTTCTGCCCCTCCAGGAAGTCTTCGCTCTGCCGTAGCGTCTAAAAACTGGGTTGATAATTTACCTCTTGATCAAATATTGGCCAAAGGAAACTGGCGATCAAGTAATACTTTCTCGCGTTTTTATCGCAGAGAAGTAAAGTCGTCTCGCACAGCTATATCAACAAGTTTGGCTCAATTATTTGCCCTACAAACTGGTTTTATATTTACTTATACTTTATTCTGTAATTAATTTATACTTTATTAATTAGTACAAATCAATAAATCTATTGATCTTAGTAAGGTATTTTTTACATTCCTATTTTCTAAGCTCTTCTAATGTATAATATGCCTTCACATTGGCGTCTTTTTCCCACCAGGCGATAACAAACAGGTTTCATATCAGTAAGCTTCAAGTATGCGTACAGTATTTAATGGCGGTGTTTTACCTGTAAATAAAACACATTAAATACTTACTTGAAGCTTACATTTTTAATACTGCCTGGTGATATTCGACTCAATGATTTGAAATTAAATTAGGCCACTGCTTGTGGCGTCGCTATGGTGGGGTTCTCAAGGTAGCGGTGCGAGCGAGAGGGTACGAGAAGGAAAGAGACAAGACGAGGTCAAGCACGCTAGCGCCATCTCATATCAGTAAGCTTCAAGTAAGGTAAGTATTTAATATGTGTTTTATTTACAGGTAAAACACTGTCATTTTAAAACTTAATTTGTAAAAATGTGTTATTCCACACTAGGCAACATCTGCATCCCTATTAAAAGGAAGGTTTATACAGTGAATCTCACTCTTGTTCTAATAGTGCTTGTTCTAATATAATCTTGGCATAGCAAAACTCGCTCAGCCCATAGCCCGCTCCTTCTCTCGAAACGAAATAAAAAATCGCCCAGTATCGTTTAAATACAAAAATATATGTTTTAATCTGAGTTTTATAATTTCTATGGTTCTAATGCCCGGCTTCTGAGCTGAATTTCTCAATAATTTATCAATAATCGAATCGAATCGAAAATCATAATATCAATAAATTAAAAAAAAAACTAATCAAAAGCGCTATTGAATACAATAGTGCTTTTGATTCGTTAACGCAGACGAGCGCGCTCCCCGGGGGAGCCTTTAACCCCTATGGGAATTGGGAACGTGTCCCCAAGTTGGCGGATAGGGGAGTGCTCGCCTGGTTTCTAAATGGAACCAGGAAGGAGCAAAATAAAATAGCTCCCGCGGACCAAAAGGCCGCAGAAGAACACTGCGATAGAAAACCGCTGCTGCGGGCTCCTTCGACATCTATGAGGCAGAGGGCGCAGCAGTGATGCGAGTTTGGGCTGGGACTCACAGAAGAGACGGAGGCGGAAGAACCCTTCGGGGCCAACAGCGGCGCTCACACGCCGTAGTGGGTGAGGTGGCCGAAATATTAAAGCCAATCATCATAACTCCAAATCATGAGAAGTTCAGATAAGAAAATTGCGTACAAGGTTAGGGCGACGATATTTTGTATTTAAATGATACCGGCTGATTTTTTATTTCGTTTCGAGAGAAAGAGCGGTCATATACCGCTCTTTCTCTCGAGCGCTCGCGTGGCTGAGCGAGTTGGCTGAGCGCCATGCCAAGATGCCGCAGTATTGAAATAACAGTGAGATTGACTGTATAAAACTTTTAGGGATGCAGATGTTGCCTAGTGTGGAATAACACATTTTTAAAAATTTAGTTTTAAAATTTTTGAGTAGAGAAACAAATATAAAAGAAATAGGTTATTATATAAATATTTAGGTTTTAAAAAATTATAAGCAAAAAAATGTTGCCTATCTCTTTCTCGCAAAACGATTTGTAACGTCACAAGCTGATATACGTACATTTTTCAATGATAAATGTATGGCGGGAGCAACTCGTGACGTCACAGGCCGATATATCGCTCTCTTTCTTATTGTAAATTTAATTTGTTTGTATCTTGGTTACTTTTTAAGATATACGGAAATGGATAAATAGATGATTGTTTATTTAGATGATGTATAACATCAAATAGACGAAAAAAAGGCTGGGCTTTTAGGTTGTTGCCTATATTAGTACAATAATTATTATTATGAAAACCATATCAAAATCTGATACATAGCGTACGTAAAACATACTTTGAAAGGTCTAAGCATTCAAAGGAGTGAAGCTTAGGAGTGAAAAGTTAGGTAGGGAGTGTTTTATACGTAAGAACTGATGATGTTTTTGAATAGTCGTTCTCAGTAGTTACTGTACTACCTGTGTAGTACTTTTAGGAGGAAGCTGTACTAGGTACTTAACTGATGGTCGTATTCATTTGGTGCGCTGTCTCGTTTAACGAGACTTCTTGTTCTTCTTATTTTGGCATAGCCTCCCCTGTAATAGGAGTTGCCAACGACAGAGTGATGGAGCAGATGTTCAGTGAAAAGCTGTGGCGTACAGTGCAGGGAATGACTAATGCAATGACTTCATGGGTACCTCACGCAGATACAAGTTGTAGTTACTAGTATAAAAGCAGAATAATATACAAAGCCAATGTTTCTTAGCCTTTTTTTTACTAAGCCCTAGCCCCTACATAATATACAGTACATATTTATATCATGGAGAATAGAGGTAAGGAGGACAATCTCTCTAAGGCAGAAAAGCTAAAAAGTGTCCGACAAAAGTAATTAAATAATAGCTCCAAAACTGGCCATAATGGCGCTAGAGTGGCAAGGGTGTGTGATATGAAGTTAGCAATAAGAGATGAAGTAAAGTGAGTTGAGTTTAGATAATTAAAATTTTTGACGACTTTAGTAGATTAAAAGTAGTTAATTCAGTAAATCACGAAAATTCTAATTACTCGTATAGTCGAAAATATTTTTATATATAAAACCGAAGAAGATGCTAAGATTTAATTATCCGTTTAAATTTTGCCGCTTTACTCCCGTCTGCGTCTTGCACAAATGTGGGCAAGTGGTACACCTTCTAAAAACGTGCTATTTTGAGTTTCCCTCCAAAACTCCCTAGGAACTTTCAGTAAATCTTCTACCACTTTACTGAATCGACTGACATGACTCATGGACTGCACTGACTATTTATTTGGACTTTGACTAGACTTTAGACGTGACGATTTAGGAATACTAAGTATATAATAATAGGCTGAAAATTGTAACGAAAGTTCTATTTCCCGCCTTTTTAACTTGACACTGGCAAATGGTTATAAGCCGATGCCATATTAAAAAAAAAAGTCAAAGTCATTGACAGCTGAGATCTGAGAATTTGTCAAATGTCATTTGAACATTTGGCAATAAATGGCATTTGAACTACCCGGAAAAAAGAAATATGTTTATAATTTGTGACTTGTGAGTTATGTGTCTTGTAAGATAATAGGAAATGCTCAGTAATAATAAACTAGTTAAGTTGGTTATACATTTTAGGATTTAACAATACAAGTTTATTAGCACAAAATTAAAACTTAGCGTTCATATTTATGGCATAAAGATTATTTTGTATTATGCATTACAAATGTGTGAATTGTGGTGCACCTGCGACTGCACTATATAAAACTTACGGACCCTCAGTTTTGAAACTTACAAAGTGTGTAAGTATTGTTATAAATACTTAACAACCCTGAGGTGCAAAATCTATGTTCCTTTTTATTTCTTTTAATTTCCTGTTTTCTATGTTTACAGGAGACGTGCAAAGGTATCGTGGATAAGTACATAGAATATGATCTAGTCATAGTTACAATTGATCTAATATTAATTTCTAAGGAGGCTCAAAGGCATATAATTTACAATACAGAATTCAAGGTAATATTGATATTTTGGTATTTCATTCACTTATACTACAAAATTGGAAATATCTTTATGCAATACTGGACGAAGACCTGAGAAGTCACGAGGATCTTGCTGGGTGTCGTATACATCTTTTTTAATTCTGTAAGCAAGTAGCAATTTTTACTGTATAACGATACAGAAATACAGCAGGTGAAAGCATAATTGTAAACTACTAAACATCTAAATAATACAGGTGGAAATGGCCATAGAACCTAATAGTTTAAGAAATAACTTAAAAAAATATTTTAAATATTTCAGTCATTCTGGAAGTTGCTCATCATCCTGGCATTGTTGGAGACATATGGTGTATGGCATAACGACAGCCTCTTCAGTATTGCGGTGGACAACCTATGCGGCATACAGAACAACAGTACTATGAATTCTACATACTTGTGAGTGTCAGGATTTTGTTGCTGCGGTGTAGCGGCCACACCACAATGGGGGCGCACGAGACTTGCGCTTGCGCTTTATATGCCAGCACACACTGCAGCGATAGCTATATTTTCGTCCTTTTTGTTACTTTTCATTGTTTAAACATTCTTATTCTTTTGCTGTTACTGTATGCAACCCGTCCACAAAACAGTAATTTATTATATCAAGTATTTAGTTCTCAACTGGGTGCCTACATTGTTGACAGTTTTATAGCTTTAAAGTACATGTAATTGGACATAACCAAAATAGGCAGATGATATAGTTATATACAAAGTTACTCAAAACAGATTAAGAACATAATGTTTGCACATAAGTGTGTATAAACATGTATCTTGTATGATCCAAGATCAATAGATTTTTTTTTAATTTATGACATGCTCAATGCATTGTCTTCATTCAGGCAAAAGCTAATAGTAGTTCATAAAAATGACACAAGATAAATGTGTTAAGATATTTTCTGCTATAGCCTATTGAATAAGAATGCAGTGAATCATACATAAACTTGTCAAAATTTACCAATGACGCATAAGCCATGTTCACATTATCCAATTAGTATTAGAGTAAGTAAGCTATTTTGACATATGTATGCATGGTTTGGATGGACCCTTCAGTCACTGTTAATTAATTTCTGTTTGAAACTAATACAAAATACATAGTATTATAATACAGGCTGATTTTTTCAATTGGGCATAGGAGGCAAAATCCTGAACGATGACCTGACGACCTCTGTGGCTCAGGGGTTAATGAGTTGGCGCTCAAGCCGTAGGTCGCGGGTTTGAATCCTGACGAGGGAGCAAAAGGTTTTCAATGTTCCTGGGTCATGGATATGTATTAAATTTGTTTGTAATAATATAATAAAAATCTTAAATATATGTATAGTAAAAAAGTAAAAATATGAAGTATACTTCCCATTGTGTACCTGTAATACATGTTCTTGAGCAATTTGTGGCACTGGGGGCTAGATTAATGTGGTGTGAAGTGTCTACAGATATTTTTTAGATTATTATCTGGCCAAGACGATCCAAGCAAAGCGCAAGGGAACCAGACCACCTTTTCTCAAAGCGTTTCGTCGATTTTGAATCCTCATAACTTGGGTTTGGTTCATTATTTTCCAGGTCAATCCCACCATTGTTTTTGCCTGAGCCATGGAGTGAGTGTGAAAGTTGGAGACAGGGAGAAAAAGAGGATGCAGACCTCTTCATATGGGAGAAAGATTTCTATGTACAGTTTCTTGCTACTGCTGCTGGTATGTTCTGTCATTTTTAGGGTTCCGTAGTAACAAGTACTACAAGGGCCCTTTATAGATTTGCTCTGTCCGTCCGTCTGTGTGTCCGTCCTTGCTAACTTCTGTAATTATGAATAAAAGTGGATGATATTTAGTACAGTTTGACATTATGATGCCAAAACAGTTTGGCACTATAATAGACTCCTTCCCATGAAGCCTTATTCCCATCTCGCAACCCTTATTAAATTTTGATAAAAATGTGGCGTGTCGAGGCAACATGCCTCGTCTATAATATATACGTCTTATAATATAGGCATATAAACAGTTTAACTACTAACCTGTATCAGGGATCAGGCAGTTCTTTTCATTTTCTCTCGACTTAAGAGAAATAGTGTACCAAACCTTCCAACAAGATTTGTAGACAAGTGAAGAGAATTGTATCACTGGATGCACATCTCTGCTAAGGACATTATTGCAGATGAAAATCGACCAACACATTAGACTATTGTTCAGCAACAGATATCTAAGAAGCAGGAAACATAAAGAAAGAAAAAAAAAATTACCATGTCATGTGGCATGTCGTCGTCTAATTTTAATAAAGGCGATGTTTACAAAGTATAACATTCTAATTACGAGTACTCAATGTCTAAAGTGGTTTGCGAGTTGTTTGGTAACTTTTCATGCAAATAGGTCTGCTAAATGTCTGTCTGCTGTAGGTCTGCTGTATACTCTTTAGAGAATTATTTCGGTTGTGATCGGACAATAACTTTTGAAGTATTAAAAAAAAACAAATTACTGATTATGCCTTGATATTTACGGAACCCTCCTTAGACAAATCCTGACATGCTCTTGGTTCGGTTTTTATGAAATAAGATTGAAAAAAGAGCATACTGATACTAAGCGATTATCGTCGGCGCATCCGCAATAACATAAGTGCGTTGCTGGTCTTAAATTAACCCCTTACTCCGCGTAACGCTAGCGCCCTTTGACGCTGGTATTCTGTAAGGCCGATGTATCTATCCAGTGGAGCCATACCATTCATGCCAAGCAAGGCTATTCCATCTCAAGACAACAACTTATAAATTAATTATTATCATTTGTGTCATCCCATTTTATCAAGTTTTTTTTATCAAGTTTCAATACGTTGTTTTTCAGGTAAGCTGGTGTTTTTGTTAAACATTTATGCTGTAATGACTTTGATGCGGAAATTAAGCTCACAAAATGGTTAGTTAATTTTGTATTTGAGTTAAAAATTATGTTACTTAATACAATAAAACAATGTGACACACAGAACATGTCTACAACTTCTCAATAAGATTAGTTTTGAGGTGCTGCGAAAAATTCGCACTTCTTCGTTTCATCGGTTCAAAACATAATGATGCTTAAGAATTGTTCACAAAACTTTATGAATAGAATTAGTAAAATTACCTACACTTGTATGTATACAAAACAGACAAAAAAATATTATAAAAATGTTGTTTTACATCAGTTTGCCCATCGCTAGCGGTGCGCGGCGCGACGCTGGCGGCATCGCACGCGGCGCTAGCTCTACCGCAGCTCGTGTGGGGAGCTAACGCGTCGCCACGCACGCGACTGCTCCACTACACGCTCGTGTGGCTGTACGGTATGGGCGTGTATAGTAATGTGCTGACGGGTACGTAAGTGCGTGTGTAATTATACTCACATTTTTAGTCTCACTCAGTTAAGTGACAGTAAAACGTAAGGGTCAATCACACTGAAACGAAACGATAATTGATATGTCGCGTGGATGGCTTACATGCATGCAATATTTATAATTGAACTTTATCATTAATTACACAAGAATATACATGTTTCATTGTAAGAGTTCGAATGTCAGGTTGAACCGCGCAGCACAGCGCATGTGCAGTATATGACTGATGTCATATGTTACGTGTATCTTTTTGTATAGTGAATAAAGTTCAATTTTGAATAGCTATCCTAAAAATGCAGCGCCGCGTCGCTTCGCTTATCGTAGCGATGTCAACTGACCCTTGCTCTGTATAAGCTGATTTAGAAGGAAAGAGATGTAAAGTAAATAAAAATTTCATTTTACTGATATATTATATACCGCAACTGGCTCGTATGGAAACTCAACCAATTGTAGCTACCGCGAGATATCGCTACAGTTTTGTGTCGCGGTAATGCGCGTCAGCTACAGTCGCCAGTTGCCGGTCTGTGCGGTTAATGCTGCCATACGTAGACGATACTCAACTCAACAATCTAAAATTATTTAATTCCATATTTGTATGTAACTAAAGACGAAGCTTCATGCGATTAGTTCTCAAAATATCCACTAGATGGTACTACTAGTACTTTAATGGTTTTATCATTGAACTTGATTGCCTCGTAATTCTCTGTTTAGTGAGTATTGCGAAAAGAGTAAAAAATATCCATACATGCAAACTTTCGCGTTTATAATATTTGTAAGGATTGAGTCTGTGACCTTAACTTTCAACAACATTTCGCTTTTTCAGTGCTGTATGAAGGGCCGAGGATGTTCACAATACCCCTGCTGGTCGTCAGTAACTTACTGAAGTTCGTCACCATATTCCACATGTCACCAATCGTAAGAAGAGCGTTGATATAAGATAAGGTATTTAAGAAGAAAAAAGAAAAAGTTTAAAAGTACGTTACAACTGACAAACAATATTCTTAAAAGCTCTTAAATGGTATTAAACTCAAAGAGGCTCAAAAAGTTGTCTAAATACTTTTTTTTATAGGTTTACAACACTGAATATTGATGCCAGCCTTATAGGTTCAGTCATCGTTCCCTAGAGAAGGCTGAAGGGACAGATCCATAAAGTTGTATAATTTACCTGCCTCTGGGGACAACGGCTCAGAAAGGAGTCTTATGACTTTTTCAGCTAGATGAATGACAGTAATCATTTTATCTTTGCAATTTCATTGAAGTTCATAGTTCTAGTGATATTATGTTACGAAATGTGGCAAAAGATGTTACTAAAACATTGTTATTATTGTAATATATTTTTATACATTCTTTGATTTTACGACTCACTACCCCCATTTCGTATTGGCATTGGCTCGCCCCAAAATGACGTCATTCAAAATCACGATCTCCTCCAGGAGCACAGATATTGTGACCGAGTCAAGACCAAGTAGTATGCTTACATATTTAATCAAAATTAATTATTATAATAAACAGGCTGTTTTTTCAGTCAGCGTCCAAACTTTTAGGGGTGAATTATAAGCAACTTTGACTATGGGATCAATTTAAAAATATTCTGTATATATAAATTAATAATACGCGAATTGGGCTACAGCAGGAGTCACCAACCAGTGGGGCGCACCTCCCTAGAGTGTAGAGATATTTGCATTGAAATAAATAAATATCGATAAAAGTGCCTTTTGCTGCATTAAGAATGTCACAGTGTTATAAATTCGGCATTCGCCGTTTGCATTCAGTTGAGAGTGGAAGTGTAACTCGTTATTTTTATTTTTATTTTAAACCATTTAAAAATCGCAATTGTGAACTTTAATTACTGTACAAGTTGAGTGACTTTCGCTTGCATAGTGTTCTCTTTAACATAATCCTTATCTAATAAGACTTGCGTTGCCGTCCTTGTTCATTAAGATACCTGTTTTGTGTGTTGGAGTGAGTAAACACTTTTCCCGACCATGTCGCTGCAGCGTACACCACCGGCGCACTACTCATCGAATACAGACTTACAAAATTTGCAAGAAAAATCTGATTATTTTAATATTCGTAAGCGCAAATAAAAGGATTATGACGATATACTAGCTTCAATTGACAAAAAATTTGATTTACACATGAGAATGTTACATGAGAAAATTACCAAAAATATTAACACCTGTGTCTCGGAGGCAGTCACTACTGGTATATCTCAACACTTATCTCTTATAACAAGTTCCCTGGAGAGTTTAAATACAAATATACAAAAAATCTCTGCTGACAAAATATCAATTCACAAGACACTGTCTGAATTACATCAACGTGTAGTGGATACGGAGAAATCTCTGCAATTTTCGCTGGACACTGAACACGAACTCGAGAAACGCCTGAAAACTGTTGAGAGTAGCATATCTTTAGTTTCCTCCTCCCAAGATCGAGTAGTGGACCTGGAAAACAAAATCTCACTACTGGAACAACAAGCTAGAATGTGTAACATTGAGGTATGTAGTCTTCAGGAAAGGCGGGGTGAAAATCTACTACAGATTATTGAACAAATAGCCAAGGAAGAAAAACACCCAATACAGCACTCAGATGTAATATCCATTCATCGTGTGCCCCATGCAGATTCAAAAAACCCCAGACCGAAAAACATCATTGTAAAATTTACAACACGTGTTCTCCGTGACAACTTCATCGCATCATACCGCTCGTCAGGGGGTTTAAGCTCAACCAAATTGGCATTATCTGGTACCCCACACGTTATCTATGTTAATGAACATTTAACCTTAAAAAATAAACAATTATTTCGCCAATGCCGAGAAGCAGCAAAACAATACGAATACAAATATGTGTGGGTTAAACATGGTGCTATTCTTGCTCGAAAATCTGATACCTCCCCCGTTGTTGCAATACGATCACAGTCAGAGATTAATAAAATTAAATAATCTGTTTTTTGTCAATAGTTGTATAAGATTCATAAGTATTAACTTACTCCTAAAATGTGTATATATCTTTTATCAAACTAGCCTGCTCGTTTTGTTTAAATATGTTAGGTTATTCTTAGTAATTCATAATACCAATATAGTATGTCAATGTGGGTTAAATCTTTAGGTATAAGTTTAAGTCAGCATAAGAATAATAAATATACTATATTTAATTTATTTTTTCAGGCTAGAGTTCTCTCTAAGTTTAGTAAATATTTGAAATACTGTGTGTCATGGGTGGCGAAATCAACATTAGTTGTAGAATACTGCAAAGGTAACAAATTAAATTTGAAACCAATTACTTTTCTTACAATGTCAAACTTTAAATATTATGATATAATGTTATGGGGAGTAAAAACTACTTTAATGAGGAAATTCATTATAGATTATAATTTTAACTTATTAATGTTGTTGCATGTTAACTTCATCCTAATCTTAACTTGTAATAAAACATATCCAAAATGCTGGACGTTATGGGTAATAAAACTAAAATTAAATAAAGATAAAAATAATACTTACAATATATTTATTTTCTATTTAATTAAAATTATTAAAATAAAACGAATGTATTCACATTATTATGGTTTTCTTCTTAACTTTACTAATCTGGTTTCAATAACATGCCTATTGCATTTATATATAAATCTTAATTTATATCTTTATTTATATAATATTTTTCTTATATTAAATTCTAATAGTATTATACAGGAGTGTGGCGTCTATAAAAACATAAATATGTTAATATCTTTTATTTATCCTCACCATTACCATGAATAATACAAATAACGCGCTTTCTGTATATTATCAGAATTGTAGTGGCCTTAAAACTAAAATCTACACACTTTATATGAATATATTATCACATAACTACGATATTATAATACTGATCGAGACTTGGCTGAATGACAACATCTCAGATAAAGAATTTATTGACAGCCGCTACAGGGTTTTCAGGTGTGACAGGAATTTAGGTCGCAAATGTCGTCGCAAGGATGGCGGTGGAGTGTTGGTGGCGGTGCGGCGCGAGCTCCCGGCGTCGCGGCGTCTCGCGGCCGGGTTCCACGTGCCGCACGCCACCGAAGCTTCTACTGTATCCTCAGCGTCTTCTACTTGGTGGACCATGTTATGGTTCAAATAAAAAATAATAATAATGTCTTGATTATTAGTGCAACTTATATACCACCCTGCCCCTCAAGTTTATGAAACTCATTTGAGCTATTTAGAAAATTGTTTACAATCGTCGGACGTCGATTCCTTTATTGTAGTAGGAGACACTATAACCTAGCGACGTTAGGCTGGCGTAAAAGTACTATTCATATGGAACCTATTATAGCAAATCACAACAACCTCTCCGATTCTCATATGATAAATTTCATGTCCTTGTTAAACTACGTGCAAGTTAATACATTTAAAAATGAGCGAGACCGAATATTAGACCTCTTTCTCACTAACATTTCTGAAACTGGGTCTTCACTCACACCTGTTCACTTGGTACCAGTAGTACCACATCACCCACCTTTCTACGTACTAGTTCCAGTAAATAACAGGCTCAAGACTATGAGAATTCTTCCTAAGACACAGTATAGTTATACAAAAGCTGATTACACTCTCATAAAAAAAGAAATAGATTCAATTGATTGGTTAGGGCTACTTAAACACAAAACTGCAGAAAATGCAGTTTCATCATTATGTGAAAACCTATATTCAATTATTAAGAGAAACGTACCTACTAAAATAACTAAGAATTCTTCCTTACCTATATGGTTCACACCTGCACTAATACATATTTTTTAAAATAAATCGATTAGCTGGGTTAAGTGGAAAACGTACAAAAATGTCTCTGACTACAAAGTATTTTCTATGTATAGGGAAAGGTTTAGGCGTCTGTCACGTAAAAGTTATAAACAATATCTTAAAAATGTTGAAGATGGTATTCATAGTAATATAAATCATTTCTGGACTTACATTAATAATTTAAAACGTAACGGTGACATACCAAATACTATGACCTATAAAACTACGACCACCTGCGACCCCAACCAAGTATGCAACTTGTTTTCTGATTTTTTCCTATCAGTTTTTGAACCCAACGATGTTACAGAAGAGTTTGATGTAACTCGGACCATTGAAAATAACTGTAGCTCAGATCTTATAATAAGTAATATTACAATAACACAGGAAGAAACACTCAAAGTATTGCGTGCTCTGGATCCTGCTAAGGCTGCAGGTGTAGATGGCATTCCTCCACTTTTTTTCAGAGAGACTGCTTCTGCAATATGTATGCCACTATATATCATATTTAATATTTGCTTACAGGAAGGCATCTTTCCCTCCGTTTGGAAATCTGCCAGAATTGTACCCGTCCACAAGGGGAGTGATATCGAAAACTATAGGCCTATTTCAATTTTACCGACTGTGTCAAAGCTTTTCGAAAGGCTAGTTCATAATAATATTTTTCCCTCAATACATAAAATAATTATTGAAGAACAACATGGCTTTGTATCTCACCGCTCTACTACTACAAATTTACTAGTATATGTATCAGATTTATTTGAAGCACTGGACATTAACATTCAAATAGATAGTGTTTATACTGACTTTCGAAAAGCCTTTGACAGAGTAGACCATAAAAAGCTTCTTGAAAAACTTGCTTATAATGGTATTAGCTTATAACCTGTGGCGCTGGTTCAAGTCATACATAACGAATCGTACTCAAAAAGTTATGCTTAATGGATATGAATCTGACTGTATCTATCAGTTCTGGTGCCCCAGGGGTCCATTTTAGGCCCACTATTGTTTATCCTTTTTATAAATGACGGACGTAACTGTTTTAAGTTTTGTATATTTTTACTGTATGCGGATGACCTCAAAATATATCACATTATACAAAACATTAAATACCATACTAGATTCCAAGATGACCTCGATAGATTTTCCGTTTATTGTTATAAAAACAAATTGTCACTTAGCCTAAATAAATGCAAATCGATAACTTTTACAAAAAAACGAAATATCAGTACATTCTGTTATACGTTATGTAGTCAAGTACTAGAAAATGTTGATTCTATTAGGGACCTTGGAGTGACTCTAGATATGAAGTTACATCTAGATTTACATATAGATAATATAATAAGTAAAGCATACAAGATGTATGGACTCGTTATGAGATCGTATAAGAGTTTTATGCGCTCCTCAACATACCTTCATATCTACAAATCACTCATACGTTCACAACTTGAATACGCTGTAGCCATCTGGAACCCGTATTATAAAACGTATAGTGACGCAATTGAAATGGTCCAGAAGAAATTTCTGCGCTCCACGCATTACAGATGTTGTCATTCACGAGAGTCTTACAATACCTTGTTAGATAGGCAGTCTTCTCTCACTAACATCTAGACCAGGGGTCTCCAAACTACGTCCCGAGGGCCACATCCGGCCCGCGGACAGATTTTGTCCGGCCCGCGGAGAGCGAGCATACTTGAAAACTCCTTTTAGAGAACATATTTTTTATAGTAAATTAAATTTAGTTTTATTGAAGTATTCTAATTTTATGTTGAATAATTATTAATATGACATCTACATTGATATGGTCATGGGCTAACTACTCATAACATTGTTGTAGGCTTATTGTTATTGATTTTGTAATAAGTTGGATAAAGAAACAGAATTGTAATGAGTAAAGACATGTATAATATGCAGAAAATTTAACTTCAGTATATAATTACTAACAAATTATTGAAATGAATCCAACTAACATTTTATACATTTTAAATAAAAACATAACTTATAACAAGCATAATGACATGAAATACTAATGAGATTTATGTAATTGAGATTTTCCACTGACAATAGTTTGTAGTTGTGGACTAATTTTACTTGTACCAATTATTAAAAGAGATTTAAGATGCTCATCAGTTAATTTAGATCTGTAAACATTTTTTGTGTACTTCATTTTGGAGAAGGTCATCTCACACAAATAAGTAGTACCAAAAACAGAAAACAGCCCACGAGCAAATTTATGCAAATTATCAAATTGTGTCATTGGAAGACCCTTATAAAATTCCAACAAAGATGAGTTTTGATATTTGTTCTTAATTATATCACTGCACTGTAGATCAATCATTTCCATTTGAAGTTCCGGGACTAGGGTTTCAATGTCAGTATCAAAAGGATTCTGAAAAATCTTAATTTGATTCGCAATGGCATCAAAGTCCGAGAAACGAGTATCAAAATTTATTTTCAAAGCACTCAAAGTTACCATTGCAAAATCGATAGGAAACTCAGTCTCAGTGGTGTGGCTGAATATTTCACATGTTTTAAAATGTGAAAAACATTTACTTCGTAGTTGTGATTGAAACAGTATCAATTTCTTCCGGAATGATTTGATATTAGTGTATAAATCAGGAAGATGCTGGTTTTCTCCTTGCAATCTCAAATTCAGTTCGTTCACATGTTTTGTCAAATCAACATAGAATGCTAACTTCCACAGCCATGCGTTGTTTTGTAATTCAGTAAGAAATAATTCAAAAAAATTTCGATCACTGCTCGAAGTTCAAAAAAGCGCTGAAGGACTTTCCCACAACTAAGCCAACGTACGGCAGTATGATAAGGTAAGTCATTTTCTCCAATCTCTTCAATAAATTGTCGGAATTGTCGGTGATTCAGCCCAAAAGATCTGATAAAATTAACAGTTGATATGACTGGTTTCAGAACTTCACACATATCCAAACATTTTCCGCACAAAGACTGTTGATGAATGATACAATGTAAGACTAATGGTTTTGAACCACCGTCATTTTCTACAGCCTTTGACACAAGAGCGACCACTCCTTTATCTTTCCCACTCATGTTTTTGCCTCCATCAGTTGTAATACATTTCAAGTTTTTCCATCGAAGGTCTTTTGATTAATGGCCATTTCAACTCCTTTAAAAATATCTGTACCAGTAGTTGTGCCATCAATACTATACATATCAAGAAGTTCTTCATGCACTTCATAGCTTTTATCTACTCCTCGAATATAAATCAACACCTGAGCAGTATCTGACACATCCGTTGACTCATCCAAGGCCAAAGAAAACCACTCAACATGTCCATTTTTGTCGAACAGTTGAGAGGATATATTTTCAGCGATGTTTTCTACCCTTCGAGCCACAGTGTTTGCTGACATACTGACAGTTTTTAATAAATTTACCTTTTCAGGGCACATTTCTTCGGCTACTGCAATTATGCATTCTTTGATCATTTCTCCATCGGTGAATGGTTTTCCACGTTTGGCAATTTCAAGAGCCACACGAAAGCTGGCACGAGTTGCAGCCTCGTGTTCAGTTTTGAGTTATGTAAATGAAGATTGCTGCGATTTCAATCCGCGCTTCATAGCTTCGAATTTTTCCGACCTCAAACTTCCTGTATATTTTGAGTAATTTTGAAAATGTTTTGTTTCATAATGACGTTTAATGTTATATTCCTTGAGAACGGCTATGCTTTCATTGCATTACGAAATATTGAATGTTCCACTGATCTTTGAATTTTCTGCATTCACTATAAATTTTTCGCTTCTTTTCCATACTACTAAATCACACACAAAAGCAACAATTCAAATCAAAATACTGTTACAAAGATGTCTTAAACTTAAACACGCATAAACACGATTTAAGGAGGTACGTACTATTTTATTTCACAACAGTGTCATAGGAACTGACTTGTGGTTGCGCCACTAGCCTTCTTATATATTCCAATTACTGTCATCTAGAAGTGAGTGGAAGACACCAGAACTTTCTCGAACCAACGAGATTATTCTGTACGTGCTATTAGCGCCATCTGTTAGCGATAGAAGGTACTACCTATTTCCGCTTGTGTCCACTAGATGTCGTGTCACGTTACTCCTCATGGCTCGTACTCTACGACTAATCTAGAAATTACAGATAATGACAGGAAAATTAATAATATGCAGTGTTGCCGTTTTGCGGACTTTTGTCCGATTTGCAGCCTTTTTTAAACGTTGCGTACTTTTTCGGACTTTTTTTTTCATCAGTGGACTATTTCACTTTTTACCACCAGCAACAATGATAATATGGTTTTGGCCCTCGGAACTTACTGGAGTAATCAGTATGGCCCTAAGGCTGGAAAGTTTGGAGACCCCTGATCTAGACGAATCCAACTCGAAATAATGTTACTATATGATCTGTGTCATAATAGATATGATTGCATCTCTTTAAATAATAAAATATGCTATAGAACACATTGTCGTAGACCTCATAAAATTTTTGTTACTGCTGTTTGTCGAACCAATGTTGGTAAGCGCTCACCATTTTATAGACTTGCTGATACATATAACAAAAATTTTGTCTCCGTTGATATATTTAACAATAAGGTAGTAAAATATAAAAAAGAAATTCTAAAAGTATTACAGGACGACTAGTTTGCTACGGTTTTAGCTGAATTTGCAACGCTCATCTGTATTGAAATAGTTTTATACATTTATGCTTAGCTTACCAATCTACTCACCCACCGACCTACACAATAATTGTGTAGGTCGGTGGGTGAGGAAGTACACAGGAAATTACATTATTCCTTCTTTGTACACAGGAATTATTCCTTCCTACCTACGAACCTAATATTATCTTTACATAACCTACCTAGCTTCCCACATTTACCTACTTTAATATATGATGTAATAATAATTATACATAATATAGTCCACATCTGTTCCTAAACTAAATGTACTATAAAAAATTATCTAAGTTAAGTAATCTGTAGTTAACGATGTTGGTACCGTAGTATTAAGTATTAAGTGTTTAAAATATTTGGTAAAATGTACTATGGTTAATGTTGTTAACTCTAATAAAAAAAAAAAAAAGAAAAGGTTGGGAAACCCTGAGGTACAGTAATAAAATAAAACAAGTTAGAGTATAGAGTATCACAGAGTATTTTATTCAACAAATATATTATTCGCTTACAATAAGTATTATATTTTTTTATACACTCCATTTAAATTTTTTTACACAAAATGAACGAAAAAAAACGAAACATAAATTATTAAAGTAATATATTTTCTATAAATTAAATAGTATAGTTTATTTCAGATACTAATTGTTGAATATTCAAATTATATTATTAAATACAAAATAATATATTCATTTGTTAAGAAAATTGCTCTATTTTATAATATTGGAATTTTTATAATAAAAAAAAACAAATGAAACCTACAATTGCTAATTTACAAACATTTGTTTTTCTTTATTTGCTACCTCTAATGGAAATATAAATAAATGTCTTCAATCTTTAATGGGTAGCTATATACTATACAGATACTTTACAATTGAATTAAAAATGATAAGCTATAAGTATAATGCGTTATACGAGCTACAATTGGACTAGCAGTTAAAAGCTAACATTCTAAATATTAACTGCATAACAACACAAAATACCTTCCCTACATACAAAAGAGAAGTGCGAAACTGAATACTATCAGAAGCAAAGGTTTAAAATGATAACACCTATACACTTAAGCTGCCAAAGCTATGGTAAAAAAAAAAAAAACTAGTTACTAGACTTCAGTATAAACTGTAAAGGTATGATACAAATTAAAAGCCACATCTACTAAAGTCTACCTGCGAACTCTACCTATTATTATTTGACGGGTATAAAAGTTCTAGTTCTCTCCTTGAGAGTACGCTAGTCAACGGCTCGAACTCAGTGTGCTTGTTATTTCTTGTATATATTTACCCCCTTACTAATAAAAATATTTACACAATGGATAAGCAATACAATGTTTTGTCCTTGTCTGCCAAGCGATTTTTCCCACGTATCAGATAAGGACAAAACATTGTATTGCTTATCCACTGTTTAAGTATTTTTATTAGTAAGGGGGATAACCTATTTTTCTTATTATTATTATTTTTTTATTTCCTCAAATTACGTAAATCGATACTCAGCTGTTGGTGTTTTATGAAAAAACTATATAATATTTTTGTCTGAAGTAAATTTATCTCAATTGCTGAACAATCAAACTGTGTCGGTATGTGCTTGCTTTTTTACTTTCATTCTACGTTTATTTTTCATTTACGGTCAAAGTTGCGCTAAAATTTAGGTCTACAATGTTTGACTTTAGAATACAATATAGATCACCAACAGCGTTGGTATGGAGAAAAAACCGACTAGTGCAGCCTTAATGCAGCAACTACCATTTAATTAAATCAGTTTAGTATGAAGATACTACTGATCAAAGGACAAAGCGTAACTTATAATATTGTTCCTGAGTTGAAAAAATATAATTTAAGATTGTAGCGGGCTTCGACCTCTTGGTTGTAAGTCCTGATGTGTGTCTGAGTGGTGATGATAATAATACAGCAACAATTCTTATATTCTCCTTTATTGGTGCTTAACACTGACTACGTATTACATATGAGGTAAATGCCTAATACAATAATATACGTCTACACTATTTATAGCCTTTTGGCCAACTGAAACTAAATAGGCTTTACTTCATGACATCTGTCAATGTCAAAAATGACATTGACACTTACTTTTGTCAATATGCAACAAAGATCATTGAGTTATAATGTACTACGTACTAGAGAAGCTATCTCAAACAAAAGATAGGGCGCGCACTTGATGACGGCGGGGTATGCGCGGGACAAGCGGGGGGTGTTATGTAAACATGGCCGCCGCCGCGGTGACGCGTTGCAATTGAAAAATTATAAATAAATTAAGCGTGTTTTAAAGATAATAAATGAACTTACTGGTGAAAAGTCATTCCTTGACATTTACCTATGTTTCTGGAGTTGTTTGAACAGTATCTCAATGCACACGAAGGCATAATTTAAAAAACAAAACTTCACTCAAACGTGTCACGTTGCAGCAAGCGCTCGGCACAGACTAAGTGAGTTGGAGTGCGCGCGCTCTAACTCGTGTTACAAACAATCGAGTTGAGGCGTCTTCTCTAGTACGTAGTACATTATAACTCAATGTTTAAGATAGATTATAAAAATATCATTAAAATATGACAAAGTTGTTATTGTAGCTGTTTTATTTTTGCATTTAGTACCTATCTGTTTGTGCTTTTCAAAATTTTAATCTATTAAAATATTTTACATTACGTGAACTAAACCAAATACAAGTAACAAAAGCTTGTTTGTTGTGTTTCCTATCCTTTCTTGGAAATCAGCAAATTGGCTGATTCATAACATTTTCTTGAAACTTTTCTTACAAAGTTGCTAATATTATAATGTAAAATCAGGTTTTGTGGTGCTGATTATTATAATTTATCTACAGAAATTTCGATAGCGCGATTCAGGATTGTGGCACTGCATCAACCAACTTAAATATAAATAATAATCTCTAAACTACATCAATCAACTACATCTACTACATCATCATCAAGGTCTGGTAATATTTTACAATATAATTTGTGCTATTTGTTTATAATAATATTAATTTCAATATAAATTAACTTGGTGAGGGTGCGACCGTGCCTTCAGATAGAATAGATTAAGAATTGAGATGTTAAATAACATTTTTGAACAGCTTTAGTGTTGTATTAATGTGATAATAAGTAAATGATCAGCGGTACCTACATATTTCCATAAAATTGTTAAATAAATAAGTTAAACCATACTCTGGTCTGGCATAGAACACATTCACAATTCAAATACAATATAAGAATTTGTTAGTGTTTTAGATTAATATTTCACATCTTAAATATCAAAGTTAACAAAAATAACAATTTTACTTACAACAATTATTCAGTCTTTGGTGCAATTGAGTCAAAATTAAATAAACCTTAAATGAAATCAGCTTACAAGCAATAGTTTTTAATTATTTTGTTAAACAATTAACTATAAAAGCCATATTTTAATAAATATGTTTCACATACCTATGCATTATCAATATATCATAAAAACAATAATCTTGTAAGATATTATAGGAAACATATTTGCAACTCTGACCTTTATAGTTTTAAAATTTTACTTTCATAGTGTTTCTCAAATTAAAACAGAAACAATTTTAGTAAGAACTTTTACAGCAGTCCTTTTTAATGCCACACAAAAAAATATTGTATACATGCATTCAAAAGCATGCAAGTACATAGGAAATAATGCTGAAATATACAATATAATTGTTTGGTCTCACAAAGCAGCGTAAAAGGACCATGCAAAAAACTGTATGGGCAGTGTCCCCACCCACCAACATAGTTAAAACCTATCTAAGTTAATAGCTCTTGCGACGCTGATAATTATTTAGTATGGCGACATCCACCTCAGGAGTGGGGTTTTGAGATAAATTGGAATTTAATTTTTATTGTTTTATATTAGCAACCCACTCCAGCTTCACACGGGTGCAGTGTATTATACATACAAAGCTTTTTATTGAATCACTCGATCCATTGCTGAAAACTTCATTAAAATCTGTTGCTTAATTTAAAAGATCTAATTGAACAGGAAACTGAGCGACTTCATTTTATACTGTGAAGATTTTCAGTGATATTCTGTTAAAGTAAGTTTACTATTAATAAAAATATGTTAAAAAAAAGACAAGTTAGACTCAGTATAAAATTAAGTAGCTCAGTTCCCTGTTCCCTTAGATCTTTTAAACTAAGCAACATATTTTAATGCAGTTTTCAGCAATGGATTGAGTGATTCAAGAGCAAGCTTTGTATATAAAATACATTGCACCCGTGCAAGTGAGTCGCTAATATAAAACAAAATAAAATTCAAATTTCCGTCAAAACCTCACTTCTGAGATGAATATCGCCATACTAAATAATAATCAGCATGGCAAGAGAATCAGATTAACTGAGATAAGTTTTAAATCTGTTGGTGGGTGGGGACGACTTTTTGCATGGTCATTTACTGATCTATTTAGTTTTAACTTCTTTCATAGACTATTTTCTTAATTTAAATAAAACATCTTTTTTTTTAAATGAAGCAGCTTCAAAATTAGGATAAGTTTATGGATGCAACTTCAAGCACCAGCTGTAAATTACAGCTAGCAGTAACAGATCATAATCCAAGCATTCAATATTTGTAGGGTATTTTTAAATTATATTTAATGAGTATTAAAAACTCCTTTATACCTAAATACATAATACAGATATTGCAACATTTAACAGTGACTGTACAAATAAATTATTACATCTGTTAAGACTATGGTACTAGTGGGGGGTCATCCTGTCCAATCATCACATCTTCGTACATGACGTCGTTGTTTCTGCGCAAGTTGATCTTTTGTCGTACATACTCTATCAAACTGTACTTCCTTATGACTAACACTAAACCGACGACGACGAGGGATATAGTGAACATGGAGACGACAGCGGCCGTGGTGTCGTGAGCAGAGTACGGATCGCTACTCCCGTCCAAACAGTCTCCGTCGTGCATAACATAACCATCCAAACAAGCACACTGACCCGACTCTTGTATACATTTCTGATGCTTCCCAGGGCATTCGCCTATTTCGGTCGCATTACAGGGCAGGAAATTATCTGTTAAAAAGAATGAAGCTACCGTATAAAATTGACCGAACAAATTGATTCAATTAAATAATTGTCTACTTACCCGAGGAGGCGTAGCGTAAGAAATTCAAAGCTATAATCGCAAGTAATTCGAAGCCTTTCATCCCCATATTCGTTATTTAAGTATTTTATTACGTATCACATCACAAAACAAAGTAGAAAGGCAAATTTGCAGAAAGAATCGGTACCGAAAGGCCTTTTCCCTGTTTTAGTTGCGCCAGCAAAACAACTTCTGATTTTTTGTTATCTGTCAATTGTGTCAACTGTGTCAAGTGTCAACTGTCATGAAGTATTTTTTTTTAAATATGGCATCGGCTTATAACCATTTGCCAGTGTCAAGTTAAAAAGGCGGGAAATAGAACTTTCGTTTCAATTTTCAACACCGTATTCCTAAATCGTCAAGTCTAAAGTCTAGTCAAAGTCCAAATAAATAGTTAGTGCAGTCCATGAGTCATGTCAGTCGATTCAGTAAAGTGGTAGAAGCTTTACTGAAAGTTCCTAGGGAGTTTTGGAGGAAACACAAAATAGCACATTTTAGAAGTTGTGCATGTTAACGAATATTTAATGGTTAATATTCTTACAATATTACACACATTAAGAACCAAAATAACACAAATTTATAAGGAAATACAAAAACCACAACATCACCCATTGAATTTCCCGGCAAAATTCCAAGTATATTTTTTATCGTCGCGGTACAGCATTAATCCATTGTAAGTGTTAAGTTAAAAAGGCGGGCAAATAGGTTTATCATAGTTTATTATGTTTTTTATAAAGCTGTTGACGCTTTACTGAAATTTCCTAGGGAGTTTTGAAGAAAACACAAATTTGCAGGCTTTTTGTAGTTGTAGTACTTACTCATACTTGTATACGTTCACGAATATTGGTTAATATACGTTGACGTACACAAATACTTGTGTACGTTAGCGAATATTGGATAATATAAGTTGACGTACACAAGTATGAGCATTTTTTTTCTAATCTGCGGGTTTGAACCCTGGCCTGGAAAATTTGTTTACGTAAAATGTAATGATGCTGATAAAACAATTACATTAAAATACATATAATTAAAAAGCAAACATAATTTTAAAACAATTATACACTGATACGGCGGACAAATAAACTGCATCATAGTGCAAGAACACAATCAATCAAATTTTATTACGAAATATGCGAACTTTTTACATTTATTGGTATTGGAAAATAAAGGCTAAAAAAAAAATAAAGACGAAAGGCAGGAGGCTGAACTGGCGGGGCTGGATCTCATGGCTGGATATCATTAATGACGCTCTCCTGTCCAGCACCTCTCTTTCCTGTTTCAGGGGACTCTCTTTCAGGAAAGAGAGTCCCCCGAGGGAAGTCCAGTTTCAGCTGGATCTCGACGCCATTAAAGTCACTCAGTTAAAGTGAGAGGCTGACAAGGAGGCTGGACTTATTGTGGGCAGCGGGAACACTACGCAATATCGTAGAAGTTTTCGCTGCAAGGACTGAGACTGAAGAGACTCGTCGCCTTAGGCTTGAGAATCACAAACTTATGCTTTAGGTGGATTATCTACGCGAGGAGGTCCGCAACTCTAAGGAAGGCCTTGAATATGCAAGAAAGTGGATCAGCCAGCCAAAGGAGTGGTCTCTGGGAGAGTCGACACCTACCGCTTCACTTGAAGCTATGACTGACCTACCTACACTTCTGTGTAGGTAGATCAATCATGCAGAAGCTTCTTTAGATGGAGTCTGGAGTCTAAGAAGGTGGTTCTCAGGACCAGGATGGCAGACAAGACGAAATAGGCTTTCACACTTGGATAGATACAACAGTCTCTTTTACACCTGACATGACCAAGGTAGGTATATCTTCTCGTAGCTCTATCAGGTTTTCATTACTTCTAGGCAGGACTGGGAAGGAAAGGTCTTATTAATGTTTATCCCAACGACATAGTCTGGTTTACGGACAGAAATAATAAAGACAGGCCTTGTTTGAGAGAATTTGGAATCCTAATTCAGTAAGAGATCTTCGTCATCATTTATTATTCACTAGACAGTATATACTATGGACCTACTTCATAAAACATTCTGATCTCTGACTTCAGTCAGCCTACACTGAAAGCATTTACTGCATCATAAATTTTATCTAAATTAGTTCTGGACTATGTTGACGCGCTAAATATGCTAGAACGTGACAACAGTATCTGTCATGTATGGCCACGGCAGCGAAACCGCGGATGGAGCTAGCTAGGCTAGGAGCGGAAAGTCTCATATACGGCCCAGAACCAGTCTGAGGAATATCTCCCAAGCAGTACCAAGCTAACACTCAAGGAATCAAGGGTCGCAACCTGCACATAAAGCAATGGGCATCGTCCCAGGCCTTGAGTATTCCAAAACACTAATCTCGGGCTTTAACGAAAGGTTTGCGGGATTGGCGCTTTCAATGAATAGGAATGAACTAAGAATCCTTACTAGAACCTCAACTGGGTACTGTAAGCTCCATTAACACTTTCAAGGACAGTCAAGGAGAAGGTACATTCTGTACCTTCTCCTTGACTGTTCAGCACTTCAACAGAGTAGAAACAGGTACCTTAGGCTGGCCGAATACTTTACCGTAGAAGAAATTCGCAGCAATAAACCCCAACCTTATCGTTAATTTCATGAGCAGCATAGGACCGTGGACGGTACCATAATGCGAAGGGGTCACAATAGATCCACTTGGGTCAGAATGACATCAGGGCTCACCTATAACCTGCTTTCGACTAAAAAACACTTCTTTCAATGACTTTCAGTACTTCCTTTCGTCGAACGAACGTCCAGACTGGTAATGGTGGCAACGGAGTTTACTTGTTTCACTGTTGAATGGAAGCAGTTTCTATAAAAAGCGTTTATATCTATTAAATCTGTGGTCTTAAAGTAGAGGATAATAGGTCCCCACACCGATTTCGGTGACAGTGGCCGGTTTAATTGAAACCAGGCCAGCTACGCAGGAGCTAACTAAGGAGATAATTCTCGAAACCCAGTGGGACGGACAGATCGACACGACTGGCGAGAGATCAGGCGCAGGTCAGACTTTTTACATGATTATCCGACGCATGGATGATCTTTCTTGTCACACAATCAGGTGATCAGCCTGCATTGTCCTAACCAAACTTGGAAACAAAATTTTTTGTTGTTCCAATGCGGGAATCGAACCCACGACCTCCGAGTCGAGATCCAAGCTCTAAACCACTGGACCACGGAGGCTGTTAAAAAAAGTGGAGGATATCAATTACTCAATGCCTACGAAATTCCATTTTTTTTATTGAATAAGGGGGCAAACGAGCAAACGGGTCACCTGATGGCAAGCAACTACCGTCGCCCATAGACACTCGCATCATCAGAAGAGCTGCAGGTGCGTTGCCGGCCTTTTAAGAGGGAATACGCTCTCTCCTTGAAGGTGAACTATGATGAAATTACAACCAACTAATACTCGCCAAGAAATAACTGATTAAATGGTGATGACGTCGTAACGTTAAAATCTTTAAGCAAAACTATTCTGCAGGCTACATTTACAAGAATATTTTTTATGGCATAACATAGCAGGAAGGTGCACTCTATGTTTTGATTAAAGTCCTTCTGTCGAAGTGAGAGCCGGGATAAGACATCTGTAGATATAATGTTTATTTAAAAATTAAACCGACTTCCAAAGTAAAAATTCGCAAAAAAGTATGAAACAATATCTTGATAAAACAATATTTAAAATAGAACTCACCTTCAAGTTGGCTGGTACCGACTTAAAAATTTTGAAAATTGAGTAGAGTAATAGTTACAATTTTAGCCAAAATTAAAAGGGGAATTATTTAGAAAATAAGTTTTATTACATACTTTTTTGTGAATTTTTACTTTGGAAGTCGGTTAATTTTTTTTAAATAATAATAATTTTTCCCTTATTAGTGATATTTGTTAAATTATTATTAATACATTTTAAGAACGTTTAAAATAAATGATCGAATGTATAATTGAATACGCGCCATGCTTCCATTAGGTATTGTAAATAAGATGATGATGATGATTACTGTAAGTTACATAGCATACTCTTACAGTTCTTTAAACAATGCCGAAATTTCCAAATGCGTATCTTTAAAGACTGAGGAGTTCTGTTCAGTGCTTTTGAATCCAGGGTATACCTTGGTGCAAAATCTTATTTTTGGTTACATATGCTTGTGTTACTTCAGAAAAAGTCAAAATCAATATATGTGTCCATATAAATTTCAAGGAGGGCCCTCGATTCCTCATGGATCCCATCATCAGGTCACCCCTTTGATGTCAAAAGGACCAATTTGGGATTATACCCTATACATCAAAAAATAATTTTGAAAATCGGTACACAGACGGCGGAGTAATTGTATAACATACAAAAAAAAATATATACAGCCGTACGTACGTATAACCGCCTCCTTTTTTTGTTTATTACCACTATTGTTCTTAAGTTATTGAAATACTAGCTGTTGCCCGCGTCTCCAACCGCGTAAATACAGGAAATAATCCCAAAGGAACAGATTTTTCGGGAAAAAAAAGTAGCCTATGTTTTAATCCAGTGCCTAAATTACTACTATAACAAATTTCATTGAAATCCGTTCAGTAGTTTTTGCGTGAAAGAGTAACAAACATCCATCCATCCTCACAAACTTTAACATTTATAATAATAGGTCTTTACCTATGAAATTGCCGTTCTGCAGTACTGGCCATTTCAAATCAAAATAATTTTTGTTTGGCTAAGAATTCTAATTTCAAGTTAATTTTATTTAAAAAACATGGAATTCTTTTTCCAAAAGTAGTCATTTGTTTATTGATTAGTGTTACATTTTCATCGCATTTCAATCTTTTTCGTCATCATGGATACGTTAAAAATTCGAGTAATTATGGAATATGAGTATTGTCGTGGCAGCAACGCGGCACAAGCGGCACGCAACATCAACGACGTTTACGGAGCTAACACTACAAAACAACGCACCACCTGTTGTTGGTTTGCTCGCTTCCGTTCTGGAAATTTCGACCTGAAAAATGAACCTCGCGATCGTCCGAAGACTTTGGTCGACAATGACGAATTAAAGGCGATTGTGGAAGCTGATGATACACAATCTACGGCTGAATTAGCAGCTTTCGACGTTAGCGTCAAAACAATATTGGTCCATTTGCGTCAAATTGGCAAGGTAAAAAAGCTTGACAAATGGGTGCCCCACGAACTTAATGATCGCCAGTGCAAAGTACGCGTCGAGACGTGCCTTGCACTGGTCAACAGACACACAAATGAAGGAATTTTGAACCGCATTGTTACCTGCGATGAAAAATGGATTCTGTTTGATAACGACAAGCGCTCAGCAAGTTGGTTGGATCCTGGTTCAGCACCTAAACAATGGCCTAAACGAAAACTTACCCCTAGAAAAGTGATGGTCACTGTTTGGTGGTCTAGCGCCGATGTGATTCATACAGCTTCTTACCAAACGGGGTGAGCATTACTGTAGATATGTACTGTGAAGAACTGAACACAATGATGGAAAAGCTTGCACATCTCCAACCAGCATTGGTCAATCGCTCGTCTCCGCTGCTCCTGCACGACAACACGAGATCTCATACTGCACATCAGACGGTCTCCAAGTTGTAAGAACTGGGGTTGGAAGCTCTCCGTCATCCGCCCTACTCACCAGACCTTGCGCCTACATACTACTACTTTTTCCAGAATTTGGATAACTACTTGGCGGGAAAAAAATTCAATACCCGAGAAGGCAGTACAAAATGCCTTTGAAGAATTTGTTGCCTCCCGTCCAGGTGAGTTCTTTAAGAAGGGCATCAATAAACTGCCACTGCGTTGGCAAAGATGCATTGATTGCATGGGTGTTACTTCGATTAATACAAATAATTAATACATGAAAAAAATTAGTTTAAATTTTTTCATACAAAACGGCAATTTCATAGGTAAATATCTAATATTTATAGTAGGATAGTAGGATATTTTAAAGCCTTATAATTAAAAAGGTGCATTGATAATAATTATTTTACTTGAGAAATATATATTTTTTTAATCACAAAAAAACATGTCGAACTATCAACTCCGTGTCATTGACAATAAGATTTTTTTAATTCAACTAATATGCCGAATTTAGCTTATTCAGTGTATACTTTATATTATAATTATTGGGCTTGTAATCAATAAAATATCACTTCCTATAGTAAAATATCCTTTCTTAATTCACAGAAATAAAATTTGTCACAAATAATCGTCAATACCGCCAATCGTAGGTCAAATACGCTTTATTAACTGACTTCCAAAAAAAGGAGGCGGTTATACGTTCGACTGTATATATGTTTTAATTTTTTTTGTATGTTCAACGATAACTCTGCCGTCTGTTAATACTTTACGGTTTAATTTTTTGTTTAAAAATAATAACTGTAATATACGCTCAACGTTTTTTTTGTTCAGTGTACGAAACGACCCGCCTAAACTCCATCATGAAGATTGAAGTTTCGAGTGACAAATCACATATCCATGTCATCCGAACAATAATTACTTCAACATTAAAAAAAACTTAAATAAGGTAGGTAACATTTTATTGATTTTTAATTATAAAAATACAACTCCGAAACTTCCTCTAACTTTTTGTTTGTGGAACTAGCATTACAGTCTTATCGTCTTAAACTAGAAGTTGTACTCCTCCCCGGAGCCATACGTATATTTCTCCGGCAGCACATAGTCGGCGGGGTCGTGGCCGTACGCTTCCTTACCGCCGTTGCCGTCGCTAGGTCCTTCTCTAAAAAAAAGAACAGACTGTGTAGCACGGAATAATTTATATATTGTTATAAACGTATTATTAATGTGATTATGATCGTTATTCGTTGTATTAAAATAATAATATTAACTTTATAGTTACGTTTGCTACCTGTGATTAAGAAATAATATGTGGTTGTGTCCTAGACACGGTTGTGAATACGTTTATTTAAATGTGAATACATGTAATGTAATGTATGAAACCTTAAATGAGCTGCAAAATGGTCTGGCGCGTCTCCACCCACCGCACACCATGTGACACAGACTGTGTGTGTCACACATAGTCACAGTCACACCTAGCCGCTAGCGTAATGAGCTAAAGGTTTCAAATTCTGTTCTTACCTCAACTCCTCGTGTCTCCTCTGTAGCTTCTCTTCTGACTCGTGTTCGTGGTGCTCATCATCATCACTCGACTCGCGGTACTGATCCGCTGATAAAATAAAACTAGCTTTAATAAAATAACTATTTATTTCAAATAGTTGTTCAAAACAACCATTTAATTACTCGCCTTGCAAACTTAATGGGTTTAAATCTTCTCAATTCACCTTTTTTCTCCTGGGGTTGGCTGTGAGCGGCATCGAGACCCTCATCGTCCTGTCCATAGGAGTCCTGCTTCTCAAACTCGTAGTTGTCTCCGGCCTTCTTATGGTAGGAGTCGAAGTGCTGGTACCCTTTCTTACCACCGCCTCCCTTCTTACGGGAATATCCGATTTCACCATCGCCGTCGCTGCTGTACGATTTGTGGTAATTCTCCGGCTGAAAATGATGCTATTCGGTTCATATTTAATGAATTGCTAAGCCCTAGTGGCATCTTAATATTATTATGATCGATCGAACGTGTTGAGAAATCTAGATTTATTTCGTTGCGGGTCCTAAAAAAACAACACCTTGGATCACCCTTGAGATCAAATCAAATTTCCTGTTTCTTTATAACATTTTCTAATCCTGGTTTTTGAGCCGATTTCTATTAGAGAAATAGAACCTCTCCCATTGAACTTAGCTCCCACTTACTACAGAAAGTGATGTCCATTTTCCCATATTATGTTTTTGGTCCTACCGCAATAATTATTCCTATGTTTTTAAGCAGCTAAAATAACTTACCGGAGCCGCCCTGACTTCTCTCACGTAAGATCCCACGGACTCTGTGTCGACAACCATTTCCAGGTCTTGCAGTGTCGGTCGCCCGCTAGCCAGGTGTAGACCCAGCGCCAGTAATAGCAGCTTCATTATGTATGTGTGAACCTTCATTTGCAATTGTAAGAAGTTACTTATATATATTTTGAAGACCACTATCTACTATGGGAGAGCAACGCTTCGGCACGAATGGGCTCGCTCGACCGGATAAATATCACGACCTCACAGAAAACCAGCGTGAAATAACGTTGTCTTGTGTTTCGCCGAGTGAGGTTACCGGAGGCCCAAGGGGGGGATTGGGAATTTTAAGGACCAGGAACGCAAGTCGCAACACCAGAGGAGTTACAATTATAGCTCCTCTGGTGTTGTGAGTGTCCATGGGCGGCGGTAATCGCTTACCATCATCCGATCCGTCTGCTTGTTTCCTGGTTCATTTAATTAAAAAAAGACCACAGGGCCTAATTCTCAAACTCGATTACTTACTCAGGGTTGAGCTTTGATCCTTCTGAATATTTATTTTTATTACTTCTATATTATATAATAAAAAATTATATAATATAATATTTTCTATTACTTCTAAGCTTGGAACTTATATTAAAAAAATATTTACCGTATGTATAAAAAACGTGTACTGTCGCCGCAGCAAGTGCTCAGCATGTTTCCGCGCGATGTTTTATATAACTAGCTATTGCGGCGTGCGGCGACTTTCACAACGCGCGCGCGACTGTACCGCCATTGTTAACTTTTTGCCGCCAAATCGCAACTCATTAAGCAATTGGAATACTTTTTATTGAAATGTGTGTAAAGTGATAAATTGTTTGATATTAATAAATCTAGTATTGCACAATAGTCTGGGATTTCTAGGAGGTTGGTGATTACAGTTCCTTTGTTTAGGTGAGCTATGAAATAGAATAGACGTAGTTTTATGTACTCTCTGTAAAACAATTAACGTCTTTCGTGGGCACAAAGTGGTCTACAGATTTGCTCTGCAGTCTGTGGGGTATGTTGGTCCCTGCCTCTTCTATATTAAGCTCGATGGTACATGCCTAAGTGCCTAACCCTATTCAAAAATAGTCCTTACTTTGGAAACAGATTTTCTTAAAAAAAATATAAGAAAACTAAATTGAATGGCTCAAAATATAATATATTACAAAACAACTGAGAGTAATTTACTTACAACAAATAAGTAATTTACGAGCAGATTTGTTACAAATGGAAAATGCCATGTTGCCCTGCAGCAACATGTTGCACAAGAGATCAAAGAGAGCACCAATCGGTTCCTAATCAAATTCGATTTTGCGGTTAAACGTGGATAATTTAGAACGTGTTGGTTGTTTCATCATTCATCATCAACAACCACGAAAAGACCGTAGTATACAGTCTGTCCATACTGGACAAACCAGTATACAGTCACTGTATTATACTAGTAGGTATGGTCTTTTCGTGTCCAGACAGTGAATCATGGATACAAATGTCAAAATAGCATAGGTACCCGGCTATTAGCAAGAGAGGGAAACATATACCTATCGCTCCTTATTCTCCTCCCTCTGTAGGAAGCATAGCATCATATTAGCATCTGTATGCTAATGGGGAAGAAAGAGATGTCTAATCCCATGCCAAAATTTACTAGGTGTTTATTATTTTTGTTGAAGCTTTCCGTATACAAATGACATTTGTATTATTATTAATTTAAAGTTTTACTTAATTAAATTGCAATAAGACGTATTTCGTACGTCGTAAGATTAGTACTTGGGAGACCGAGCTTTGAAAAGTGGTTTAGCCGAACGATAAAATAATTAAAATAAACATAAAAGAAAAAGAAATAATAAGAATCACAGAAATATTTATCTTACCGGGATTCGTCCCTACCACATTCCGAATTTCCAAACAATGCAAAAATTATACGTAGGTACGCATACCAAGCTGCCAATCAGACTGACGTAAGAGTCGAAATTATTTATATTTATTATTGCACGACGAAATTAAAAACACATATTGCTTACAATGCGCAGTGTCTTAGGGACAAGACCAGCTAGATCGATTTTTCTCTCCCAAAACTCCCTGCATACTAAATTTCATGGTAATACTTGTAGCCGTTGTCGAGATACCGATAGTATATGTAATGTATACAAGTATAAGATAACCAAAATATATAACTAATACCAATAAATAAATAGGTATAAGACTATAGTCAATTTTACACTTCTCCACTGTTCACAGGCCTTAGAATGTAGCTGTCTGTCAAGCTTCGTTAAGTAGCGCTTCTGATAATAGAGGCAGTTATGAGATAGGTACTAACCCCGTTTACTTATACGTTAAGTAGCGCTTCTGATAATAGAGGCAGTTATGAGATAGGTACTAACCCCGTTTACTTATACGTGAAAAATGAAAATACATAATTAATATTTTGGCTTTTGGTTTACTTTTCAATGATTTTTGTTTGCTTGGAAGATTGTGTACTTTACTTAACAATGAAAGCTTAGCGCATATATACATTCAGCGCACGTGACTAGATCAAAAGTTAAAATGAGAAGTCAATATTGTTTCTGATTTTTTATTATTCAAATATTTTATTTAATGGCTGTAACATGATATTGCAATATAGGTATTAGTTGGTGAGAGCTTCTATACATAAACCCCCTTACTAATAAAAAGATTTACACATCGGATAACTTAAACAACGTTGCTGTCTTTGTCTGTTAAGTACTTTTCCAACGCATCAGACAAAGACAGCAACGTTGTTTAAGTTATCCGTTGTGTAAATCTTTTTATTAGTGAGGGGCTTGATTTTACTGAATGTACTATGTAGTTTGTTTCCTTTTATGGGTTCATTTTGCATATTTTTGCGGGAATGCCGTGTAAACAATAATTTTCTTACAGCTTTTGGTAAATGTTTTAGATTTTCCTTGGTTGTTCATCTCCTCTATGGATGCAGAATCAACGGTAACTCCCGTTTCCCATTCCTTGGTAAGTTTGAGACCACTCAGAACTTTATTTCTGAAAAATATAGACGAAGTCTAGATACTTTTCAATCTTTTTAATAAGAGTATTTAGATACCTTTTGGTGTGAAATATGTAAATAATGCCATGATGGCTTAGGTCTAAGATAAATAATTCACTCATACTGTCTGCTGCACAAGATGTAAGTAGATATTAATAATAGGAAGTATTATTTTGAATAAAATAATTTAAATGTTTCATCGTGATAATATTATTTCGCTTGTTTTAAACTTAAGTTTTATTTATACGCGTACATATTACATACATATATCTTTTCAATGATTTATCTGTAGCAAATTCTAACAGAGTGCCAAATGTACTGCCAAGATTAGAACATTAGGTGGAAAATGTATTCTCATAATATTGTTTGTATTGTATTCTTACACCAGCTCAGACGTAACATCGAACCGGAGAACTTTGTACCCCAGATCATGTCCCCGGTGCATGGACGCCTTCACCAGCACCTGAGCCACTTGTGAGGCCCGGGGGATGTCGGGGGGTACCAGGAGCACTATCTAGAGGAGGATCACAGTTAGTTAAATTGTTGGAGAAGCAAATAGATATGGGGTAACTAGCCAGGCTAAGTTCCAATTTCACCAACGCATGTAAGTGTTAATAGTTTATCTAAATATCGTGTCTTCTCATTAAGGCTTTAACAGGCGTTGGTGAAATTGGGACAATATCTAAGAGGATTGACGATATCTATGTTACGTTCTATATTAATGTATTATGTGTAGGTATTTATGTAAAGAACTCCTAGTTTCAATTGGAGATTAGAGAGATACCAAAACGACTAGCCGACCGGCAGTCATAGACCGACGGAGCTAAAACGGCCTTCCGGCCATTAGCGTAGACCCATCCGAAAAAAAAGAAAACAATTGGAGACCGAAATAAAATCTACCAATGACTGCGGTCATTGGTAGATTTTGTTGGCTATTAGCCATTGGTGGCTACTCTCAAAAATATTTATAAATATATCGTAATTTTTTTAACGACTCAGATTTTTGACGACTTTTAAACTTTACACTTCTTGGAGCTACAACTGGATGCACCGCGCTCATATTATGTTTTCAAGTAAATAGATTTCAAGGTAGGTATTTCGAATTACCTGTAGAATTTGTGACACCATATACTTCTGATGCAGCGCCGGCGCTTGGAGGAGCTGTGCGCTTAGTAGAATTAGTTTTTTGGAGCTATCACATTGGATGCACTGTGCCCATTTCTCCAGCAACATCGCATCAAAGGGACTGAGACTAGTGTTGAGAGCTAACCCTCGGACATGTAACCAGCCGCGATTGGCTTCTTGCTGTTCAGCCAACATGGTGTGCCCTAGGTGAGCCAGGAAATTATGAAGAACTTACGAATACTATGCCGCAACATAAGATCACGTAAGTAGGGATAAGAAATGTGTTTTTGCGTGCTGATCTTATGAGTCCTTTCTAAAAAAGGGCTCTTTTTTATTATATTAAAATGAAAGGGGCACAGATAGTTCATATAGCACGGATTAACACAACACAAAGGACAGCATTTATAATAAATGTATTCTATTTATTAGCTATTGGCTGAATAGATTTTCTTTCGTAATGCGCTACGAATTTTCTATGTAACTGCCAGTAACATAGTATATTATTTATCTGTCGTTATATTTCTTTGATATCACTGCTAGCTCTAGCTAGTAAGCTAAATCTCAAAACCTTGACTTAAACTCCTGGATAGCAGGTCTGTGATGACGGTAACATGACTTTTACTGGTCGTTGGGATGTTAGCACCAGGCCACAACAGCGGCGCGTTCAATTGGACGAAGCGGATCACCCTTGGAACATCACTGGGTCTAGCTCTTCGAACTCGAAAATGCACTAAGCTGCTTGTTCCTTGGGCCTAAAGTAAGTTTTTGGCATTGAATTAAACTTTAGCGTCAGTGAGCAAACAGATTCTAAGGAGATGAGAGATTCTATTTACATTTTTATTAGTAATTGCTAATAATAATTCTTTATACTTAATAATTTCATTCAAATAACCACATTTTAATAATGATTTTAGTTATTGAATATAAATAACGTTGCAGACAAACGTTCATAACTACATAATCGAGGAGGTTCTTTTTAAAACCTGACTATTCCACTTTTAGTGTTTTTTCACAATCTGAGAAAATAGTTAAATAATTAACAGTTTGTTTTGATTTCCATAAGGAATAATCTATTTTTGACGATATCATGAATTTTAACCTTTTTTGGTGTAATTATCAAGTTTTGGGCCAATTTTATTTTCGCGGAGTGTAAATTTGAATGTTAAAAAAATCACTTTCATCAAAAGTGCAATAGTCAAGTTTTAAAAAGAAGCCCCTCAATTATGGTATAATTGTAGCATGATGTATAGTCACGAAGGCTGATTCTCCTTTATAGGGAAGCCGTCTCCTTTATAAAATAGGTAGGTATTTGGATGAGGGTCTTCAAATGGTAAGTGGTAAGTGAAGTCGATAGGAATGGAGTTACAGGACCCTCACGTCACTGATAATGTTAATAACTGCCGGATAGGTCTGTGGATGACTGTCGTTTTTATAGGGATTTAGTCTAAATCTCAAGTGATTTCTTAGTTTTCACTAAATTATAACTATAATATTATTTTAACACTTTTCTCACACTTAACCTAATACTTACCATAACCTCCTTGTTCCTTCTTGGATCGAATGGAGAATCCACAAAATTCCTCCACCCTATTTTAATAGGCTTTCTTCGAAAAGGAGTTCTGATTTGGAGAGGAAGGGTCTTAATGAATGTGGACATAATTGGAGGTTTACCTATTTATTATTGTCTTATGAGGATTGTATTGTTTGGATTGTACTGCCGGATTGTGTACATTTTGGTGTTTATTTAGTATTACATTTTATGATTTAACATTTTTGTTACATATTGAGTTGACAGCCATTGCAATTTGCATATTAATTTGTTAGTTTGACTTGTTTTTGACAAATGACATTTCATTTTCCACGAAATGGCATGGAAAGGAGACAAAAACGTTTTTACTATTTTACTATGATTTACTATTTTATTGGCCTCAATTTAGCTATCGTAGAACATCATCGCCGTATTCGGTATGCGGAAACAGAAAAAATAAAAAAGTAAAACCAAAAAATATATACATTTATTATATGAATTCACGAAATTTTGTACAATACAAAAAAGTGAACTGGTAAAATTTCTAAATGATGATGTTCCATAAACTTTTTTAGTTAATCTCGGCATTAGATGCGGTGAATTAACAGAGGAATAAGTTTTCAATTAGTTTTTGCGACGCCGTTGACCAGTTTGTTTGGGTTTCTAATGCACTGTGTAATTGTGGTTTGGAAACATTTGCCGCAAACATTGGCTTAACAATTTCATTTTGAGAATAAAATCTTAAAATGCGAAGATATAAAATGTTATTTAAGTAGAAAATTTTATAAAATGCAGTATTAAATATGAAATAGAATAAGAATATAATAAGTAGAATTGTAAATGTAATAAAATAGTAGTTTAGAATGTCTCTTGTAAATTATTGACTAAAACATAGAAAACCTAATTTTAAATTCAGACTCCTATCATTATCCTTAACTAAAGTCATATAAACGATTGTATTTGGTTTCAAAATATAAATATTACAATTCTTATGACATTTAATACTAATAACATTGGATAGAAAGAAAGAAAAAAAAAGAATGAAGATAGAAAGAAAACCCAGCGAATATTTACGGAGATTAATAAGTATTCAGCTGATGTATTTTTCTTCTCTTCTCTTTCTTCTTACTTCTATCCTTAATACCTATCTAGTATATATGATAATTTTATAATCTAGGCCTTTTTTTTCTGTTGACACCTCTTTTCTCCACACCTCCACTAATACTCTTTACTCCTTATATCCTCCATCTAGTTCTTCTTAGCATATCCCCAGTGTGATCCCCCCTCCTTCGCCCCCTTCTTGCCGTGCTGCCCGTGATGCTCATGATGTTCCTCATGCCCGCGCTTTCCATCATAGCCCTTGTGGTCAGCATCGATGTGGCCCTTGTTACTGTAAGTAAAGGAGATTTAGTTATTCAGGCTACTCCTTACAAGTTTTTTAAGTCTTCTTGGGACTTAATAAAAATAATAACAATTCTTACAAAATATGTTTACGTGATGTGCCTTCCTGTTGTTGCTCTCCTCGCCGTACAAGCTCAACGCCAATGCTGTAACGGCTGTGTTTCCTGCTCTTATACTAATACAAAACTCTCTTACCATTTTCCCGTTATCCTTTTCTCGACCCAATTCTGCTACAGTGATTTTAAATTATTCATCTTTAACAAGTTTCTTACCTGTATCCCTTCTTGCCCTTCTCAACGAAGTCATGCCCGGCGTTCACGTGATGTGCCTTCTTCTTGCCGCTCTCGTTGCTGGCGTGCTTGGCGTTGAACTTGCCGTAACGGTGGTGTTCCCCGCTCTTGTGGTAGTCGTCGTAGAACTTGTGCTCTTTGTGGAATTCGTCTTTGTGGTATTTGTTGTGGAAACCTTCAAGAAATTAAATTTTATAGCTTATTTTATCTTAATGGTTGACTCATTATGATATCACCAAAAATCAAGACGGAATTGAGTTCCACTGGCAATAAAAGCATATAAATATCTATTGATTATGGTAAACATTTTTATTTTATTTAGATTATGAAGAGCCTGAGCGTGGCCTGAGTCAAAGAGTTAACGAGCCATGTTACTTCCTCAGATTTATAACTATAAAGTTACTACCGCATCAGAATGACGTGTTACATTTGAATGACAAACCATCTCTGCATAGCGTCCGGCACGAAGTTCCGCTACCGGCTACCGCATAACAGTTTTGAGTTTCATAAAGACCATCACACAATAATAATTAGTAATAATAATAATATTATAGTGTCGCGACTTGCGTGAAAGCATTAAAGAAATGCAAACGTCGACTGTGTCCGGCAAAAGCGCAAGTTGAAATCTAACCTTTAAATAAATACCTTATCTACTTCTTTCAGTAAAAACATTAAAAGAAAAACAAAACAACACTAAATTGCTAATTGTCGGATCACAATATTTTTTGCCTATTCGTCGATGAAACATTTATCTGTTCAATGACATTGACCTAATAGTTTAGAAATCGAGGTTAATAAATTAAACTATCATATGCATTTCGTTGTAAGTAATAGTCGAAAATATGGAGTAGGTACCTACCTATTGTTCGAGAAAATTTGCGGTTAGAAAGCTGGTTACATAAGTTTTCTGTAGTTGACCTCGAGTTATGCTCTCTATTGTCATAATGGTTTACATTCCAGATGCGGAAAATTTGTTTAAATGCGGAAAATTTGTTTAAATGCGGAAAATTTGTGTAAATGCGGAAAATAGGCACCGTCCACGTCAGCTGCGTAAAATAAAATCGCGGAGTGCGTTACGCAGTGATAGTAGGCGTTAGAAATAAGTTGTATTAGTAAATCAATTAAGATTACGATAATCTTGAAAGTAAATAAACTATAATTATTAGTTTCTTTAGTTTCTATAGTATATTATATTATAGTATAATATTATATATTTAATATCGCGTTATAATGAAAATGTTACGCTATAAAAATACTATGTTATTGTGTTGATTTACCTCATTATAAACATTTGTTGATTGCCATAGTTATATTATTATGGTACACATACTGCAGTTACATTATATTTTAATCACATTTCAAGTGATCATAATATATTATTATACTAATGATAAGTGTAACTAGCACCCAATGCCCATGTGCACGCGGAATCCGAAGAATGAGTTGACTCAACAGGATAGAAAATATTTTTATTAGAAAACGTTAAATAACGTGGAGATCCTAATCTTAGGTGTGAGTTTAAAATACCCATAATGCACCACAGCAATGCGCAACCACATAACATACCGTTAGACGATTATTCATTTACCGAGCTTAAAAAGAAAAAAGATTACCTTTCGTCTTATGCCCCTTCTTATGCCCTTTCTTCTCGTCGAACTTGGCGCCTCTGTGTCCATGGGCCTGCTCCTCATGACTGCCCTTATGGTCGGCGTGGTCGTGGTGTTTCTTCTTCTGACCAGCAGCGTCCTCGTACTCTTTGCGATGGTGGTCGTCGGTTTTGTGGCCCTTCCCGCCTTTGTCGACGTGGTGGTCCGTCTTGAAGCCTTTTACCGTCTGAAAGATAATAAAGTGGTAAGGTTTATAAGGGTAGTTTTATTATTGAATCGATAAGAGTAAAATATTTAGGTAGTATATATATATATATTAATACGTGGAGCAAATTTTGCGTACGGATGAGAGTGAAATTTGGCACAAGCAAAGTTTATGCAGAGGAAGGCATGCCGAAAGGTAATATTTTTTAAAATAATGCTTAGAAATACCTGAAATTTCAACAACACACATTACCATGCGTTTGGTACACACATCCCTATTTCTATACACATTTATATATATTTTGACGACCTCTGTAGCTTAGTGGTTCAGCGCTTTGTTCCTAAAACGGGGGGGTCGCGGGTTCGAATCCCGCCGAAGGAACAAAAAGTTTTTCGTGTTCATAGGTCATGGATGTGTATTAAATATGTGTTTAATATAATAAAAACTTTAAATATATGTATAGTATAAAAGTATTAAATATACTTCCCGTTTTCTGGTACCTGTAACACAAGTTCTTCGGATACTTAGCACGGGGCCAGATTGACGTGGTGTGAAGCGTCCATAGATATTATTATTATTATATTATTATACACAAACATAGTGTATTTATAAGCTATAGACAGTTTGGACACATTGTGTTTGAAATTTGTAGTGTTGTACCTTTAAGAAGTTTAATCGATATTGTTGTCGCACCGAGAAAGTTATTAGTAATTGAAACCAAATAAATTTTCGAATCACCGTCAAACAAAATATTTTTTGTATTTGAATTGTCAAAACTATATCGATGGTCGATTCATTAATGTCAATCCCTTTGAGTTTTGACGTTCGGTTTCATCGTGAAAAACATGAGTGAAATTTTATTTCTCATAATTATAATGGAACTGGACTGATATTCTTATTTCTTTTAATTATAAATTAATAATTATAGTATATAATTATTATCGCTACCTCAGCAAGATTAGGCATCTTATTTATTACTATAATTATACCACTATACTATTACTATAACTATACGATTACTATAATTATACCACTTATCTCTTATTTATTTAGACTACTCTAAATATAGCCAAATTAATAGGATATAGAATCTATCTATACCTTTTCATCTCACTAAATCTGGATAGCATTTTCCACGATTGCGAATTAAGTTTTGATTTCCTATTCATTCTATTATCTACTTTGGATTTTACTGTATTTGACTATCTAATATCTATAGCTACTGAGCTCTTAAAACAAGTGCATAATGAAGGTTAGATAAATATCATAATAATATTATGTGTAACTATCTCATCCCGGCATATAGCCAGGTTTCGGGTGTTAAAGAGTTTTTTTTTTTAATATTTTGTGATGTAACACACTGGCATTACGTTAGCAGGTAATATATTATATTCTTTGACACTGGTAAGCTTAAAAACATTTAAAAAATATAAAATCAAAAGAACTTACATATAGGACCTAGATAATAAGAAGAATTTCAAAATTAGTAATGTTACTTAAAGTTTTAGAGATTTATCATTGTGAATTATATAATAACAACTATGGGTTAGTAACTATTATAATAGTCGAAACTATGGATCTTTGGGGCCCCAGTGCCAAGCATCTTTTTAGGGATTTGACCAAAAGACTGGTCGACAAAACTAATGACCTAAGGCTGGCGCTTACCTCGGCCAACGTATCAGTTTGGCCATACAGCGAGGCAATGCTGCCAGCCTCTTAGGTTCTCTACCCTTAGCCTCCGACCTAGATTCAGTTTTTTACCTATTATTATTCAAATATATTTGTTTTGTTATTATGGTTGTTACGCTCTCATACTCGTCTTATAAATTCTGCCATCATTCCACTAAAATAATTTCCATTGCAAAAGTAACGAATCAGTAACTTCACCAATAAACTATATTTTGTTAAATATTATGATTATTAAAAATGTACCTTCCAAGACATAATAATAGTATTCTTTATTTCCGAGAAATTGGTGTACACTGTTCTTAAGTTTAATTGGTTTCACAATTTCTACCTCATTGAGCTGTGGAAATATTGATATTATGATTTCTTTTAGTGCATATATAAATTATTTAAACCATTTAAAGGTAGCACATCAGAATTCATAGTAATATTGGCATAGAAAGGACACATCAAAATAAATAATTATTAATTGAAACAATAAATGTAAAAGTCGTTGACATCACCATAATAAAGTAAAAAATATTCTGTTGATGTCAACGATACTTAAATATGTAGTTATTTAAAACAAAATCAATGAAAGAATAATTTAATAAATTATTCTTATTATCCATGGAAATCAGTTAATTATAAATGTATGTATTTTTTCAGAAATTTATTTAATTGCCTTACCTTACCACCATGCTGCGCGTTGTGTTTCCCGTGATGATTGTTCCCTCCACCCTGCGCATGTTTATGTGAGTGAGGGTGATGGACATGCTGATGATGACCAGCAGCTGGTGATGAGTCTTGGTCTGATGATGGTGGCAGTGATGGGTCCTGAGCATAAGAAACCTGAGCTAGCGGTGGGCCCTGAGCGTAAGCATGGGACAGTGACTGGCCCTGAGTACGAGTATAAGCCTGGGCTAGCGATGGACCTTGAGCTCCAGATGCTTGGGCCACTGGTTGGCCTTGAAACAGTGGTAAGCCCTGGTCCGGTGTAGCCTCAGGGGCCAAATGATGAGGATTAATGAGGTTAGGCGCAGCCGGAGCTGGGACGACTTGTATCGGATCAGCATGCACACCAAACGTCAGAGGCCCAGCACTCACTTCAGGGTTAAGGTACCTCGGTCTGGGAGCCGGCGCGTACACTCTATGGTAATGTTCAGCGCTGGCTGCCAACATCTCCTCGTACGGAGGCGCCGACGCCGCTGCATCTTCCAAAGCCTCGTGGACTTCGTATTGGTGTACATGGCGTGGATTCCGTACGTATTTCTTTCCTCCTTCGGAGCGTTTAACCCTGTAATACTCTTCTGATCCTGGATTCATATACTCCCGTCCATCCTCGTAGCGTTTAACCCTGTAATGCTCCTCCAGCGGTCCCGGGACGTACACATCCCGTTTGCTCCTATCATGCTCCTCGTAATCCTTGTAATGCTCATCCAAGTCTTCCTCCTCGACCCATGGCTCGTCAGGGGCCTCGGAGGCCGCAAGTACTGCGACCATAAGCAGACAGAGCGCAAGTCTCATTTTGACTGACTGATATCTCGCCGTTTTTTTGTTATATACTGCACCTTTCACTCAGTTATTACGTTCGTCTGGCGTGGCCGCGCGGTGATCACTGGAAGAAAGCGCTGTTGTCTTCCCGCTATGAGCAGACTAGGTAGCTAGTGGGCAGCCGTGGCAGCGTCGAGACTTGAGATTAGACGCGGTCAGGGACACGCGTTGTTTATTATCTACCTGCAAACACTCTGTTTGTTCTGCTATATTCACAGAGTACTTCGTCATAAGTCATAACGCCACAGAATATATTCAAGTTTTAATTACATAGATTTTTTTTTTAATTTTAGTTATTTTTACTTCAGAATCTAAGATTATAAAACAATAGGATCATAATATTGTAACGTAATTAATTTTTGATTTTATGAGTTATTGATTCAAAAGAAGATGCCACCGGTTCTTCTCGCCGGGCTACTTCCCGAACCGGTGGCTGGCATCATGTAGGCTCCATTTTCAGAAAGTGTATAATATAGTTTAATCTGAGACAGTTAAAATAAAAATATCTATTCTGAAGAATTTCAGTTTTAGTTTGACGTTATTGATACTTATATCGCTAATAGACTATTAGTAATAGTATGCACTTAACAGTAGTTTTTTCTTAGAAAGTCCTGTTTAGTGAAAAAACGGTTTAGTTAATATTTTTATAAAGCCCAAAATTAGCATTATTTGTTCTCTAAAGAGGCGTTGGTATTTCTGCTTCAACGCATCTGTTTTGGCGTACATCCAGAACTATTAGTGGTCTGTCATGGTACGGTCGCCGACAGACCCGGAGTCCAATATTTCGATCTTTTTACTATGACAATAAGGTCCAAAAGTCGTACACCGGGTTTGTCAGCGACCGTGCACTGCTTACGTCTTCGGCATTGCGCAAGTCCACGCCTGTTAAGTAAAAATAAACTAGATAATTGATTATTATCAACAGTATTTTTACGCAGTAGTTGAGATCTGACTATGTTTTTATGGTTGAACGGGCAGATGGATCGCCTTAGTAAGCTAATAGACACCTGCCACACCAAAGCAGATCCAATTGATAATATCTTTAATGATAGGCAATTTTAGTTAGTTATAAGTATAACACATTACGTGAAAAACTAAAAAGTAGCTACCTAAGTTTTTCTCTGGACAATTTAATAGGCTATTTGACTAAATTATTATTGCATAAATGAATAGAACTCTAAAATATAAGTAAATTCTCAGAAGAAACAGTTTATTAAAAATCAATATTTTCGAAGACACAGCGATTTGTAATACAGAATTTTGCAAGTGTCATGAAACGTTCCATACAAAAGTCTGATGTCACACGTTCCTGCAGTTGTATGCAACATATAGGTCGCAAGAACATATTTGCAGATATCTTCGTAATTATTGCGTTTATAATTATTACTATAACGAATGTTTTTGTATTTCATGTAAGTAAATCATTTAAGTAGAGGTTTTTCACTAATTACATAAAAAGTATTCCAACTATTCTGTTTATACAACTTTCAAATACAAAACTACACATAAAAATGTATATATTTTTATATGGCATATATTTATCAAGTAATAATATCTCAATGTTTCAGAATATCTAAATGAAACTAAACGATATTTTACATGTAAGTAGTCAACTACGGTACTGTGTGAACATTATCTCGTGTATATTTAGCAATATAGGTATTAATAAGCTTTTTGTAGTTTTTAAATATTTTTATTTATTATTTTAACAATTACTTAATATAGTATAATAAGTTCGACCCTAATGGCTTTTAGATTCACTAAATATAATTAAAATATCTGCTTTCAACTGATAAAATTGTCAATAGGACAAATATAAACCGTTTTCAAGGTTCCTTGACCGGCCTGCGTAATTCAGGTCTATCACGAGTCATTGTCACGAATAACTAAACAAATAATTAAACTTAGCTAAGATAGCAGGTTTTTTCTTCAGGAAAGATCTCCAATTGAAATAGAAACTTATTGTTATTATCTTTATCGATTACTGCCTGGCTCTCTTCACTCTCTTGGCACAGAATATATATATTCTGTGCTCTTGGTTTGTTACTCAGTACTCGGGGGTTCAAATACCACTAAGTTTTTAATGTTATATACTCGTATATAAGATAGTGGATTTTGATGTATAATTTTCACCTCATATTGTACCTACTTAGATAAAAAAAAGTTAAAAGAATTAAACCTCAGATTAAACTATACCTAAATAGCATATATGCCCGGCTATTAGCAGAAGGAGGAGACATGTATCGTTCCCTTTAATCTCCTTATGACATGCTAATGGGGAAGAAAGAGATGTCTTATAACAATAAAAATTTTCAAAACGGTTACATACAAAAATTTTCGATAGCTCTTGTTGAAGCTTTCCGTGCACAAATGACATTTTATATAGCTATCAATATAAGATATCACTTATTCCATTGCAATAAAGTCGTAATTCGTACATCCTGTTAACATTACAACAAAAATACACAAACCTATTCAATTTTGAATTTTCCAAGGAATTAACTCATTTTTGATGAATCCTATGCTCCTATTGGCTATGATTCTTATACCCAACTAATCATTATTTACGAGGGCTGCACTAAAAGTATCGGGAATGGAATATTTCCACTGTTCCTGTCATATTAAAATCTTTTTAATTTAAAACTCCTTGGTTTTAAAAATCGAATACCGTTTATTTATTTAAAAAAAGATTCTCGGTCTTGTCACAAGGTCTTGTCAAACTTGTTTAGTTGTTGAGAAAATGGAATTGACTCGAGAAAATTCTAGAGCGATGATTTATTATGACTTTCGAAGTGGTTTAACACAAAAACAGTGTGTTGACCGGATGATTTCTGCATTTGGTGATGAAGCCCCATCCATAACCACAATTTATCGCTGGTTTGCTGCATTTCAACGTGGACGTGTCAAGCTCAGTGATGATCCCCGTGAAGGTCGTCCAAAAACTGCAGTCACCCAAGAAAACGTTGATGCAGTGCGTAAGCTGATTGAGGAAGATCGACATGTGACATACCGCGAAATTCAGGCAACTTTAGACATTGGCATGAGTCAAATACAAATAATCTTGCATGAACAATTAGGTGTAAAAAAGTTGTTTTCCCGATGGATACCGCATTTGCTCTGTGAAGAGCAAAAAGCGGCTCGCGTTACTTGGTGCGTCAGAACTCTCGAAAGATTCCACGCAGGATCCTCAAATGCTATATACAACATCGTATCAGGTGACGAATCCTGGATATACGCGTACGAACCCGAAACAAAAAACCAGTCACGAGTTTGGGTGTTCGAAAATGAGTTAAAGCCAACAAAAACAATTCGTTCACGGAGTGTTGCAAAAAAAATGGTGGCCACGTTTGTCTCCAAAACCGGCCATGTTGCGACTATTCCTCTTGAGGGACAAAGAACAGTTAATGCAGAATGGTATGCTAACATTTGTTTGCCACAGGTCGTTTCTGAACTCCGTAAAGAGAACTGCAACCGCCGCATCATCCTCCATCACGACAATGCGAGTTCTCACACCGCGCACAGAACAAAAGAGTTTTTAGAGCAAGAAATCATAGAATTATTAGACCATCCGCCGTATAGCCCCGACCTAAGCCCTAATGATTTCTATACTTTCCCTAAAATAAAAAATAAATTGCGTGGTCAGAGATTTTCATCACCTGAAGAAGCTGTGGACGCCTACAAAACGGCCATTTTGGAGACCCCAACTTCCGAATGGAATGGTTGCTTCAATGATTGGTTCCATCGTATGGAAAAATGTGTCAAATTTCGCGGAGAATACTTCGAAAAGCAATAAACACATTTTTAAATAGTAATGTTGTGTCACTTCCTTGATTCCCGAAATTTTCAGTGCCGCCCTCGTATATGTCATTGTATTTCTTTATTGCACGGTAAATAAGTGACATTTAAATTTCGTAGCATACTAGGCTCTAGACTTGAGTATACTAGGCTCTTGCTTTTAAGTTCATTAAAAATTTTCTCGAATCATTTCTCAAGTGTTTTCGCACTCGTAAACGATAGCTTTTTTTACTCCCTTCTAGACGCGAATATACTATAAGTTGCTGTAAGTAAGTACTAGTGGATAAAATTGCGTGATGTATTGAATTGCAATTGAGTAACTGTTATCACGAGTCGCCATTGCAGATTATTAAAAAGCTGTAATAGTAATTGCATGTTCAACCTGACCTTGAATGTAGAAAGTTAATAATAATAATTCTATTAATAATAAAAAGAGTTGTTACGCACAGAATCACGAATCGGTATTATTCGGGTTACCAAACTAAAAAGTCTTTGTTAAAAACGTTCGTTGACTTTACTTAAATTGTGACTGAGGTTTCAATGGCAAAATTCCTAATTCGTAAGGTATCTGCCTCAAAAGCTATGATAAATCTTGGAAGAATAATGGAAGGTACACTGAAGTCTAAAGTCGCCGACCGATTGGCCGACACAAATTCTAAAAAATCGGATTTATATTTTTTGCTTCGGTTGATCGTTTCTGAATCATTTGTGAACGTTTCTGACACCTTTAGTTTCGTTTGTGACTAATGGACCGAGATCCCAGGTCCACCAAACTGTTAATTATTTAGAAATTTAATTTTGGCTGACCGATTAGCCGACAGTCGTTAAAAAATCGTTTGCAACTTCCATAATAAACTAGCTTTTGCCCGCGGCTTCGCCCGCGTAAATACAGTATGACAATGTACTTTTTCGGGACAAAAAGTAGCCTATGTGTTAATCCAGCTAGCTAGCTCAAACTACTACATACCAAATTTCATCAAAATCCGTTCAGTAGTTTTTGCGTGAAAGAATAAGAAACATCCATACATCCATCCATCCTCACAAACGTCCACATTTATAATATTAGTAGGATAACCTAACCAAGAGCATGTCAGACACGTCTAAGGAGGGTTCCGTAGCTACCAACGCGTAGGTAATAGGTTTTCTTAAAATTATTTTAAAATTTACAGTCCGCGTTCGCTTTTCTAAAGCGTTTTTAGCATGAAAGCGTACAAGTTTCTTTCTCCTATAGTTTAGAAATGGCGGAGGGGGGGGGGGGGGGGGGGGGGGGGGCTAATACACCACTTTGTAAGCCGATTACTCGAAAAAACCTTGCTATTATTTTAAAAGACCTATTCAACGATAACCCTAACGATGGGGTAGGCTCTCGACTCCGAAGTCGTGGGTTCGATTCCCGTATTGGAACAACAAAAAATGTTGTTTCTAAGTTTAGTTACGACAATGCAGGTCTGATCACCTGGTTGTCTGACAAGAAAGATGATCCATGCGTCGGATTAGCATGTAAAAAGTCGGACCTGCTCCTGATATCTCGCCAGTCGTATAGGTTATCCGTTACAACCGCAAAGACAAACAAAGTACAAAAACCTATTTTTTAGTAGACTTTAGTTTTCATCCATGTATATTCTTCTTCCAAGCTATTTATAGTTAATAATTGTCATTTGTCAAAAAGCGATACACTCGATTCGATTTCGATTGTAGAAAGGAACTCATTATTTTTGAAGTAGGTAGATACCGGGTAAAATAATAAAACGAAGTGTAAAATTAAGCATTTATTATAAAACTTACACTTAAAGCAGTTATGCGTTTCAGTAGGAAAACGATCTGAAATAATATACAGCTATTTACACGCTTATGCTTGTGTTTTTTTATGATATACGCAATCGAGAAACGGATCGCCTTATGGGAAGCGATAACCCATAACTATATAATCGTATTGCCGGCCTGTATTTACGCAGATAGAAAATGTAAAAAGCCTTAAACTGTTTTGTAATTGTAATCTTAATCTGCAATCTGATATCTAATCTAGATTGCAGATCACCAATAAGTATAAGCAACAGTTCACACCGAGACTAGACGTGCCGCGCACGTGTTATGATAGCGTAAGTGATGAAGACCATTGAAACATGCACATTTTGTGTAACGAATAAAGTTCAATTTTGAATGTCTTTCTTAAAAAGAGCGCACCGCGTCGCATCTCGATGTAAGCTGACTAACTATTACGGCCGAATTATATATAATAATAGCTCCGTCAATTTTACGAGTTAAATGTTCGGTAAATACTCGTCCGCTGTCAGGCACAGACAATTATTTGTCAGTGGGGGCAAGATAAGTCACAGTCCTAGTCCTATCGGTACCTGCCTAAAGATGGTACGTGTTATGTGACTGCAATGTTTACAAAAAGTATGTTTCTTGACCAAAAAAGAAAAAGAAAAATTAATTGCCCTCTTGCCCCCAGCTAGCCTTAATTGAAAATTATATTTATGATATTATGTAAAATTAATAGATATGATTTGAACCTACAGAGGAAGATTTTTCCTACATTCGTTTCCTACATTATTATGTTCTTAGTTCAGTGGTACCGTAATAAACATGTTTACATATTTGTGAAAATCATGGCTTACGTATTAATTTGTATTTAGAGTCTTGTAATCTCAGATTATGAAACAATAGACTTGTAATATTGACATAGTAACATTTAACTCAGGATTAAGTGAGTACCTACAAATGTAATCCTAAAAATATTTACAAAATGTATGTACATAATATTTTAATACTTTTTAAAAACATCTTAGTAAAATTTTGGCCACTTTATTATACCTAAGTAATATGATAAGTGATATTTTTAAAATATGATATTGGCTGTAGTTGAAAAACTTTTCTACATACTTATTTACTATCCGTAAGTCACTTTTGTCATCACTAACGCATTAGGTCTGTCGATCTAACATTTCACGAATCCATGATTTTCCAAATATCTCATATGAGTATCCATTTATTTATTAATTGTTTATGAAAAAAAAAAATCTCCTGGTATTCGATACAAAAAAAAAAATCATCTTCAGAACACTCATAGAACTTTTGAGTTTAGGATTAAGTGTGTAGGGTTATTTGGAGTAAATTTTTTATCAACCTTGAGTATTTTGTGCAAAGATATAATTATTATAAATAATGTTCTTATAGTTCCATTTATACTGTTTACATTTAAAAAATAATTTTGAACTAAAATGTCTTCGTCATCTCAGACACGAATGGCGTCAAGTCTGGCTCTTTCTTCTTCTTCTTGTGGAGAGGACAGCTTCTCTTTAGTCCACTCTCAGACTTGTTGTGTGTGGGTTTGTACTGAGTGGATATCACGCTCTTCCTTGCTACGCTCTTTTGGCAGCTCGCTGTGTCCATTTCTGTTCTAGAAGTTTTCACGGCTGGTACCTCTAGCTGCTTGTGGTCTAAGCAGGTTGAGGTTACCTGCAAAGAGAATAAATAACATTGAACAATTACTTCTTAGTATAAGTATGGAAGAAACCTTAAAAATATTTTTATTCTAATACAAACATTTTTTTTTATATTACCAGCTAATGTAGACAGCTGAGCCAAAACAGCTTGTTATACGAGGCAGGCCTTTCAAGAAAATACGAACTCTAAATTAACTAAAACTCCGATGCGCCCGCGCATGCCACAAGACTAGACAATAAACCTTAGAAGGACCTTTTTACGTCTTTTAGATGCTATTAGCCGCTAGCGCATACGATATACCCTGGCAAGTGATCTGTTTCCGTTATCAATGCTCATACCGAAAGAGCTGCCTGCTGCTAAGGCTGGTATAACTCGACCACACTATGCCGCTTTTGGGCCGCCGCGCCGTACCGCCGCCCAAGGGTTGTCTGTGTGACTCACCAGCGGCGCCCGCGTGTATCTCGCGGCACGGCCGGCCAGCTCACGCCGTAGCTGCCAAGCCGCCTCCGCCGCGCGCCGCCGCCGCCAGCCCGCCGCCCCACCACCTGCACTCTGCCATCTGGACAGGAGAGAGATAGTAGTAGATTAGTAGTGCTAGAAGACTAGTAGAAGGCTACTTCGCAACAGACTAGTGTAACGCAATATAAAATGTCGCAGCACACGTGTCAACTCTGAAACAAATCGGAAGAGAAGGGACATATGTTGTGCGCTCGATAGAACTGATGAATTGAAGTTCTTTGAAACCTTGTTTCTCAGTCATGGTCGTATTGGAAAATCCCAAAAAAATATATGTTAATCTGCATTATATTTAGCCGAGGACTGTCTTTTTATAAATTGAATTTTTTATTTAAATATTGATTTAAAAATGTGCTAAGTCCACCTTTTTTTTAAAAATTAAAACCTTTTTTCTCTACTTCTATAAGTTACACGAGTGTGAAAATTATTTCAGTATTTTAAGTAAGATAAGACTCAGGGGAAGGTCATTTTAGTTTTTGCAAATTTTGTCTCAAATATTTATAGCGATTTTTAGTCGGCGCGATACGCCCATGTCGCCTACAAAATTTGTATGGTACTTGACGCTTAAGGTCACTGGCGTTATAATAATAATAATAATAGCTCCCCACACTGATTTCAGTGATGGTGGCCGGTTTAATTGAAACCAGGCCAGCTACGCAGGAGTTATTTTATAGTGCCCAAGTGTGTGCGCAGTACACAAGAGCACTCTCTCTTCCTTTACTCTCGTAACCCAGTGGGACGAATAACCGACACGACTGGTGAGATATCAGGCGCAGGTCCGACTTTTTACATGCCCATCCGACGCATGGATCATCTTTCTTGTCAGACAATCAGGTGATCAGCCTGCATTGTCCTAACCAAACTTGGAAACAAGATTTTTTGTTGTTCCAATGCGGGAATCGAGCCCACGACCTCCGAGTCGAGAGCCAAGCTCTAAACCACTAGACCACGGAGGCTGTTATACATCACTGGCGTTATACAGAGCCTTAAGGCCACAGATCTACCGTCCGTACCGTACCGTATCAATATCTGCAGCAGTCGCGCGTGCTGCCCGCGGTCGCGTAGCAGCAGCGCGGCCGCCCGCAGTGCCGGCAGCGCGCCGCGACCGCCATTCCCACGCAGAGACACACGCAGCGCCGACGTATACTGTTCTAGCGCCAGCGGCCACAGGCCTGAAAATAACAATAGTATTGACTATTGTTATTCTATTGTATTGTAACATATTCTCTGCATATAAATATTATATCACGAATAAATAGTTTTGATAATAGTGATCGATACGAAAAACATTTTATTTGACTTCTTCTCATTAGAACACATGTAACGTATTAATTTTTAACCGGCTTCCAAAAAAAGGAGGTGGTTTTACGTTCGGCTGTATATATATACATATTTTGTTCTAATCGAAAGATATTTCGACTGTGAGTGCGGTATGAGTTTGTAAATAGATTATCATAGCTGTCTCTTTCACAGTAACCATCACTATGATCATCCCACATTGGTGACAACTCTGGTGTTGTATCCGTTGGTTACGATAATAATAATCGCTTACATGATTGTTGGGGGTAAAGAATTATAACACACCCACCTTTACCCCTATACCAATCCCCATAAAGTATATAGTGTTCCCAATTCCCAGGCTCCAGCTGTAGCACCCTGTCTAGTGTCTCCCTCTTCTCCCCTTCTGGTAAAACGTGGAGTAACTCCAGATGCGCCGCCACGAAGCCTGGCTCCAGAGTTATGCAGCGACGGAGCATCCTCAGAGAGTCTGCTGTACGGTTCTTTTTCCTAAAAATATAGGATAGGTATTAGAAATTATTAATGTCCAGTTACAAGTTTTTCAGCCGAAAAAGGAATCGAAGTTTCGACCGTGCTCTCGGATTCGGAAGAAATAGAAACTAACTCAAAGAAATTAGAATTATTTATCCCTTAGATTATAAAACAATAAGACTTATCCATGGTTAATTGAAATCTAGTGATTCATTTATTTGGAATAGCTTTCCTTTTGCCAGTAGAAGTTATCAATATAATATGTCTTACTAATATTACACGTAAGGATACATGGCTAACGTACAATAAGCCTAGCATACCTGGGATATTTTTATCCCGTTTTTTTTTTTAATTCTGCGCAGACAATTATTTTGATAATCACTCATTTTGTTCAAATAACAGCTTTATTTGTCCTAAGGATAAACCCTGCCTATGTAAATTTTGCACAAGATGTTATCAGTAGGTAACTGAACCTAAATGACGTCAATAAAAATGCAAAGAACGGACTTAACTCAGACGTACTCAGTCATGACGCATTAGGTAAATAAAACGGATAGAAGATGTAAAAGGGCTGAGACAAACAAAACTTACAAAGTATACGTTTGATATTCGTATTACAATAGTGTAAAGGAATATTTATCATCAAGTTATAATATATTAGGTCATTACATATGAAATTGGCGTTTTGTAAAGGAGGAACATAAAGTAGATTTTTTTTAATAATTTCCATCTAGTTTCTATCATGTGACTTTTCCAACGCATCAGACAAAGACAGCAACGTTGTTTAAGTTATCCATTGTGTAAATCCAAATTTAGAAAAAAAATGGTAATCTGTTGGAGCAAGATACGGGGAGTACGGTGGATGTCTTAGACATTCCAATTGATGCTCCTCTAATTTGGTAGCCGTCTGCTGTGCAGTGTGTGGTCTAGCGTTGTCCTGAAGAAGCAGTGGCCTAGAGCAAATGATCAACGTCGGTTGTTTAGCAGCTAGCTTTTCCATCATGATTTGCAGTTGCTGGCAATAGACATCTGCCGTAATCGTCTGGCCAGATTTAAGAAGGCTGTGGTGAACGACACCGGCACTAGTCCACCAAACGCTTAAAAGAATCTTTTTTTGAGTAAATTTTCGCTTGGGGCACGCTTTGATGGTTCGTCAGGGTTCAGCAATTGCAATGAGAGTTTCCGATTATCATACAGGATCCACTTTTCATCAAAGGTGACGATTCGATTTAAAATTCCTTAATTATTGTGCCGGTTGAGTAATGTAACGGAGCAGTCGACGCGCGTTTGTCGGTTTGCTTCAAGTGGATTGAAACAGATTTATCACTAACACCGCAGCCTGCAGCTAACTCGGACGTGGTTTTGCGATGGATCCGCTTCCACAATAGCCTTCAATTCTTCGTTATCAACTTTGGTATCCGACCGTCCACGGGGCTTGTTCTGCAGGTCGAAATTTCCAGAACGAAAACGTTGAAACCAAAAACGCACTGTGTTTTATTTTGCGACGCCGCCGCCATGCACATCATTAATCCTTCGAGCTGTTTCTGCAGCACTGGTGCCACGGTGGAACTCGTTCTCGAAAATAATATGATATGTCAAGTTTTCCATTTTGTAAACAGAGTGACGGAAAGAAAAAACCAAAAGAGGAAAAAACAAATGAATTACGGTTTTTTAACACAAATGCATGAGTAAATAGCGGTATAAATTTGAAATTGGAATTCCTAACCAAAGAAGATATATTTGAGATCAAAGTGGCCAGTACGACAAAATGCCAATTTCGTATGGTAAGGTAAGGTATGTACGTAAGGTATGTATGTACCTAATATAAACCAAATAGAAAAGTGAAGACAGAGTTTTGTCAAACAAAAACTGAAACCGGTTTTTATTACGTAGTGGCGAGTGCGCGTGTAGCTACGCAATACATACATAAAAAACCATACACCACGACAGCTCGTTACGTGTGACACTGTGTTTTAACACGGCGAGCGTAGTTTAGACCGGCCTCACTGTGTGGCTAAAAGAACTCTGTCTAGGTACTATTTATTTGGTTGCGCTCGCTATAATAAAAAAATAATATTATAACCCTGGCTTCTAAACAATATGCATTAGTAACGACATCTAATGAGCATTATTAAAAACTAAAGAAATTGTAAAACTTCGCTTCGTGGTATCATAATATTATTGTAGGTCATAATCTAATAAAATCAAAATTATGTACATGTACATTGAACATTAACCTCCCTTTCCAAAAGTTAGTTAAGTGAAAATTACAACGCGAATAAAATAAATAATGATTAATGCGTAAGTGTGGGTTATGACTTATGAGCAATGTTGCTCAAGATATTATTTTACCTATCTGTTGCAGATGACTACGAACAACTTCAATATTGTCTATGTTTATAGTACTTATTATCCATGAAGCTGTCTGTACGACAAGTAATACTTATACTACCCTTATAGACAAAGTTTGCTCGGATGTTGCCGTAGCGAGCGAGTCGACTATCACGTTACCGCGCTATTTCAGTTATTCTTCTGTGACCACTAAAACAACAGTACCAACTTGTACAACGTTCGGCGTTGACGCCTGCAGGAAGTGATGATCGGTGCGCTCCGCTGGCAACAACATGCAGAGGTTCTTGTGCGTACCTGTACAATTTGACGAGGTTGTATCTGGCGTTGACGTGGTCGCGGTTGTGCGACAACGGCTGCAGGAAGTGGGGCTCGGCGCGCTCCGCCGGCCGGCAACAACATGCAGAGGTTCTTGTGCGTACCTGTACAACTTGGCGAGGTTGTATCTGGCGTTGACGTGGTCGCGGTTGTGCGACAACGGCTGCAGGAAGTGGGGCTCGGCGCGCTCCGCCGGCCGGCAACAACATGCAGAGGTTCTTGTGCGTACCTGTACAACTTGGCGAGGTTGTATCTGGCGTTGACGTGGTCGCGGTTGTGCGACAACGGCTGCAGGAAGTGGGGCTCGGCGCGCTCCGCCGGCCGGCAACAACATGCAGAGGTTCTTGTGCGTACCTGTACAACTTGGCGAGGTTGTATCTGGCGTTGACGTGGTCGCGGTTGTGCGACAACGGCTGCAGGAAGTGGGGCTCGGCGCGCTCCGCCGGCCGGCAACAACATGCAGAGGTTCTTGTGCGTACCTGTACAACTTGGCGAGGTTGTATCTGGCGTTGACGTGGTCGCGGTTGTGCGATAACGCCTGCAAGAAGTGGTGCTCGGCGCGCTCCGCCGGCCGGCAACAACATGCAGAGGTTCTTGTGCGTACCTGTACAACTTGGCGAGGTTGTATCTGGCGTTGACGTGGTCGCGGTTGTGCGATAACGCCTGCAAGAAGTGGTGCTCGGCGCGCTCCGCCGGCAACAGCGTGCCGATATTGTTGTGGGCGCTGGCATACGACGGCCATAGCCTGAAAATTTATAGAACATTAAAAACTTGTAGCCAAACTTTTTTTTTAAAAGGCGTTACGTTGTTTGATGTTACAAAATGTAATATACCAGTATCTATATTATTATTTGACGTTAGTAAAACAGGCATTATAAAATTGTAAAAATAAATTAAGATTTAGTTTAGTTTTAGTTTTTACTTACGCGTTTTCGCAATTAATAGGTAAACATTTCTAACGCTCGGTCCTAATAATTAGTTGATTCCCCGGTGTAACATGACCTGACGGTGACCCGTGCTCCATTACAATTTTATTGCAATAAAATGTATGTCTTTACGCAATAAGATAATTTAAGAAAAAACATTGGTCGTTTAGGGTACTTAAGTGTGGTAGAATAACACTATTGGTAGAGAAATCAAACACGTAACACGACAAAAACCTTTCATTGAGTGAGATAATAATAATTTAAGAATTAACTAAACGGATTTTGATGATGTTTGGTACAAGGAATGATTAGTCCATGGGGAAGGACTAGGCTACTTATGTATGCTGAGAAATGTATGATTCCTGCTCGATATACGCATTTCTGGGCAAATGAAATTGCGGGCAACATCTACTAGAGCAGTATTATAAACGTAGAACATCGCGGATCTGGCGTTTATTTATAATGTTACTGCTGACTGCCGTCATCATATTTTACCTTGGACTTGGAAATCGTGGGTTCGATTCCCGCGTTAGTACAAAAAAAAATGTTGTTCCCAAGTTTGGTTAGGACAATGCAGGCTGATCACCTGATTGTCTGACGAGAAAGATGATCCATGCGTCGGAAGGTCATGTGAAAAGTCGGACCTGCGCCTGATCTCTCGCTCGTCGTGTCGGTTATACGTCCCACTAGGTTTTGAGAGTAAAGGAAGAAAGAGTGCTCTTGTGTACTGCGCACACTGCGGACACTATAAAAATAACTTCTACGTAGCTGACCCAGTTTCAAACTGGCCACCGTCACCGAAATCGGTGTGGGAATCCATTTTACTATAAGTTTACCTTAGTGCCTCCCTGTAGTGTTTAATCGCTGTCTCGGGCTGGTCCACGTCTTTCAGGAAGTTGGCGAAGTTGTAGTGCAGCTTCGCGTTGTGCGGCAGCACGGCCAGGTCCGCCCTAATAGCACAAATTAATGAAAGACGAAGATTCGATTCGATTGTACTACTGCTACAACGCATACGGTGTGTCCACGATTGTGTGGAAAAATTGTGGGCCGTTGTAGGACACGTCAATATTTTCAAATTTGGATCAATTTGGACCGTTCTATGAAAACTGTTTCTCTAAACGTAAGCATATATATATTTTCTAGTCTGTACTAAAAGTTGGAAATTGTTCTTTATTAGATAACATTTTTCTATATATTAAATCTATATATGTCAAGGAGCCGATATTGTTGTGAGTAGTGGCCATAGTAAATAGTTCCCCTTGAGTATTACTAGGTTATAACGATGATTAGATGAAACCAGTACCTATGTAGTAGCCAACGCCCAACACCACTTTTTACTTTTATGGCCAGTAGAACTCAAAGGAAAGAGAAGGGCTAAGTTACTATGGTTTTGAATATATTCTTCAAATTAACATTCCTAGGATTAGTTTTAAGTTTCATAATAAAATTTCAGCCGAATAACGAAACGCTTCATAAATTAAGTAGCAATTAATAAAGTAGCTCTTATTTTTTGCGCTTTTGCCCTGCACACGTAATGTTCGGACCGCGGATCGGACAGCGTTTCAAACCATCTGTGCGGTTTTGCCTGCGGATTGAACTGTCGTGCTAATAACGACGAATAAATGCTCTGTCATCGACATGCCAAAACGAACTGTCGGCCCCGCGCATTTAAACGTTCGGTTCGGAGCGCGGTTTGGAACGGCGTGTGCTATTTCCCGCAGTAAGAACTGTACGTGTGACGGGCGCTATTCTGCCAAGCAGAGACAGTGACAGTCCGTGATTTAGGGCCCCCCTAATATATCTAAAGCAGCATTTAGTATTCGGCCGCAAGTAAGATTTGTAATGCCAGTTTCGGCCGCAAGTTACTAAGATGTTAGTAATGCCCACTACACACCAAAACGGTAAAACTGCACCTTTCGGTAACACTTCGGTAGACGTATACAGTACTACATCTTCATACTAGACCGCCCGAATCGGCGCACGCACACATACTCAATATTTCTACTGTGACTGAACTGTGCAGTTTTATCGTTGCGGTCTGTAGCGGGCATAATATTAGTTTTAAGTTTAACATCAGAGACTTGGCTATTTGAATATATATTTAGGCGGTTATTTTCATGTTAATGAAACGAGCCTATGCATTATGTTGAGCCTCAAACACGGTGGTAAGTAATTTGAGTTTCCCCAGTGCAGATAGTTCTAATGGTTTTGTCGATTTCGTCATTATAAAAGCTAAATAAATTCCCAAAAATCAAATATAATCAAATAACCTCAACAATGTCTCCCTGTTCCGCCAATCTCTGTTTCTACAGTAAGTCCGCGCGGCGCTCGCGGCGACCAGTATGGCCACGCTGAGCAGCACCGCCCGCCGCGCGCGCCCGCGTCGCCACAGCAGCTGCACGCCGTACGATGTGATAATCGCTGAGCCAATGCTATAATACAAAATAAGTTAAGTAGCCTTCTAGCACATTTTGTATTGTAACCGAGAATTAAACTAAAGAAAAGTACATTACAGCCCGTTTCAATAAGCTATCTATCTATAACTATTTGTTAATAAATTATAGTTTAAAAAAAAGTAAAAAAACACGCTTTTATAGAAAATATAACTAAAAAATAAAAAATAAAATTTAATAAATTTGGATTAAGAATAGTGTAAATGAAAAATAAATGTTTATTATTGTAAAAAAGCGTGGGGTGCAGTGTCTTCACCTGTACGTTTGTTTGTATGTAACCGACTCCAGTGGATTTGATTTTGATCCACTTCAAACGGTCAGATTTCGTTTAAAGTGATTTTTAAGATATTATCAAAGTGAAGATCCTTCTCATATATCTGCCAATAAAATGTTTATAACTATTGGCACTATGCACCCCACGCTTATTTACAATAATAAACATTTATTTTTCATTTACACTATTTTTAATCCAAATTTATTAAATTTTATTTTTTATTTTTTAGTTAGATTTTCTATAAAAGCGTGTTTTTTTAAACTATAATTTATTTTTTGCTTTTTAGTACGATTTGCCAAAGAGTAAGCCTGGAACTGCACGCATGATTATTTATTATAATAATTTATAATTAATAAATTTAATTTTTTAATTTTTTTTTAAATTATTAAAATTAAATTAAATCGAAATATTGCATTGTCATCGGACTTTGACAGGTGTGCAAAGTTTGAATTTAATCTGATCGTTCAAAGTAGGACAAAATCGACCCCAAAGGAGTCGGTTACAAACAAGCATGCAAGCAAGCAAACATACAGGTGAAACTAATAAGAGCGTTATAAAAACGTCGTCATTTAATCATTTGACGGATTTTTGCGATACAAATTTGACGTTTCTAACAAATAGTTATTGGTAGATAGGTTATTGAAACGGGCCATTAATCTGTCTCTTTTCAAAAATAATCTATTTACTGTGCTGACACCTCAGACCTAATAATAAAGTGCAGACACAGACAGTGCTTTGTCAAACAAAAACAGACGGCGGTTTTTATGTATAATAAGGTTGTTCAAAATCAATTACTGTTATTTTGGGCATATTATCTACTGCTTATGTCAAGACGTTTAGACATAAAAATAAATACTTAGTAAAATTACAGTAGTAGTATTCTTAACGGCGCTGTTAAGGTCAATGACCTCATACATCTGATTGTATTGATGTTAATTAGACAGTCTTTGCTTACGCTTTAAATCAGTTGTTTCTATGAAGTTAATGACCTCAACGCCTTAGAAAGCGCAATGTAAATTTATTCATGTTAATATTTAATGCTCATGTAGCTAAGCACCCACACACCGGGACAGCTCGCCTTACAAGGTAAGGCATAGTTTCGTTATAAGCGTGACGTCTTATTACAGGGTGAGCCGCAGTTTAGATTGGCCTCGCTGTGTGATTCGCAGAACTCTGTCTAAACTTTTTAATTTGATCTGAGGCTGACACAATATTTCGTGTTCAGCTTCATGAAATTGAAAATTGTTATGCCATCTGTTATTACAATAATAAATTTTTTTTCATTGCTAGATGGCGCTTTATGCGATGAAATGAATCTATTATATAAAATTCTCGTGTAATTCATTCATTTTCACTCCTCCGAAATGTCTTGACCGAGTCATATGATTTTTTTTTGCATATTCGGTAAGTCTGAGAATTGGTAGTAATCTATTTTTTCAACCCCTAAATGATAATGGTGACCATCAATATATTTTTTAAAATTTTTCGTCAACATTTTTTATTTTTATTTTTATAATATGTTGAATTTAAAAATACATATAATAGCAAAACAACGTTTGCCGGGTCAGCTAGTATATTTATAAGTTTATTAACAATCACATCAAACCAACATATCATCAAAGATAACTTTACAACTATATCTTCTATATATAAAAAAGAAAGTCGTGTTACTTACACGATTTATAACTCAAGAACGGCTGAACCGATTTGGCTGAAAATTGGTGGGGAGGTAGCTTAGAATCAGGAGACAGACATAGGATACTTCAGTGCCCCGTCGACTCTGTCGGTCTGTAAGTTCACGATAATCTCAAAAACTACTGAAAGGATTTTCATGCCGTTTACATTCACCGACAGAGTGGTTCCTTAGGAAGATTTAGGTCGATAATAATTTGTTAAGGTTTTGTGGAAATTGTTTATTTATGACGATAATTGTTGAAGGTGTCGGAAAAAATCAAGCCGTCTGGGAACTATTATCGAAAAAGCTGTCTAACCTAACCCGTTGGAGATAAATAACAAAACAATGTATGGTGGGATTGTTTCTAAGAAGTTTTTTGCCACGAACACTCTCCCACGCGGGCGAAGCTGCAGGCAAAAGCTAGTTACTAATAAGGTTCTAAGCGTTATTTTTTCTCAAATTTACTACATACCAGTGGAATTTATTTATAACACTCGGGATACCAATAAGAACAGTACCTGGGTATGTACAGCACTCTCTCGGCCACCACGAAGCCCACTGTCACCAGCATGTTGGATGCGGGCAGGTACGGCATCACCAGCAGCAGCAGACCTACCGCGAGCGGTGAGTGGCGTTGGAGCTGGAATACATAGCCATGTTGTTAAAATTTTGTGTAAATAGACGATATCTCGTTTAAAAAAGACGATTGTTGTGAAGAAGAAGATTTCTAGATAAGACTAAATGTTTTACCTACATTTAAAAAGTCTTTGCCTCCGATCTAAACTCTCTGTATAATATTGTTACCAAGCTCATTTTAGTACATGAAAGGACTATGCCAATCTTATTGTACTCTTAACGGTTAACACAAACAGTTACTTGGGATACTTTTATTACCTTTCATTCCAATCCTTCTTTCCTCAGAAGTCCCTCTCATATTCCTTCCCTTTGGTTCTAGTTCACGGATCTTAAAGATTTTTGAACTCACCTCCAGATCCACCCAGCATCTATACGACACCGCGACCAGCGCGATGATTGCTGCGCAGGTCAGCAAGTTGCGGGGGTCAGCACCACTCGTGACCAGGGGTATGGAGCCCATTTGCCAGTCATGGCTTAGCGTCCATGGGCAGAGTAGTAGCCACCAGTTGAACGCAGCCAGGTAGCAGAACGTCATTAGCCTGGAAATAATAAATAAATATTATTTAATTTAGGCATAAAAATTATAGGCCCAAATGGCAAGAGGATAGATCAGGTGATAATGTACATGCAGTTATTTTATACGTACAATGAAATGCTCAGACCTGAAAGCACAGGGAGGTAGAAAATTGTACTTCACCGATAGAAACATTTAAGACGAAGAATACCTGACAATAAAAGACGGGTGGAAGGCAGGCGGATTGTCCTGGGGGGAGAAGCTGGGTAGCGAGCCCTGCAGCAGCGCCAGCCGCAGCGCTCCAAGCAGCAGCAGGCCCGCGGTACAGTGCCACACGCGCCACCAGGTCGCTTTCCATCGGGATTTCACTGGCCACCTGGAAATAGCAGCATATGGATTTCAATATTCGGCTCCTATGGCGGATAACGCCATATTTAAGTTTGAAAATATCTGTGTCGCTGATAACGGGTTCACACGACATGAAGGCAAAAAAATCGAAATATTTCTTAACCTTGACCTGATACAATATATTATATCAGTCTGATGGCTCAAATTTGGGTAAATGTGGTCTGAACCAGCCGGTATTTGGGGTTGGGGTTGGGGTGACTCATAGTAATTACAGGACACCCCGTCTACTTGGCCGATGAAAACCCATTAGAATTCAGCATCTTTCTAAAATCATGAAGCAACATAACCGGTATGTGCTGAGAATGTTTCATAATATAGTAGGACACTGTTTGTCTAAAACCAGGTCAGGATTCGTAAGTTTTACTTGGTCAGGTTTGGCTACCTACTTGTTGATAACACTCCAGCTGCGGTACACATCCACGGCCAGGTTGAGTAGCAGCGCTGTGAAGCCCGTCTCTTTTGCCAGCATCGACAGCGCCGCAAGACACACCGACCACCACACGCGCTGCCGGCTGCCGGACCTGGGGTGCAATTCTAGGAATTATTTCTATTCAATTTGCAGGGTAGTTCCAGTGTCAGAAAATGCTATCACTCACGAGCACACTCGATTTAATGCATGTATGAGTGCGACATCCTGCGCACTGACACTGGAACGAGGCTGCAAATTGAACAGAAATAATTACTAAAATTGGGCTTCTGGAGCTTCTAATATTGGAAATTACATACATAATGGCCGAAGAACTTTTGTTACGGGGACCAGTCAACGGGAAGTATATTTAATACTTTTATACTATATGTACGAGTTGTTGGCAACCGTACATGAATAATTTTAGCACAGCAAGCATTTTCTTTGTTAGTCAACGCGAGTCATATACGCGCTTACAAATTGTATTTTTTTTTCATTTAAAATAAAGTAGTTATCATTCAGCATTAAATCAGAACGGTTTTATTTATCATCCCCGATCATTCTGACTTATTAAATATTTATTATACTATCTACTATATAAAATAATATAAAAGATACTATAATATCTTTTATATTATTAATGTACTGGAGGCTGCAGCAGTAGCCCCTACATTATATTTTTTGGTCCCTCGAAAAACTTAAATATTATCATTTATCGGAACTTTTAACATAACATATGAGCGAACGTGTGTATGTGTGTTTTTCTTTTGAACATTCGAAGTATTTTGTCAAGACTTTTATCATTTAACTTTGCATCAGAACTTTATCATAGTATCAGTTTTAGTGACTTTTCGCAAAGTTTTAACTGTGGTGTACTTTGTGCGCGTGAGTGGAGTTTTTTGTGAGGTGGTATCATCATTTGGCGGGCCAGGAGGTCTGCTCATTATCGCTAATCATCATCATCGCCACGCCGCAGGTTTGCTGTTTCGCATCCCGACCGGAGCTGACTCAAGTAAGATTGTTCCTTTTTTATCATTTTTATATTTCTGATTTATCACAATGGAAGAACTATTTCAACGTCAAAATGAAATTATCAAGGCGGTTAACGGTATCAACACAAATTTTCAACAAACAAGAACAACAACAAAGAAGGATTCCGCGAGTAGAAAAACTCCGGAATATATTCAAGGGAGACTTGACACGCTTGAGGAGCTGTGGATAGAATTCGAGCAGAATCACGAGCTTTTGTTAGGGAGCGCAGACTAAACTAATCCATATTTTAAGGAAAATCACTTTGGAAAAATGGACGATCTTTATCATACCCTTAAGCACACGTTGTTGTTCTATCAGCCTAAAGAAGATAAAGCTACGGTGGCTCCACCTGAAAGGATTCTGGAATTATTATCAAAGCTACGCACTAATTTATTTATTTATAAACTAAAGCATTGAGCCGCTTAATCAACAACATCAAAATAGAATAAATGACGGAGAAGTGGGAGATCGAAGATGAGCTCCGAAACTTGAAGAGTCGGTGGAATATCATTGACATACAGCATCTAGAAATAGATGACTTTCTACGGAGTGCAGACTTAGAATATGAAGAAGAATATAGCACATACGAGAAGGATTATAAAGATATCAAACGCGTATCGTCCACGGCTCACCAGCAATCAACTCCGCAGCTGAAGATACCTAACTTCACCGGAAAATACTCTTAGTGGCCTACCTTCTATGATTTATTCAGTGAAGCTGTACAAAATAATAGCTCGCTGACCAACGCGCAGAAAATGCAGCATCTAAACGGGAAAGTAAGAGGAGAAGCTGAGCGGCTGATCCAACACCTGCATATATCATCGGAAAATTATACAACAGCATGGGATATTTTAGTTTATAGGTATGACAATAAGCAATTTTGGAGATGTTGGTCGTCAGATTATTTGCAGCAGCTGCAGGTTAGATCTAAATAGAAGAAGGAAGGAAAAAATATTAGTATTAATGACATTGTTGTAGTATTTATGACATTAAGGATGAAAATTTACCTCCTGGTAAATGGGCCATGGGCCGGGTGCAAGAGCTACACTCCAGTAGAGATGGACAGGTCAGAGTAGTATCACTGAAAACTAAAAATAATATCATAAAAAGGCCAGTTATCAAATTTGTACCTTTAATATCTATGTAGAAGACCAGGCATCGGCATCTATCAGTCAGGAGATACCTTCTGCTCCAGACGCAAGCCGCACGAGATCGCGTCGACCGCGACGTATCAATTTGAAAAACTTTTTCATTACTTTTTTTTATGTTCATAGCATCCTAGCATCATTTTTATCACCGAGCTTACAACAAGCTCAGAAGGATTTTATTATCACGCCTGTAAATAATAATCAAAACATTTATTTTGACAAAATCGCGGACCTGCAACATATCAGAGACGAATGGACCGTTGTTAATATTATAACATGTCTACATATTGGCAAAGCTTTGAAAACATTAAAAAATATGTTGCGCCCATAGAGGAGAGTGGTTCATCAAAGGATTATCAAACCGTCACCTTGCAGCTGGAACATGAACTTGGTGAAATAGATCACTATAATCAGCTACTGAAAAATCAATTAAACAGAAGACAGAAGAGAGGATTAATTAATGGCGTTGGTTACATTGAAAATTCCTTATTTGGTGTCTTAGTTGAAGGACCACACGCCACGCAGTATCAGCAAGACATCGAGCACATTCAGCTAAATGAGAACCATTTACATACTCTTCTACGTAATCAAACACATGTGAAAGAGGCAGAGTATAACATCTTAAAGAGGCACGAGAATATCATGCAAGAGGTATATCAGGTTAAGCAGTATTCATCACGTTCTACCTATATCACTTTTCATCCTTCACTGCCCACATTATAATATACAACCTAAGACGTATTCAAGAAACGCTAATTAGTACTCTCACTGATATAAATCAAGGTCATATCAATACAAATTTTTTATCACCAGAACAGCTGCAAAATCAAATTAATATAATATCAGGTCGTTTACAAAGGGAACTCGTGCTACCGACGGACGGGTCTAATATCATTCAGTTGTATAAGCTACTGAGAGTTGCTGCGAGAGTCACGGATAAATTTCTTATTGCTGAAGTAAAGGTTCGTATATTAAACAATGAAATTTTTGAACTTGACAAGATCATCATAAGCATACCAGACATATTATCAGTTAATTTCGAAATTTCCTTATATTGGATTTAATATCAACAAGGATTGGCTCGTATTTTTATCCGATTTAGATCTTCAGTCGTGTCGTCATTTATCAGCAGATAAAGTTTTATGCTTTCTTAATAGCCCTGTTTACACTACGAAGATTAAACAATCAATTTGTGATGTCAACATAGTGGACGGCGGTACTGACCTACCGCTATGCAAGTCGGAGCTATCCAGTTGCAAAGAGAGCTGGATAAAGTTACACGCAGATAACGAGTGGCTATACACCTGTTGCGAATGCAGTGTCCGGCTGATTTGCCCAGTTGGGATTACGTCACAGGTACTGATAATCAGCGGAGTCATTCGCTTAGGTCCGATGTGCATTATAAAGGCTAATGATTTTACAATATATTCTCATAACTACTATAGCACACAGATATACAGATTGGATATCAACCAAAAGGTTGAAGTACCCCAGCCCTCCGTCTTAAATAATATCATTAATACTTCATCTATTGACATACCGAAATTGGAAAACCATGAAAGGGAATGGGAAGTTTTAAAGACGGAAATATCAGAAATTAAGGAACAATCTAGTAACGAGTTGCGAGAACATGATGTTCATCATTATGCTCTTGGATACGTCATAGTCAGCTTATTTGTTATCATCGGCGGTGTCGTCTTGTTCCGATGGCTTCGTCGGAGGCGCCAACTGGCGGGCGGGGAGGCGTCCCGCGGCACGCGCGATTCGGATAATTTCAGGTTGCAAACATTTATATTTTTTGTTTTTATAAGTATACATTTTTAGCGATTTTTTACCTTTCACTTCTTGATATCAGACGTATTGTGTATTTTTACATTTGATATTTTTGTATCAAGTAATTTTTTGCTTTATATTAATTGATTTAATTCTCGTCATCATTGTATCATGTAGTTTATCAACTGGATCAATCACGCCGCTCTTTTGGGGGGCGCAGGATGTACGAGTTGTTGCCAACCATACATGAATAATTTTAGTACAGTAAGCATTTTCTTTGTTAGTCAACGCGAGTTATATGCGCGCTTACAAATTGTATTTTTTTTTCATTTAAAATAAAGTAGTTATCATTCAGCATTCAACCGGAACGGTTTTATTTATCATCCCCGATCGTTCTGACTTATTAAATATTTATCATACATCTTTTATAATATTATTAATGTACTGGCAGGCTGCAGCAGTAGCCCCTACACTATACATAATATATTTAAGATTTTTATCATAATATAAACATATTTAATATCACAGAATTTTTTTATACACTTTTCCACTTTATTTAGGTTTTTACAATAATTTATATATAAACACGACCGGTTTCTGTTAACTCATCATCAGATGTGATGGAGTTAATCGAAACGGTCGTGTTTATATATGAATTATTGTAAAAACCTAAATATAATGGAAAAGCGTATAAAAAAATTGTGTGATATTAAATATGTTTATGTGATATTATTATGAACATGAATTTCCACCGCGGACCAACACTACACTCAATCAGTTATATTTAATACATATCCATGACCCACGAACATTGAAAACTTTTTGTTCCCTCAGCGGGATTCGAACCCGCGAACTTAAGCGCCGACGCGCCACTGGCCCACAGAAGCCATCATTGGCAGCAAGATGGCACCATATAGACATCTATCTAATACCATAACAATCATCTATGTTATTTTTATTATTTTTTTGAGATGTAAATTGTGTATTATCTCTTAAAATTTTTGATATCAACATTTCGAAAGTGAAATTACAACTTCTAGGATTTAAGTTCTAAAATAAGATAAAATAAAACATAACGTGTAAGGAATACATGTGACAGTAGTGAAAATTCATTCCTTTAATAAAATTAAAAATACTCTTATCGTGTCTAAAGCCATCCACTTAAAAAAAGAATGGAAAGAAGATAATTATATTTTCTTTGCCAATACAGCATATTTATGGATATCTTTTTTTTTTTTCATGTTCATGTTTTTGTTTCATCACTCGCCAAACGAGTGTTTGACGGCGAGATGCGCTCATCTTATATAATAATTAATAGGTCTCTACCTATGAAATTGCCGTTCTGCAGTACTGGCCATTTCAAATCAAAATAATTTTTGTTTGGCTAAGAATTCTAATTTCAAATTAATTTTATTTTAAAAACATCGAATTCTTTTTCCAAAAGTAGTCATTTGTTTATTGATTAGTGTTACATTTTCATCGCATTTCAATCTTTTTTATCATCATGGATACGTTAAAAATTCGAGTAATTATGGAATATGAGTATCGTCGTGGCAGCAACGCGGCACAAGCGGCACGCAACATCAACGACGTTTACGGAGCTAACACTACAAACCAACGCACCACCTGTTATTGGTTTGCTCGCTTCCGTTCTGGAAATTTCGACCTGAAAAATGAACCTCGCGGTCGTCCGAAGACTTTGGTCGACAATGACGAATTAAAGGCGATTGTGAAAGCTGATGATACACAATCTACGGCTGAATTAGCAGCTTTCGACGTTAGTGTCAAAACAATATTGGTCCATTTGCGTCAAATTGGCAAGGTAAAAAAGCTTGACAAATGGGTGCCCCACGAACTCAATGATCGCCAGCGCGAAGTACGCGTCGAGACGTGCCTTGCACTGCTTAACAGACACACAAATGAAGGAATTTTGAACCGCATTGTTACCTGCAATGAAAAATGGATTCTATTTGATAACCGTAAGCGCTCAACAAGTTGGGTGGATCCTGGTTCAGTACCTAAACAATGCCCTAAACGAAAACTTACCCCTAGAAAAGTGATGGTCACTGTTTGGTGGTCTAGCGTCGGTGTGATTTATCACAGCTTCTTACCAAACACAATGATGGAGAAGCTGGCACATCTCCAACCAGCATTGGTCAATCGCTCGTCTCCGCTGCTCCTGCACGACACCGCGCGACCACATACTGCACAGCAGACGGTCTCCAAGTTGCAAGAACTGGGGTTGGAATCTCTCCGTCATCCGCCCTACTCACCAGACCTTGCGCCTACAGACTACTACTTTTTCCAGAATTTGGATAACTTCTTGGCGGGAAAAAAATTCAATACCCGAGAGGCAGTATAAAATGCCTTTGAAGAATTTGTTGCCTCCCATCCAGCTAATTTCTTTAAGAAGGGCATCAATAAACTGCCACTGCGTTGGCAAAGATGCATTGATTGCATGGGTGATTACTTCGATTTAATACAAATAAAAAATATATGAAAACAATTAGTTTAAATTTTTTCATACAAAACGGCAATTTCATAGGTAAATACCTAATATTTGTAACATAATATTATGAGTAGTTAAGTCTTTAGTACAGAAAATAAAATAATAAAAAACAAAACTAAATTATTAACTTCAAAGAAATTTACAGTTTATAAACAAAAGTAATTAAACTCATAATTTGAATTTAACAATCCAGCCCTTAACATTTTCTTTATTATTCCAGTTGTAATTTTTTATGTGTGTCTTAATATATCTAACTTGTTAAATATTTTAGGTACTAAGTATTTGTTCGTCCTCTCCATAGTAGTTTTTTATTTTAGGTTTAGTCAGTCTTTGCTCTCTTACCTTTCTAGTTTTATATTTATTATCAACTATCACTTTAAATTCATTACTATAGTAATACTGTAATCCATTAACGCATTACTCAAATACTTGGCCTATAACATCGTAATTACATCAGGAATCGATCCGTATATTTAAGAGCTATATGCAAAACCAGGGTCCTACAGGTGCGTTCTGCCGGGAAATACAGGTTGTAAAATGGCCGCGAAACGCCAATTAATTACTTACACATGAAGAAAGTTTGTTCGTATTTAACTCCACTATATGTTTTCTATTTTGTTTTATTTAATTGGGAAAATCAACAGCTATCAATAAGAACTAGATATTGGAAGTCAATTACAAGTGTACCTCATGCATGGACAATTTGAAGGTTGACCACAGAAGTTAAAACATAATATACATTTTACACGCAAATTTGTAGTATAAACTAAAAATTCTAAACTCAACAACTCAACTTTATTACGAACATAAAGTATAAATTATTATTATACATGGATTTGAAAAAAAAATCGAGCTATAATTATATTACGTGCTGCGCAAAATGCCTGGAGGTACGTATCTAATTTTTTTTCCGTGGATGTTCCATGCTTCGGTAAAACATACGGTGGTGCGGACGTCCGTGGGCAGCAGTAATCTCTTATCAATTGCAAACAAATTGCAATCAGAAAAAAAAATATATATATGTTAAGCACGTTCCACACATCTACGAATCAACACGTATCTTAAACAAAGTTGTCTAGTTCCTAATACTGATGTACAGTAATGTTGTTTCGTGAGGGCGAATGCGGGGGTGAGGTAGGCGCTAGAGAGGGGGGGGGGGTGTAACTCGGTTAGGGAGGAGCGTTTGCCAAATTTCCTCATTCGTACTGGAGATTGTTTGGATAAAATTCTAGGACACCTTAAAAGTTTGCCAGAACAGGTTTTATATTTGTACTCTTGCGTTTTGTTTAGGTATTTATGTAGCTCGTATTTCCTGTTTCGCGGAAGTGGGCTTGGCATCCGATGTGATAATATAGCTTCGGTGCAACCTACTTGAAACGGAGGCTTTATAATATACCAGATGTTGCCTGCGGCTCTGCCCGCGTAAATACAGTATCCCACGGGAACACTATACTTTAGCGGAATAAAAAGTAGCCTACGTCCTTCCTTGTGGTTTACTCTATACGTATTAAATTTGCAAAATTTTATCAAAATCGTCCCATTACTTTCGGTTCCTATTCAATCCAAACAAACAAATCTTTCCTCTTTATAATATACTACACGCTGCCTGCGACTTCGTGCGCGCAAAAGTTAATCTTGCGGAAACCGTACATTTTTCCGTCATAATAAGTACCTAGCCTATGTCCTTCCCCGTGGTCTACTCTATAATTTCATCAAAATCGGTCCAGTGGTTTTGGAGCCAATTCAATGCAAACAAACAAACAGACAAACAAAGTTTTTTTTAATAATATTTGTATAGAAGTATAGATAATTTTTTTTTCTCACACAAATGTGCCACTTACCCATGATACAGCAGTAATGAGGAGAGGAAGAACACACACGCTATCACATCTGCCCGCCCCACCACTCCAGCCACCTGAAAAAAAGTAAAAAGAAATTTATTTCTATAAAGGTATAATGAAAACAAAAATATGATTAAAATAAAATAAGTAAATTAGATTCGTCGAGTCGAGAAAATGAATGCCTAACAGTTTGATCGTTCGCGCCCATCGTGTCTCGGTGTGAACTGACCCTTAAGTGTGATCCTAATTTTTTTCTAGACGTGATGTTGTCGCTCACCGTCGAGGCGTCGAAAGATATATCGCTTTAATATTGAACTTTACCTACAATAACACGTTTCATTGCAAGAGTTCAATAATCCCGAGCTGCACCGCGCCAAAGAATATATAATATATTACTAACGTAAAGAATCGTCATTCCACCGATTTACACGAATGGCAGCTCGCGGCTGTGTGTGCGTGACTGGACAAATGCGGAGGCGGGCTGGCCGCTAGTCATTTCGTGCTTTGACATAAATGACAATATGATTTCATAATATTCATGATAGATTTCTCTGGCGCGACGTTTAATATTATTTCGGTGTCAACCTTAGGCTTACGTCAACATTGCTGACATTCGCCGGCAATCGCCGGTGCTCGAGCTGTCATTTGTAGAGAGTGTTGCCCCTGTGACCGCGCTGCGTCGCGCGGCACCGCTCTTGCAACGAAAAATATATCGTTTTGTGTCGAAGATAAAGTTATATTTTGATTTCAAAAGTACGTCAAAGTAATAAAAAAAAATCCTCGATACATCTTTATGCTACTAATGAAACAATATTTTAACATCGATTATCCCGATAACATATTTTACGAGGGGCTGTCGCTAATGTGTTGACGGATCGTTAATCACAGAACACACAAGCCCTCGGTGAAGCACATTAGCGAGTCGCGGTGAAAAACACTTCAACTCTGAACTGTCCCGCATTTCAGGCGTGTGCAGTTTAACGTTTAACATCATCAGCACTTGATAAAAGGTAGTTTTCAAGGTGTATTCAGTGTTTACTATGCTTGTTTTTCAAAGCACAGATTTATTAATTTAGGAGTTAGTACAAACCGTACGGTTACAGCGTGTGTCGAAAGTCGAAGTCTCGCTCACATCAAAGCACGCACTCGCTCGTGACCATCGCGGCACAAGCAAACAATATAAATACTACATAGGTATTACTAACATAGAGAATCGTTATTCAATTAACGTACACGAATGACAGCTCGCGACTAGACGTGACTGGGGGCCGCGCAGCGCGTGTATAGTGGGGTTTTTCAAGCCAGAACTAAGCATACACAGGTTCGTTACTTGCTTTGATTTAATAGAAAATTCAATTTTATATTAAAAACATTTGTCTGACGCGACGTTTGAACTAATTTTTCTAGCATGTTTCTAGAATTTGTATTTCGGTGTCAACCCTAGGCTTACTTCAACAAAGCTGATATTCGCCAGTGCTCGAACTGTCATTTGTAGAGAGTGTCGCCCCTGTGGCATAAGTTCCGTGTGCGTGTGTGCTTGTGTACGACAGTCATGTATGCTTATATTTTGAGCATTCTCTATGTAGAGACTTTAGAGAAACAAGTTTGACTTAGCTAGCGATGTAGGCCTAATTACTGAGCTCCGGAACACACGGGAGCCCCCGGCAACACAAACACTGTTTGACTTCATCTAAGTTGGAGAACTTGGGATTAAATACAGTTGTTGTGTTTAGATGTGATTACAGCCTTAAACAGAAAAGAAGTGGTAGCTATTATTACAAATAAATAATTAAAAATCGACCACCTCTCTGGCTCAGTGGTTGAGCGCGTTGGTGCTCAAGGTCGTGGGTTCAAATCCCGCCGATGGGACAAAAAGTTTTGCTATGTTCCATGTATCATGGATGTGTATTAATACAAGTGTATAATATAATAAAAATCAATATAATATGTTAATATAAAAGTATTAAACATACTTCCGTATGTCTGGTCCCCGTAACACAAGTTCTTGGGCTACTTAGCACGGGACCAGATTGACGTGGTGTCAAGCGTCCTTAGATATTATTATTTTTAAAAATATATACAGAGCAGAAATATTTAAAAATGTCTAAGGAAATCGTCAGTTGATAATTCTGAAACTATTATAAAACAACAATACATATTTAGTAAGGTACATAACTTTCCTGCCCTATACTGAATAGTCGATGATTACAACTATAGGTAGGTACATATTTAAAGATTTACAATACAAAAAGCATTTAATTAGAGAAAGAAACGTCGCAAATCTAAAATCTTTTTCCTCTGTATCTCGCTTGTGATGTTAAATTATAAGGCTCTAGATCTCCGACAAAGGCTTCTCCCAAATCTCAAATTTATTTACGAGCGAAAGAGTAATGAAGTTATATTATTCATGCCAGGCGAACGCAGAAATCTTTTAAAATGAAACTCGAGAAATTCTTAGCCCTAGTATCTGGGCTGTATTATACTATGTTTAATTTTAAAATTAGGTACAGATCACTTCATACAAAACGTTCCAATAAATTAGCTAATTTTAGTTGTCCTAAAATTATTTTAATGAATTGACCAACAGTGCAACACGGCAATCGTCACGCTTCTGTAAAAGTGAATGACCATATATGGAAAACGAAGATTACCGAAATACATTAAGAACATAGTTGTACTGTAAATAATGTTTGAGGTGATTCTAAGAAAAAGGTACTATAAAATTGACGGTCATTGGGAGTTATATCATATTCAATAACAAATTATTTATTACTAGCTGTTGCTCGCGGCTCCGCCCGCGTAAGTATAGTATCCCTCGGGAACACTACTTTTTCGGGATAAAAAGTAGCCTATGTTTTAATCCAGAGTCTAAACTACTACTATACCGAATTTCATCGAAATCCGTTCAGTAGTTTTTGCGTGAAAGCGTAACAAACATCCACGCTTTCACATTTATAATTATAAGTAAGGATAAACAAAAACTTATTGAAGCTGTCGTGTACACCTGTACTTCGCGCTAACGAGTACAGACGGGCGAATAACTTAATTACCCTGTGCCCGAAGTGCTGCGGTAAAAATGTACAAAGTACAAAAATTAATGAAAAAAGGACTTGTTTTACACCTAAATAAATATTCGTTTAAAATTATTAAATGAAATGAAATAAAGTTTGTTTTAACAAGGTAAGTGACCATCAGCAAGCATTGCCAACATATTAAATTATTTGGGAGTTTGAGACATTGGGAATTAAATGAATTTAGTATTTATTTATTTAATAATTTAGTACCTGGGTAACCGAGCTTTGTTCGGAGTTCTGATGAATTAAAAAAAATATAAAGTATCACAAAAATGTTATCTGACCGGGAGGATTCGAACCCACATTTTGAATTATCGAAAAAATAAAAAATCATACAAGGTTGTGCGTAACACCATACCGCCAACCGGACTGACATAATAGAGTCGAAATTATTGATATAATATTGTTGCACGATAAAAGAAAAACACGTCATATAGCTTAAAAATGAGCAGTTTCTCAGGGATTAGACATAGATCGATTTTTCTCCCCCAAAACGCCCTGCATACTAAATTTCATGGTTATACATGTAGCCCTTTTTGCGAAACCGATTTTTATTATTATATAATATAAATACAAGATTGTCTCGTCTCAAGTATAAGATAAATAATCATATATGCAAAAAATAAAATCTTACCACCCATTTGAATTTATATAAAACTAGATGTTGCCCGCGAGTTTATGCGCGCAAAAGCATATTTCTCAGAAACTTTACATTTTGCCCCGATAAAAAGTAGCCTATGTCCTTCCCCGTTGTCTCTTCTATACATGTGCTAAATTTCATTAAAATTGGCTCGGTAATTTTGGAGTATATTCAATGCAAACAAACAAGCAAATCTTTCGTTTTTATAATATTAGTATAGATTATATTAATATTATAATGTTAACATAACAGATGGGGCGAATCTCGACACCTCTTATAAATGCATACTTTAGATATAGAGGGTTAGATACAATATTAAGATACACTCAATGACAGTACCCCATCTTATAATGGGAGAGCCATGGACCAATATCGCTGGCACCAAAGGGCTGGCTTGACCGGATAAATACCACGGCCTCACAGGAAACCAGTGTAAATTACGATTGCGCTGTGTTTCGCCGAGTGAGTGAGGTTCCGGACGCCCAAGGGAGTTGGGGTTTTAAGGACCGGGAACGCAAGTGCGCAACACCAGACGAGTTACAAGTATAATTCCGCTGGTGTTGTCCAAGGGCGGTAGTAATTGCTAGCCATCAAGCGATACGTCTGCCCGTTTCCTGGTATATTTCACAAAGAAGTTATGTTTCCTTCAGCTCATTCTCAATACGTTCAATGAATCCTTCGATATCGTGAAAAATATGAACCTCTATAAGTTCCCGCTATAAATTGCCCGGGCAACTTTTCAAATTAAGCCCGAGCGAGAGACAAGTCGGGCAATCAGCCGGCTAATAGGAAAAGTTTAAGATTATTGCCTTCCAATAGTTGCCGTTAAGATGATTCTTCTTTTTATGTGCACGCGATTACTTTTATGCGTCATAAATGAACGATATTATGTACGTGTTAGGGTAAGTTCAGTAACAGCTGTTGACCACTAAATTAGCAAGATATTTGTATCAAGCCTTGTAGAAAACCGAAGTGAAATAACTTGAAAATAATCACATCAAAGGCACGCCAATCATGCGTTATAGCGATAGCAATTCGATACATAAATACAAAATATTCGATGTTTCACTTTAGACAGTACGGTTACCGACGGCTCATTATTTTATAATAATAATAAAAAAATATTGTAACATCAATTTATCTTATGTTATGTAAAAGTACCTGGGCGACCGAGCTTTGCTCGTAGTTTTAGTAGAACGATAAAATAATAAAAAAAATCACAAAAATATTCTGACCGGGATTCAAATCCAACCAATTTGCATCAATTTGCGAACAACGCAAGAAGTCCAATTTTAACCAAAACACCAACTGGATTTGATGTTTAGAAATTGAAAACTCTGGTCGAGTTCGAAAAGTCGAGGGTAACATCTAATATTACGCGATGAAAGAAAAAACATAGTTTCCTGTGCATGCACAGTTTTCCGCAGGGATAGGACCTAGCTAGATCGATTTTTCTCCCCCAAAACTTACTGCATACTAAATTCCATGGAAATACTTGCAGCCGTTTCGGAGATACTGATTTTAAATACAAGATTTGCTCGTTTAAAGTATAAAATACTCAGTAATTATTCAATGGAGTTTCAATGATCTAAATATATACCTTGAATCTGTTCTAAACGTGGTTAAAGTAAACATTTTTGGCAGCTGAGTCCCAATTGTGGCTGATATTACCCAATAGTCTAACAACCGCAGGTAAGAGCAAAGTTGTGTAGAACAGGTCGGATCAGATAATCCAATGTATCTCGGTCGTACTGTACAGTTGTTTGTTAAGTCTAAATGGACACATTGTTTGAACTTTGAGGTATTTTGGAACGAATTATTATTACACAAATAAGTTACTGTATATTTATAATTTGGCTAGTAAATTATAGTTTGTCGAATTGATTTGAAGGCTGAAGCAAAGTTGTAATAACTCTGAACAACGGTGATTAAATGTAGTTGTTATGAATCAAGGTTGCAATGTTGCAATTTACTTGTGAAGGGACAGCTGGTTGGTGAACCAGCTGTCCCTTCACAAGTAAATTACTGAATATATTATTATTTACTTTGAATAACTGCAAGTTTTGGTAAAAAACAATATTTATACAAGTACAATCACAATTAAGTATATAGGCAGCTCTATGAATGTGTATAATTTAAGCAACATAATGCGTTTTTATTACTCACATTTCTTTAAAAATGTATGCGTATTTTTGCCGGTGATGCGGATTTTGCTAGCATTGAGATGTACAATACATCTCAATGCTAGCAAAATAATCCTTATTCTGCCGTCGTGGAGTAATTAGCCAAGATAAAGTAATCCAATCCTAAACCGAACAACTGCAAACAAATCACTGAATGAGCGAGTCAATGGATCACTATCGCGCGATCAGCCATTAGCGTCAATACATTTCGACTGGATTTCAGGATTTGAAACAAACATGACTACTGTACTGCTGCGAGCGATTGAACGATTGAACTAGCGAGCATACGAGCAACTGAGTACAAGACGCGAGTGACCGAGCGGCTAATATAGCTACAGTACAAGCGACATTACGTTTGAGTGACTAGGCGACACGATGACAAGACAAATAACTAAATGGCTGAGCAACCAAGCGACCGTAGCAGAATTTCTGAGCCATTTAGTTACCTAGTTACCATATAAATTGTGAATGATTGACTAAGCGACTAAGCTAGCAAGCGATCAAGTGACTCAGCTAGCAAGTAATACAACACCAGCAACTGACATATGTGGCCGATAAACAGAGGTACCTAGCGAGCGACTGACAGAGCAACTAAACAAGCGAACGACTCAGCGACTAATCGATAGAGCAACATAGCGAACAACAGTCGAGGAACAGAGCGATAGCATTAGCCAATTAACACTGTCTCGGCTCATTGTTCCGATATTTCGACCGCGCCAATCAAATATGCTAATGTTTCACAAGGAATTCTAGAGAATTCTGTGATGGTAATTGTAGTAAGAGGCGACGTGATTAAAGGGATTATAAACAATTGGATTCTGTAGTAACTGGGGGTGTTATGAAAAGCTGTAATAAATGATTATGATGTAAATCTTATACGACATTTTTAAAGTATTGATATAAAATTTTTATAGCGTTATATAAACATTGTAAAAATCTCGTATGAGATTGAATTCATATCAGATTTAAGATCACAGACTAGCGAAGAATACGAACATCCTGATATTCTGTATTTAGTATTAATTGAATCTTTATTTTAATCTGAAACAATGTTCAGAGTATAGATCTTTTATACAAAAAGCGTAAGCTGTCTATACATTGTAAATGTTGATAACATTCATGTCTGCAGCTGTAAAATGATCCGTGGGCTTAGCAGGAACAATTAACAAGTACGTATTCGAAACTTTATCGAAAGAGAGTTGTAAGAAAGTTATGACAGCGACCATACATTTGACATTCGATAAAGTTACGAATACGTAGTTGTCAGTTGTTCCTGCTTGGGCTACAGAAGACATATTAACGCACGCTGTTGCACTCGCACACGCATGTTTGTCAGTGCAAGCACACTCTTGGACCTTGGACAACAACTAATATTTAAAAAATAATAACTACCTAAATTGAACTTTTAGATCAACGACATAATATATTTGAAAACGCGTTAACTGAATAGCCGTAATAAAACATCTATCATCGGTGAGGTCATCTTTAATGGCCCATCAAAACTTTATGATTCAGAAGCCTACAGCCTTAGATAAGCCGATACAAATCGTAAACTATTTTTACTGCCTTTCTTTAATATGAGATAAGGGTTATTTGAAAAGGTAGAAAGTAAAATAAATTGCAATATTCGTAGTCCAGCGTACAGGATCCGTAGTTGTGCTATGATATGCCGGAGCAGCGCTACGTGATTATTAGGTCATTACATATGAAATTGGCGTTTTGTAAAGAGGAACATAAAGTCGATTTTTTTTAAACAATATATTTATTTAATCAAAGTGGTATATACCATTGCTATCTTTGGACTTTTGCCATCTCATAGGCAAATCATTATTCCTTTACTAAAAAAACCGTTCGGACAGGAATCAATATAATCTTTGATGGCGATTTGGACTGCCCCATCGGAGTTGAATTTTTTCCCTTGCAAGAAATTACCTAAATTTAGAAAAAAAAATGTAATCTGTTGGAGCAAGTTCCGGGGAGTACGGTAGATGTCTTAGACATTCTAATTGTAGTCCTCTAATTTGGTAGCCGTCTGTTGTGCAGTATGCGGTCTAGCGTTATCCTGAAGCAGCATTGGCTTAGAGCGAATGACCAACCTCAGTTGTTTAGCAGCTAGCTTTTCCATCATGATTTGCAGTTGCTGGCAATAGACATCTGCCGTAATCATCTGGCCAGATTTAAGAAACCTGTAGTGAACAACACCGGCACTAGTCCACCAAACGCTCACAAGTAACTTTTTTGAGTCAATTTTTGCTTGGGCCGCTTGGGGCAAGCTTTGGCTGGTTGGCCAGGGTTCAGCCATTGCGATGAGCGTTTCCGATAATCGTACAGGATCCACTTTTCATCACAGGTTATGATTCGATTTAAAATCCCATTCATTATTGTGCCGGTTGAGTAATGTAACGCAGCAGTCGACGCGCGTTTGTCGGTTTGCTCCACTCAATTCATGAGGTACCCACCTTTCAAGCTTTTTCACCTTCACAATTTGCTTCAAGTGGATTAAAAGAGTTTTATCACTAACACCGCAGCCTGCAGCTAACTCGAACGTGGTTTGCTATGAACCCGCTTCCACAATAGCCTTGAATTCGTTATTATCAACTTTGGTCTCCGGCCGATCACGGGGCTTGTTCTGCAGGTCGAAATTTCCAGAACGAAAACGTTGGAACCAAAACGCACTGTGTTTTATTTTACGACACCGCCGGCATGCACATCATTAATCCTTCGAGCCGTTTCTGCAGCACTGGTGCCACGGTGGAACTCGTTCTCGAAAATAATACGATATTTCACGTCTTCTGTTTAGTAAATAGAGTGAAGCAAAGAAAAAAGCAAAAGAGGAAAAATCAAATGAATTACGGTTTTCGAAACACAAATGCATGAGAAATAGCTATAAACTTTGAAATTGGAATTCCAAACCAAAGAAGATATATTTGAGATCAAAGTGTTACTCATATTATGTAAGGACCTAATATGTGTAAAGAGTAACTAACGAGATTATAAAATTATTATTACGTCATTATTGCTAAAACAGGTTAGAAAAACTAGCCTAGCTTCTATTTATTACACATGTACTGTGTTGTCTTTCCTTTATTATAAAAAATTGAAATTAAGATCATTTCAGCTATTTTAAGGTACATTTTTATAATATTATAATCCTTAAACATTGTTTACAGCAGGTCTTTATAGAACTTAGAAGAAAAAAGAAAAGATATTAAATGAACATTTTTTATTTTTCTCTTCAATAAAATAGACATTTTATTATTTGAATAACCGACTATGTATCTAAGTTGCATGCATCATCTCTTGGTGGTTACATGTTTGAGTTAAAGTTTCTCGTTGATGATGATGCCTGCAGGGGGATGGCGGGGCATGAAGTGCTGTCCAGCCGTGATTGATTACTTCATCTCGCCGGTTTCCTCGAGTTTTTCCTTTAAACTGTGTTCCGGCTAAAGTAATATTTAAAGGAGATTTAACGACCGCTCGTTTTGAGATCATCACCATGATCAGCTTTACACATGTAATAATTGTTTTATTTACGAAGTAAGCAAATGTGTGTATTATTTTACCAGGTAAAATATAGCCTAAAATAATATTATCTCTCTATGCGCAAAAGATTTGAAACAAAAAGTAACAGAAAACGTTTCTTTTTAAGATTTTGTAGTACTACAAGAAACCCTTATAGTTTCACTTTGTTTGTCTGTCTGTCCGCCTCAGCTAACTTCTGTAATTATGATATATATTTATAAAATTAAGTACACTTATTGATTGCGTATACCTTTACTCTTGGCATAAAATAATAATAAAAATATATTTAAGGTGGTTATAATACGCTTTAACAGTATATATATGTCAAAACGAAGTCCCGAGTCCAAATGAGCGCAAACATTTATATACGAGACTCGAGAGACAGTTGTTTGTCGACAACCGTGAGGGCCAGTGAACCTCTTAAACACTACAGACAGTGTTTGTGTGGATGTTTATTAATAAAAAGCTATTGCACGCGGATGCCACGAGAACACTGTACTTTTTCAGGATAAAAGTAACCTTTGTTTAATCCAGAGCCTAAACTACTACCATACCAAATTTCATCAAAATCCTGGTGAAAGATTTAATTAAAAAAATTGCCTGAAAGAGTCACAAACACCCATTTATCTATCTAAGGATCCATCGTGGACTGCTTTGTGGTCTTTGGTGGTGGTCACTGCCTACCGGTTACTTTTTGGAAAGTAGGCTCGAGTACGTGTGTGTGTGTGAATGTGTAAGTTAGATTTAAGATATTCACATAGGGCTAAAGTAAAATTTTATTTCTCTAGTAACATTGTTGATTGAAAACTACGGATGTAGAGTAAAATTATCTAAAACACTTTGTAACAAATATTTTTTCTACGAAGTTTATATCATAAATAAATAAAACACCACTGTAGAAAAGTAATATGGCTAGAAGTGGGTTTTATTGCTAGTGGAGAGTTCGCGAAACTTCTATTTATATTAGCGATTAGGGCCGATTCACATTGGAAAGGCGAGCAGTTTGTGTGCCATACAATTTAAAAAACTTATCTTCATTGAAATGAAAATGAATACATCGTGCGCTCCTGGCCACCGCGCGATCTGTTTTCCTCAAGTTATACTGTTTTATAGCAGTAAAAATAAAGTTTAAAATCCTATGACACTGAAACTCTTCAGCCGTTCCTGTAACTCGGTCCGACTCTGTCGTCGCGTCGTCACAGCTAAGTTTTATGAGAACAATTAACTATATGTACAAAATTGTGTATTAAAATTGTAGTTCTCTGAAGACTTGTATGTTAGATAGGTAGGCCTGGTGTGCAATTCAGGTATATGATTTCATCGTCGTTGATACAAACACGTAATGTATTCTGCAACTATGTACACTAAAAAAATAAGTGGCGAACTTTACGTAATTATTACGTATTTGACTATGGAAAATTAATACATAATATAATATATTAGTGTATTTCTGTTTCTTGTGTTATGTGTGTATATTTCTTCCACATGGACGAGTAATAACTTATTATAAACTAAAAAAACGTGAACTACGCTCCGTACAAAATTTTCAAATACATTACCTTCTGTGCAAAGTAATCTGAACTTTAGTATTAGCTTTTTAAAATAATAAACAAGAAAGTAGCTATAAAATATACATATTCCTGCGGGATAGGGTTACTAACTATACAATATACACATTCCTGCGGGCTAGGGATGCTAATTATAAAATATACACATTCCTGCGGGATAGGGTTGCTAACTATACAATATACACATTCCTGCGGGCTAGGGATGCTAATTATAAAATATACACATTCCTGCGGGATAGGTTTGCTAACTATACAATATACACATTCCTGCGGAATAGGGTTCCTAACTATACAATATACACATTCCTGCGGGCTAGGGTTGCTAACTATACAATATACACATTCCTGCGGGCTAGGGTTGCTAACTATACAATATTTACATTCCTGCGGGCCAGGGTTGCTAACTATACAATATACACATTCCTGCGGGCTAGGGATGCTAACTATACAATATACACATTCCTGCGGGCTAGAGTTGCTAACTATACAATATACACATTCCTGCGGCCTAGGGTTGCTAACTATACAATATACACATTCCTGCGGGCTACGGTTGCTAACTATACAACATACACATTACTGGGGGCTAGGGTCGCTAACTATACAATATACATATTTCTGCTAGGCTAGGATTGCTAACCGCCAACTTTTGTCTACACTTATATTGTAATTTGTAAAGAAGAAATATTTGATTATTTATTTTGTTTGCATTGAATTGGCTCCGAAACAACTGGACTACTGGACTGATTTTGATGAAATTTGGCACAGACAGATTTGACCACGGGGAAGGACAAAGGCTACTTTTTATTGCATAATTCGCGAGAGCCGTATCTCTCACTATAATTTTTGTAAAATCAATTGCAGAAACATCGGAGAGCAACCGAATATGTGAAGAAAGAAGCTCAGGGAGACAAAAAAAAATTGAAAAAAAATCTAGTATGTCTACGGCAGTCACAATAGATTTACCCGGGATGTAGTGACGTCAGGTTTTTTATTATTGAGACGACGTTTATACTAATGTGAAAATTCAAATACACAACTCTAAGCCAGTCCAGACCAGGCAATTCTAAGACCTATGTCTGAGTGGCCCATTAGAATCGCCAACTGTCGTTACAACTTTATCTATTACTATTTATCTTTATCTCTTATACCCACAATGATATTTTGGGGCTTTGTAATGGTTACTGCATTTCTATTGTCTATTTCACTTGAATTAATCGCTTTGGTTTTTCTAAAGCGCTCGTTGTTAGGGACAAAAGCAAGCAAACGCTTGTTTTTGTCCCTAACGACACGCGCTACAACACAAAAGACAAGTATTATTTTGTATAATTTAATAAGGTCTGGGTGGGATATGGGAACTATTTTTTTTTTTTGGAATAACGCCCGCAAGTGAGCAAAGGTTTTGGCTGATAGTAAACGAATCCATCAGTGGCCTTGCAGGAATAATGAAAATTTCTTCCCCCCCCAAGTAACCTCGTAACCTCGTAACCACGTATTTTCTTTTAAGAGTTTTTTTTGGAAATTCTCAATTTGCAAAATTTCTATAGCTTACATAACTGGTACTACATACATACTATGTTAATAATCATCAATCCTAATCAGCATCCGCAACAACTTTTAAATCAGTACTCATGTCATTTTTACGAAGAATGAAAATTCTCTATTTTGGAAATTGAAATTGGTAGACAATTTTATAATCAGCATCCCCAGAAACCTGGAAAAGGACACCCATATTAATTTTAATGAAAAAAATGTACGCCATTTTGGAATTTCAAACTGGATTTAATTTTCATATTATTTCTGCACCCCCCCAAAAACCTTGAAAACGACACCCATACCAAAGGAAAACAAACTCCAACAGTATCCAAAAATGCGATTTTCCGTAGCCTGCAAATTGAATTTTTAGCAGCCATTAATTTATCAACCCAATCTGGTTTTATAGCTAACGGCAGGAATCGGCAGATGAGTTACAAGTGCGTTGCTGGTACACCAATAATAACTACGTGTGTAAGTGGTGACGCATCACTCTCTGACGCATTAGATGCATAAAAACATTTCTGTTTAATCAGTATACGGAACCAATCTAGCACTCCGAGTGCGCAGAGAGCAAAAATGAATATTCATGGGGAACGGATTGCACTTACTTATTCGCTCTGGCTGTAAATATACAGAGTGTACCTTTCGATTTCCCATAACTTTAGGAATGTCTAGATTCTAGGGAAACAATGAGACAGTGTAATAGTATCGAAAATCATAATTACGACAAAATAAATACATTTTTTAAACGAGACCGGAAACAAAGCAGTCAATACAGATTATGTGAAATGCCTTTGTGTGAAATGTGACTTGGTCGCATTATAATCTTTAGAGATGAATCAAAATGCCACTGAAAATTTGACGCACTAACTACTTACGACGCGGAATGGTTAAAATATCACACCCTGTAGATATAATCTCGCTATACACTGTAGATTGAATATATCTGGAGGTATTTGGTCACAATGCAAATATTGACAGAGTTTGATGACGAATTTGCTGTGTTTGTATATTATTATATAATCAAGTAATATCATAGACGTATATATTATAGATCTTGAGGAAAAAAGTATCTCCAGTTAAATGGCCCAACTTTTGAGATTTTTTGGGGCCATTTTGACATTTGAAGTGTGGTGAAAATAAGATGGCTGACATTTGAAGTCTTTTTTAGGACGTTGGAATCACAACTTTATAGTACTTATAATAAATGTCTGTGGGATAGGGAACTATATTAAGTTTCTTCTCTTGCAAATAGCCGGGTGTCTATATAGGTATCAATCTGAGTTTACATCCACCAATAATTGAAGAAATCTATTCAATCAGTGCAGACGCATCATTTGTTAATTTTTACATTGGCACTGATGACTCACTGCAATCTTAACCCGATCATAGTATAGTTACCACGTTACGACTTACCTCATAATAGAAGGTTATACCTACTCAAGAAAAATAGAACTCTACAGTCTTAACACTTATATTCCGTCGTAGATCGAACTAAAGCGCTAATTCAGTACTTATTGCAACTTGCATCAAACGATTTCCAATCACAGGGGAGAATTGGCCTTAATTTGGCCAATTCTCCCCTGTGGGGTACATTCGGGTCACGTTACAATTAACCCCGCATCTCCGTGGGAGGCTGGGCGTTAAATGACTTAAAACTTGTATTGTTAGCTAACGCCTTTGTGAGCTATTGTTTGCTGATTGTTAATCGTATTTCAGCAGAAAACCTTTTTGCAGGCGTATTAAATAAAAATATACCAAACACATGTTTTATTATCGATTCTATAAATCTAAATTTCAATGAACTCGTAATACTTGCGATCGATATTTAATACAATCCATAACGGTTTAAATGTACAATTTCATAAAGTAGTGATTATTTATTGCACATGGTTTATTTAACAAACGTTCTTCCGTATCAAATAAATCATGTAACGCTTTAAAAAGTAGCTTACGACCAGATTCTTAGATGCACAGAATATACAAAAGAAAATCGTAAAAATCGGTAATCGTAAGGTAAGGTTGAGGCTGGAGGCCCCATTAATGCGTTACGTTGCGTCGCGTCGTCGCAACGGATTAACGCATTGTATGCAGACGCGTTCTATTGCGACGACGCGACGCAACGCACTAATGGGGCGTTAGCCTAAGCCGTTTCGGAGAAGTTTGGTTATAAAAATTCACAGGTTTCGTGAACCTCACACGACTATCGAGTACATTGGAAATGAATCTACGGAATTCGTAAAAATATTGTCGCTAAGCGACGAGAAACTCGGGATAAGGAAAATGTTACAAAATGAAACTACAACGTTGAATGACAATTATTTTGACATTGGAAATGTCTTTTCGTTCGCTCCAGTGTAAGCTCCGATTTCACGAAAAAGTGCAATCCCCTTTGCAAGTGCAAAAAAATTGTAAAAAATGATTTTATTTTCACTATTTCGGTCATAACTTTTTTCGTTTTTGATTTTGTTGAATAATTCTTTTTGCACCTTACAGCTCTCATGTATACGCGTCTTTTGGGCCTTTTTTGAATTTTTGAATATCATATCTTCACAACTTTCAGAGATATAAGGGGATCGCACTTTTTCGTGAAATCGGAGCCTACAATGGAGCGAACGAAAAGAGATTTCCAATGTTAATAATTTTGTATATGACAAGACAACAAGAAGCAGATTAAGTTGTAAATATTCGAACATTAAATAGGTTGTAGAAATAACTAGCTTTTGCCCACGTCTCCACCTGCGTAATTAAACAGTATCCTATATAATATACGAGTGTATAATATGTTAACCCTATGTGTTAATCCAGAGCCTAAACTAATACCATACCAAATTTTATCAAAATCCATTCGGTAGTTTTTAGGTGAAAGAGTCACAAAAATTCATCCACTCATCCAACCATCTTTCCTCACAATCTTTCACATTTATAATAGTAGTAGGAAATATAACCTTGCTGGCTTCTTTATGCCATATTTTACATTATATACATTCTGAAATAATTCGCAAGCGGCGGAGCTGGAACATTGAAATGATTTTAATGGAAACATGCCTAAAACGCTCGGCTTTTAACTTTCGATCCATTTTTAAAAATTCGAATGCATCTGTTTTTTACCATTTGGGCCGATTCTATTAAATAATTCGTAAATTATAAAATAGACAAAAAACTAGTATATTTACGTTTTTATGCTATCAAAACAGTTTTTTAATTGTTGGTAATCCTAAAACACTCGACTTTTAACTTTCGATCCATTTTAAAAAATTCAAATGCATCTGTATTTTACTATTTGGGCCGATTCTATTAAATAATTCGTAAATTATAAAATAGACCAGAAACTAGTATATTTTCGTTTTTATGCTATCAAAACAGTTTTTTACTTGTTGGTAATCCTAAAACGCTCGGCTTTTACCTTTCGATCCATTTTAAAAAATTCAAATGCATCTGTATTTTACCATTTGGGCCGATTCTATTAATTAATTCGTAAATTATAAAATAGACCAGAAACTAGTATATTTACGTTTTTATGCTATCAAAACAGTTTTTTAATTGTTGGTAATCCTAAAACACTCGGCTTTCGATCCATTTTTAAAAATTCAAAAGCATCTGTATTTTACTATTTGGGCCGATTCTATTAAATAATTCGTAAATTATAAAATGGACCAGAAACTAGTATATTTTCGTTTTTATGCTATCAAAACAGTTTTTTCCTTGTTGGTAATCCTAAATCGCTCGGCTTTTACCTTTCGATCCATTTAAAAAAATTCAAATGCATCTGTATTTTACCATTTGGGCCGATTCTATTAATTAATTCGTAAATTATAAAATAGACCAGAAACTAGTATATTTTCGTTTTTATGCTATCAAAACAGTTTTTTAATTGTTGGTAATCCTAAAACACTCGGCTTTCGATCCATTTTTAAAAATTCAAAAGCATCTGTATTTTACTATTTGGGCCGATTCTATTAAATAATTCGTAAATTATAAAATGGACCAGAAACTAGTATATTTTCGTTTTTATGCTATCAAAACAGTTTTTTCCTTGTTGGTAATCCTAAATCGCTCGGCTTTTACCTTTCGATCCATTTAAAAAAATTCAAATGCATCTGTATTTTACCATTTGGGCCGATTCTATTAATTAATTCGTAAATTATAAAATAGACCAGAAACTAGTATATTTTCGTTTTTATGCTATGAAAACAGTTTTTTACTTGTTGGTAATCCTAAAACGCTCGGCTTTTACCTTTCGATTCATTTTTTAAAATTCAAATGCATCTGTATTTTACCATTTGGGCCGATTCTATTAAATAATTCGTAAATTATAAAATAGACCAGAAACTAGTATATTTTCGTTTTTATGCTATCAAAACAGTTTTTTACTTGTTGGTAATCCTAAACAGCTAAAACTAAGCGGAGTATTCTGACTTGATTGGTGCTTGGGGCGAAACTACACGAGGCGAGCGGGATAAGTACCGCCCACAAAAAAGTCAGCCAAGTTCGCATAAAAGTCAGACGAGTACAGTCCGCAAACGGATGATGCGAAAAAATTAAATAAGCTCGCTCCGCAGAGAGCGTATAACTATGAATAAAATCGTCGGAGATATCGTAAATACTAATTTCTGTGAATAGTTCTTTGTTTGCATTTTATTTATAGGATTAAGCCTAAAAAGTGTGGTAAAATATAAGTGCTTAAAAGACTGTTGTTAGATTCAGTTTCACAATTTTCTAATTAAAATGTCGGATAGCTTTTTCACAAGATATTTGTGGTATAGAGATAGAGACGAAAATTATGAATAAGCCATTTGAATTGTCAGATTGTGAAACTGGCCTCTGTTGCAATAAAGTGTAAAAAAAGTTTAAAAAAAAAATTTGGTAAAGTACTTGGCTATCATCCTTACTAATATTATAATTGTGAAAGTGAGTTTCTTTTTGTTGTTTATCTTTCACGTAAAAACTACTTAACATATCATCGTGAAATTTGGCACAAATATATAGTAGACCACGGATAAGGACATAGGCCTATGTGAAAAAGCGGGATCTCTTTTTGCGCGCACGAAGTTGCGGGCATCATCAGTTAGTATGTTATATTAATATTGTGTTCTAATACTATATTATTTATTGATTATATTATTGTGTTTATATATTGATGGGTAGGTATTTTAAATATAGTATGTTAATGACATATATCTTGTATTGGTGTAATTTATTATAGGTATAACGTTTTAAAAGTACTATTTATGGATACTGAAATGTGTAAATCTATGTTTCCATTTAATGTGCATTAACCTCACTCTGTCTCTGCATCATTCAAAGATCGGCTGGTAGAAAATGCCAGCCCGCCTCGGAATGTTGTGTGCATAGTGTATAATAAATAAAAATATTTTTTGTAATAATTTTAGCCTGCTATTGACAGTTTTAGTTTTAATTAAGCATTATATATACGAAGATCGTTTTTAAAATACTTTTTGACTATATTATGGTTTAGCTATCAAATAATTTCCATTTCAATAATGAAAGGGGTTTAAGGTTACCGCCAAATCGGATATCGGCATAAGCGGTACAGTTAATTGAAACCAAACATACGAACAAAGGCTCACGACCTGCGCTACCGCTTTCATGATCTCCTAGTACCTTGAGACGAGAGAGATAGTTTTTAGTAGTAATGGCAAATTTCCTATTAATATAGCGTGTACTGTTAGGGTGGGTCAGCTCAAACCCAAATGTGACGCGAAGCGACGCGTTGCTGCAGTTTTAAGATAGCGATTTAAAATTTACCATTATCCATTACACAAGAAGATATAGGGCAGCGCGGTGAAGCACGAAATTCGCACTCTTGCAATTAAACGTGTATTTTTGTGTAGTGAATAAAATTCAATTTCGATTCGTTATCTTAAAAAAGCAGCCACGTGTCGTGTCGCGTTACGATGAAAACTGATGCACATACAACTATATGTACGGGTCTCACGAGATTTTCTTTTGCCCGCACGAAGACACGGGCAACATCTAGTGTAATATAATAAACCAAGATGTCTGCCGCGACTTCGTACGCGCAAAAGAAAATCTCGTGGGACCCGCACATATAACAATAATATATAATAAATATTAGCCTATGCGTTAATCCAGAGCCTTAAATTCTACCATACATTTATATACAGAGAAGCGTACATTTCCGCGCGATATAAAGTAGCTTATGACCTTCCCCTGGTTGACTCTAAATCTGTGCCAAATTTCATATTTACCCAAGTTATTTGGATCCACATTTGCATCATTTCTTATCGTGTCTTGAAAATGAATATAATTTTTTGCTCGTAATTTATTTTGATTTAAAGAAATAAACGTTCACTCTCAATATTGACATACTATAATTATATATATAATTTACGACAAGCAATGAACTAATGAGGCTACACTGAAGCAATAAATTAAAATCGTCGCGACGAAATATCATATTATGATAAGCATAAAAATCTTTGCGAGAAACTTTTTTGTTTGCTGTTCGGTAACTGGGTTTATCTGAGGAATATCAAAGTTGTATCCTTCTTGACTTTTTCAAAAAATTATTGTGTACTCGAGAGCATCATAAAATCTATGGGTGTCTAGAATCTGGATCTGGAATGGACTTGTACGTACCCAGTACGCCTATTGACTTCCTCCTTTCCTCATCGCCCATAAAATAAACTTGCAAAAATTGTAGTTGCATATTGGCGGGAAGCATGGAGCCAATTCTGTGATATACTTGCCCTTGAATAGAAAAAGAATAGCAGCGCGTCGAGACGCCAGATATGCAGCGTGCTGTTGACGTCGAGCTTGCGACGGTTCTGGAGTCTCAGCAGCGCGCTGGGATGCCATATATTCAGCGTGCTGTTAACATCGAGATAGCGACTGTTCAGATGTCTCATTAGTTCTCCGAGTTCCCAAATATTTAGCGTGCTGACTATGGCGAACTTGGGACTGCTCTAGCGTCTCAGCAGCTCTATTTGCCGTCGCTTCTGAGCTCCTCTACAGTAGTTATGGGTGTAGTATACACCAAAGCCTTCATATGACCCCAAAGATAAAAATCACACGGGGTCAAATCGGGACACCGTGCTGGCCAAGGAATTGGCCCGCCTCGACCTATCCAGCGATGTGGGTAAGTTTGGTCTAGCCACTGGCGTACGCCGAGGCGGAAGTGGGCCGGGCAACCATCATGCTGGAAAATCATATTACGACGAGTTGCTATTGGCACATCTTCCATTAAACCAGTAATCTCCTCTCTTAGGAAATGTTCGTACATTTCACCATTTAAATTTTGAGGCAAAAAATGAGGTCCAACTAAATTATTATTAATTATACCCATCCTAACATTTAGACTGAATCTGGTTTGATGGGCCCTTTCTTTTTTCATCCTGGGGTTTTCTCCTTTTGGTGCCCAGTAATGTGTGTTGTGGAAATTGTTTATCCCGTCACGGTCAAATTTCGATTCATCCGTCCACAATATTCTTGAGAAGAAATTGCGATCCTCCATGTCTGCATTTATCATAAAACGGCAGAATTCCATTCTTCTAACCGGGTCTCCCTCTTCCAACGCTTGGACAGGTGTGTAGTGAAATGGATGTAGACGCGCTGTGTGTACTGTAAACCACACCTTCCATTGACTCAATCCAAGTCTTCTAGCTGCCGCTCTTGTAGAAATAGAAGGATCATTTTGAAAAAGTGTAAAAATTTCTTCTTCTTCTTCTGGAGCATACAAACGAGGTCTGCCTGAATCGCCACGTCTTCTATCAACACGGCCGCTTTCCCGAATTCGTCGAAATGTTGTTGAAAACACTCTAACGTTTGGCACTCGTCGATTCGGAAAACGTTCAACGTATGTTCTTCGTGCAGCAGCAGCATTACCATTACAAAGTCCGTAACAAAACAAGATGTCAGCGTATTCATCGTACCCAAAAGCAGCCATCGCGATACAAAAAAATCACAAGTAGAAGTAAGGGTGTAGTTTAAAGCAACAATACGTCCGTACACGGCAATAGTTGACTTAAAACTAATATTAGCTACTACATTTGCTCTCTAAGCCAGTCGGTAACTCATTGACAAAGGGCCGCGACGACAGTAGCCGAAACATCCCGAAGTTTGAACAAAGGAAACAATTGAAAAAAAAGGTCGCCTCAGGTAGAGTAATTCTTAAGATACCGTTACCTGATGATTGTTTTGTCTTTGTTTATTACATGTTCATATTTTTATGTACATATTTGTACCTTTTTTGGAAGCATATGAGGTAAGAAAGTTATTTAAGGTATTTGTACGCATTGTATCATACATTTTTTTTAAGAAAATCACCTGTTTTTAAGACAAATGTGCATTTTTCTTAAAAGAAAATTCTCATAATGAAAAATTCTCGATTAGTTTGTCCCTATTTCTTCCTTAAAAATAATATTTGACTCATTGACGGTTAAAATACATAAAAAAATCACTAAAAAGACAAACATTTTTAAAAATACGTCATGTCAAAGTCAAAAAGTCGAAAATAAAGAAAGAATTTTTGAAATTTCAATAACTTTGTAAATATCGACTTTCGGATAGGGGATGCCATGAAAAATATTACTGTAAATGAGGTCTACTTTCTGTCTTTCAAAGGAATGTATCGAATTTCAGGTCAACCTGTATAAATAATAGCCAGATTGAGCGCACCGAATATCTGGGTGTAACTTCAAACCCTACTATGAAACCAAAAGCCACTACGATTTCACCGCAGTGAAATCGATACGATTTCATCGCATACACGTTACAAATTTCAAACATACGTCGTAGTGTAAAATAAATAAAAATGCCGTCTTGAGTTTTTAAACACTGCAAAAGTAGTTCCCTGAAATTAAAAAAAAAAAGAAATATAAATGGATTATCATTTTACAGGTAACTATTGATTATTTTGTTATTTTAAATAATATTTACAATTTATCTTTGCTGTTCTCGGAGCACAAAATGTCAACATATATTTTTTAAAATTTATTGTGAGCTGGCTGCTAAAGCTATCAGTGTTGTTTTTAGGCGAATATTTATCCCTACTTTTGGCGAATTTTCTTGTTAATTCAATGTTAGAATTAAGTTCAATAAATGCTAAATAATAATAATAATAATTTTAATAAACGGTTTATCATAAAAATAATAATAATTTATTTTTATTTACAATCAAATTACTCCATATATACATAGACGAACGTATAACCGCCTCCTTTTTAACAAGTCGGTTAAAAAGTAGCCCGTTTCGTCCCGTCTTATCCCGAGACTAAACTACAACCATACTAATTTCAACGGTTCAGCCCTTAGGGCATGAAAGACAGTCTACACATTAGTACATTATCCCTATGGAACACTGTAACTTTTGGGATAAAAAGTACCCTAAGTGTTTGTCTAAAACATAAACTACTACCATACTATAATATTTCATTCAAATCAGTTCAACCCTTTAGCCGTGAAAGAGAGTCAAAAGTACACACATTAATACGAGATATCAGGATAAAAAGTAGCCTATGTTTTAATCATATAAAACATAGGCTACTTTTTATTTATGATAGTAGTTTACTACTACCATACCAAATTTCATAAAAATCCGTTCAGTAGTTTTTGCGTGAAAGAGTAACAAACATCCTCACTTTCACATTTATAATATTAGGTCTTTACTTATGAAATTGCCGTTTTGTATGAAAAAATTTAAACTAATTTTTTTCATGTATTTTTTATTTGTATTTATCGAAGTAATCACCCATGCAATCAATGCATATTTGCCAACGCAGTGGCAGTTTATTGATGCCCTTCTTAAAGAAATCAGCTGGACGGGAGGCAACAAATTCTTCAAAGGCCTTTTAGTACTGCCTCTCGGGGATTTTTTTCCCGCCAAGAAGTTATCCAAATTCTGGAAAAAGTAGTAGTCTGTAGGCGCAAGGTCTAGTGAGCAGGGCGGATGACGGAGAGCTTCCAACCCCAGTTCTTGCAACTTGGAGACCGTCTGCTGTGCAGTATGAGGTCGCGCGTTGTCGTGCAGGAGCAGCGGACACGAGCGATTGACCAATGCTGGTTGGAGATGTGCCAGCTTCTCCATCATTGTGTTCAGTTCTTCACAGTACATATCTGCAGTAATGCTCACCCCGTTTGGTAAGAAGCTGTGATGAATCACACCGGCCAGACGGTACCACCAAACAGTGACCATCACTTTTCTAGGGGTAAGTTTTCGTTTAGGGCATTGTTTAGGTGCTGAACCAGGATCCAAGCAACTTGCTGAGCGCTTGCGATTATCAAACAGAGTCCATTTTTCATCGCAGGTAACAATGCGGTTCAAAATTCCTTCATTTGTGTATCTGTTGAGCAGTGCAAGGCACGTCTCGACGCGTACTTCGCGCTGGCGGTCATTGAGTTCGTATTTGTCAAGAATTATTTATTATTTATTTATTTATTTTAATTATTATATTATTTAATTATATTATTATTATTATTATTATTATTATTATTATTATTATTATTATATTATTATTTAATTATTTATTTTCTTTTTTAATTATTATTATTGTACCCATTTGTCAAGCTTTTTTACCTTGCCAATTTGACGCAAATGAACCAATATTGTTTTGACGCTAACGTCGAAAGCTGCTGCTAATTCAGCCGTAGATTAGTAGCATCAGCTTCCACAATCGCCTTTAATTCGTCATTGTCGACCAAAGTCTTCGGACGACCGCGAGATTCATTTTTCAGGTCGAAATTTCCAGAACGGAAGCGAGCAAACCAATAACAGGTGATGCGTTGGTTTGTAGTGTTAGCTCAATAAACGTCGTTGATGTTACGTGCCGCTTGTGCCGCGTTGCTGCCACGACGATACTCATATTCCATAATTACTCGAATTTTTAACGTATTCATGATGACGAAAAAGATTGAAATACGATGAAAATGTAACACTAATCAATAAACAAATGACTACTTTTGGAAAAAGAATTCCATGTTTTTAAAATAAAATTAATTTGAAATTAGAATTCTTAGCCAAACAAAAATTATTTTGATTTGAAATGGCTAGTACTGCAGAACGGCAATTTCATAGGTAAATACCTATTATTAGTAGAATTAGTAGGACTATGGCGCTAGGGCCCCTTAGCTGCTTACGTTTCGATTTAATTACATCTAAACTGAGTATACCTACTACGTGACGTCATTGTAACTTTGAATTGTATTCGGCCGAACTTTGTAACAGTTGCTCAAAACTATGAAACCCCTCTGTAGAATGTTTGGAACTGGGCTAGTTCTCTAGTTTAGCTCCAAATATCATAGAACTTTTTAAACGATACAAAGAAACAAAACTTAGTAAAAGGCATTGTTAGTGGTTCGCGCTTAACAGAAGTTATCTTCTACACCTGTAAAATGCTTTGTCCAGGAATGACTGACGGATTCGCGCCGCCTAAGCCGCTGATCGTAGAGACCTGAAACTTAAAACTATTTGTGTGACGTAGGCATCCGATAAGAAAGGATTTTCTGAAATTAGTCTACTAAGGGGATGAAAAATGGGGTAAAAGTTGGCATGGGGCAACGAGATTTCTTGGTCCAATCTACTTTAAATCTTGCATACACAATTTTTAACAGAATTGATGGAGTACGTGTTTCGTATTATATTGAACTTCCTCTCCTAGCGGGGTTAAATAAGGGAAAGAAAGTATTTTTGGCTGTAATTTGCTTAAAAGTTGATGTCAATACCCCTACGACCGAATATTGAAACGCTAATCAAAATTATGAGACCATCCTATTCACAGGCTGTCGCTGTCGGTGCTAACCGAAATGACAAGAACAGCATGTGACTTGAGCATAACTTAATTCAACTATCGCTTCAGTATTCAAACGCTAGTACTTCTGATTTAAACCCCTCCACTCACAAGCGATCGATCTTTAGTCTTTACAATCAAACTGGAAACATTTACTGGATTTGTAGTTGCAAATAAATCGTTGTAGATGAACGATGAAGTATATGTATCCTGAGATCCGAGGTCCGCCTGTAAACGACATACTTAATAATTTCTATTTATTTCCTTGGATATATCAAATTTCATGGATTTCGGGACAGATTTCTAAAAAAATATACAAACTTTCAACGCTTAGGCTAGAATTCAGGGTTTCTTAACCCTTTTCTGTCCTCGACCCTTAGAAAATCATCACAAACCTTTTAATAAAAAGAAACATCAACCATTTTTGGACCATTTACTTCAGTCAGTCTAGGACACCGCCCGCTGGCGTATGTTCGCTGTGTTAATAAAGCGTAGCGATTACGAGACCTGGTGTAATTTGTTTATTTGTATTTTTCCATAAACGAGACTGCGGACCCCCATACATAAAGTTGCGGACCCCCAGGGGTACGCGGACCATAGGTTAAGAAACAATGGGCTAGATGACAATTTTTTTTATTGCATAAATGAATAGTAGTAGTGGTAGTAGTAGTAGTAATAATGAATAGTAAATCGAAACCAGAATAGTCTGTTGAAAAATTACTAAGTTTCTAAAACTACTACCAATCAATACTGTTTTATAGCGAAAACAAAAAGGTAAAGCCAAATTCTATTCTTCAATTCTTTACTATCGAAACCAGAATAGTCTGTTGAAAAATTACTGTTTCTAAAACTACTACCAATCAATACTGATTTTTAGCGAAAACAAAAAGGTAAAGCCAAATTCTATTCTTCAATTTTTTACTATCGAAACCAGAATAGTCTGTTGAAAAATTACTGTTTCTAAAACTACTACCAATCAATAATGATTTATAGCGAAAACAAAAAGGTAAAATCAAATTCTATTCTTCAATTCTTTACTATCGAAACCAGAATAGTCTGTTGAAAAATGACTGTTTCTAAAACTACTACCAATCAATAATGATTTATAGCGAAAACAAAAAGGTAAAACCAAATTTTATTCTTCAATTCTTTTCTATCGAAACCAGAATAGTCTGTTGAAAAATTACTAAGTTACTAAAACTACTACCAATCAATAGTGATTTAGAGCGAAAACAAAAAGGTATAGCCAAATTCAATTCTTCAATTCTTAACTATCTTAGCCAGACATTCTTTTTGGATATCGAAATCAGAAAGCGTTGTCCGCGCCAACCAGCGGCGGACCCCCATTTTCAGTTTTCGGTGGACCGCGGACCCCGCCGTGGCTTCACAGTATAAAAGTGAAAAAGTTATCTTTACTTTATGTATCTTTTATTGACTTGACATTGAGGGCATTTTACGTCAAGCGGACAACCAAAAAATATGAGGTCGTAAATTTTGTTTATACTCTGGTCTATACTTCTAGTAGACGTGGATGTGCACACATAATGTTTTTTTGTGTCATACTTTATTGCTGAGTTATGAGCTTTTAAAAAATTACTAAGAGTGAAGTCCATTATTTTTGAATGCTTAATATTTTCATCAAATAATTTGTAACAAAAACCAAAAAGTATTATTTCTTATAGTTACAAAGTTGTTTTTTTTTAATCCGATTTTAAATTTGATTTTTTTTGCGTTCATACAAAATAGTAATTTCAAAAACGATAAACAAAAGAATAATTTCGACAATACGACTGTGAAATACACCAGTAGGTAACGCCATCTCGTAGCTATAATAAACCGGCCAAGTGCGAGTTGGACTCGCTCACGTAGGGTTCCGTACCATTATACCAATATTTTGGAATAGTAAGATTTCGTTATTTTTGTACGAAGTTTTCCAAGTAAGTGCATTTTATAAGTATCTATAACTCTTTAACTAAGAAAGTGAATGAACTCATATGAGCTGTAATGATTTTCCTTTAAAGTTCAGCATATGGACTACCATCATGAATTTTTTCAGATTTTTCGAGCCAGCCGTTTAGCTTTTAGAGGGATTATTTTAACAAAAAAAGCGCTATAAAGTTGAATATCTCGCAAACGGATATTTAAATCAAAAAATCGTCTCAGAAACCTCTCAATGTTTATAAAAGACCTATCTAATGATACCCCACACTATGGGGTAGACGCGAGAAACAAAAACATCCCCACTTTTCATGTAGGGGAGGTACCCAAAAGAAATGGTTTTCGTGACTTTATATTAGCACTTTATCGACGTGGCAACTAAACATATCTATGGAAAGTTTCATCTTTATAGCTCTAACCGTTTGAACGGTAGTCCGACGGATGGACATGACGAAACTTATGGCTTTTATGAACTACAGAACCCCAAAAAGTTTTAATAAGAAATACAATACTACTCGTCGTTACTTGTTAGAAAGAGACAGCTATTATCTATCTGTCTCGGTATTACATTTTTTATATTGTGATATTAAGTAAGAGTCTTATATTTTTATTTACACTGGCGGACACATAAACTGCATCATAGTGCAAGATAACTTTCAATGAAATATTATTAGTGAAAGTGCAAACTACTTTGATCTATTTCTATGATAATGCTAAGACTGGTTATTAATCTGATAAAAAAATCAATTCATGTATGTATAGGTCAACTTTTCTTACTAAAATAATCAAATTACTCCTTTTGCAGCTTTTTGGAATGAAACAGTGAATAGAACAAAAACGGCTTTATTATGAAAATTTTACAATACTAAGAAAATATTTTTTTTTTTGTTTTTAATAAGGTGTATTACTTCCTCTTGCCCTAATAACTGATTCAAGTCGGTTTCGCATCGACCTGATCAGTGTTTTTAAAAGTTCTTGCAGAGTATTGTCCCATTCTTGTGACAATGCAACTCTGAGCTCCGCAACCGTTGTTGGGACCGGATTTCTTGTAAATACAACTCTTATTAGGTTGTCCCACACGTGTTCTATCGGATTGAGGTCCGGTCTACGTGCTGGCCAATCCATGGAACAAATCTCAACCTGAGTAAAGTATTTCTCAACTTGGTTCGATGCGTGCGGACGAGCATTATCCTGCATCAGAATGAAGTTTTTGCTTATATATCCGCTAAAAGGTACCACATGAGAGTCCAATATCTCCGTTATATAGCGATATGATGTTAGGCCACGGTTGCCACGGCCATGTGTGTCTGCGTCAATAAACACAAGTTCAGTTCGAGCATCCATCGATATGCCGCACCAAACCATACAAGACCCGCCTCCAAATGGAACCCTCTCCTCAATGCAATTTTGAGCTTAGCGCTCTCCTCGCCTACGGTAGACTAGTCTGCGACCACCGTACAAACAAGTCTTACACTCATCATTGAATAATACGGAAGCCCATTGCTCTTCAATCCAATTTAAGTGTTAACGAGCAAATCTTGGTCGAGCTTGCCTGTGAGCTGCAGACAATTTTGGTCTATTTGCGGGTCTGAAAGTAGTGATATCACGCTCTTTTAGCCTTTTTCTAATGGTTTGTGCACTAACTGCTACGTCACGTACCTGGTGGATCTAATTTTTATTGCTTATAGACGTTAAAAACCGTTTTTGCAAGGAAGTTGTCACAATTAGTAACGATAATTCAACATTTAACAGAACGAAAAGAAAAACCATCAATCACAAGATTAACGTAACAACGAGTTAATCATTAGTAAATTGACAAGATTTCTTCTATAGAATATTTTCTTTCTTTTGTGACAGTACCATATTTAAATTTGATTTTGTTTTTGTGTTTATAAACCAGCCTTTATTTTCCAATACCGATAAATGTAAAAAGTTTGCATATTTCGTAATAAAATTTGATTGAATGTGTTCTTGCACTATGATGCAGTTTATGTATCCGCCAGTGTAGCTGAATCTTTGACTAATCATCAACTAGACGTGTTACTATTTCGTAAGTCCACTCTAAGTCTTAAACTATTAGCGATCACTTTAAAAATTTTTTGGTGGATAATTAGTACATTTAAAGCTTTAATTCAAGGTTAAAATATTTAAAATAAAAAGGTTGAAGTTACTCAAATATCGATTTGAAATTTACACTTACGGTTTACTATACGCAAAAAAAATCAAATTTAGAATTCGATAAAAAAATTAAAATGTCAACTTTTAAACTATAAGAAACAATATCTTTTGGTTTTTGTTACAAATTAATTGATGAAAATTAATTTTAAGCATCCAAAAATAACGAATTCCACGCAAATTTTTTTAAAAGCTCATAACTCAGCAATAAAGTATGATACAAATATTATAGTTTAAAAAAACTAAAAAATACGCTTTTATAGAAAATCTAACTATAAAATAAAAAATAAAATTTAATAAATTTGGATTAAGAATATTGTAAATGAAAAATAAATGTTTATTTTTGTAAAAAAGCGTGGGGTGCAGTGTCTTCACCAGTACGTTTGTTTGTATGTAACCGACTCCAGTGGATTTGATTTTGATCCACTTCAAACGGTCAGATTTCGTTTAAAGTGATTTTTAAGATATTATCAAAGTGAAGATCCTTCTTATATCTGCCAATAAAATGTTTATAACTATTGACACTATGCACCCCACGCTTTTTTACAATAATAAACATTTATTTTCATTTACACTATTTTTAATCCAAATTTATTAAATTTAATTTTTAGTTAGAATTTCTATAAAAGCGTGTTTTTTTAGTTTTTTTAAACTATAATTTATTTTTTGCTTTTTAGTACGATTTGCCAAAGAGTAAGCTTGGAACTGCACGCATGAGTTCGCGCACTAGTTCTATCTCTCTTACTCTCATGCAAAGGATGCGGAAAGTAATTGATTAATCCTGGCGAATTTAATCAGGGTAATCGGATATTTTAATCGAATTATTGCATTTTCATCGGTCTTTGACAGCTGTGCAAAGTTTGAATTAAATCTGATCGTTCAAAGTAACCAAAATAGAGCCCAAAGGAGTCGTTACAGACAAACAAACAAACACGTAACTTGCTTGCTTGCTTATTTGTCTGTAACCGACTCCTTTGGGCTCGATTTTGTCCTACTTTGAACGACTATGTAACCGACAAGCAAGCAAGCAAGCAGGCAAACATACAGGTGAAACTAATAAAAGCGTTATAAAAAAGCATTGTGTGTACACATCCACGTCAACTAGAAGTTGATCTGATCAGAGTATAAACAAAATTCACGACCTAATTTTTTGTGGTTGTCCGCTTCACGTTAATGCCCCATTGGCTGTTTTCCACTTACCGGCCCCGAATCGGCGCCGGGACGACGATGACTCCAACTTCTACTCATATATTTTATTGACGACTTCTGTGGCTCAGTGGTTTTTTTCCATCCCCTAACTTTATCAGGGCTTGTTATTTTCTTTTTTTTTTTGCTCTTTTTTCTATTTTCTTTTACAACAAATTTTTACAATTTTCTTTCTTTTCTTTTCCATGATTGATTTCTTACAATGATTCTTGTTTCGTCCTTATTTCTAATACATTCTTTTGTATATTTATTACAATAGTAATTGGGTCTTCAATATGAAGTACTAAGTACATGTCAATTATTTGTAATATAAAAAGTCAAAAGTATAAACAGCAATAAAAAAAAGAAAAATCTAATAAAAATACAGTAAAAACTAATAAAATTCCAATAAAAATTCAATAAAATAAAATAAAATCCAATAAAAATTCAATATACTCCACTAAAATAATGTAATCCAATATGTCAATAATAAAAAGATAATAAAAAGATAAAACTACGGCACACACATTCAATTTAACCCTACTATCACAGTTTTAATTCCTACATCTAGAGCCTATACTAATATCACACCAGTTTATCACAGTTTTTTCTATTTATATACACAGCAATTTTCTTACAATAAGAGAGGAATATTTCCCTCTTTTGCCCCCCAGGATGGAAGGCAAGTTCTCACCCGTCATCGATGTGCCCAATTTCTGCTCAACATTATATCTATTGCTAGCAAAAATTGAGCACTCGAGTAACAGATGAGGGACCGTCTCCTCAACTCCTGGCTGACACGAGCACGACGGATCCTCCTTCAACTTGAATCTGTTCAAGTAGAAGGCGAACCCGCCGTGACCAATCAGTATATGTGTAGTGTTGTGTGTTATGTCTATTTTATTGATTATTTTGTGTGCAGCAGCAGCGCTTGGGAAAAAAGAGCTTCGTGGCTCCGGCCTTCCCTCTTACTTCATATCTCCTGTCCCATTCCTCAACTGTATCCTCTCTTAAAATACGCTTGACGAATGAAACAGGACACAGATCGTAGTCGGGTTTCCTTTTCAAGCCCAGTGCGGCCTCCTTGGCTAACTCGTCTACTCTCTCATTCCCTCTTAATCCTGCGTACGCCTTGATCCAAAACAAGGAGACCTCCCGCCCTTGCAAAGCAACTTTTCGGAGGGCCGCCCTTATTTGCACCGCCAGGGGATGAGGGGAACTAAGAGTGACTGCCTGGAGTGTCGATCTGGAATCGCTGAGGATACTGACCGTTGCCATTCCGCTCTTACAGGCTATACTTACAGCTCTTTGGAGTGCTAGAAGTTCGGCCTGGTAGACGGTGCAATACGGCGGCAGTGCAAGCTTGACGGCCTTCGTCTCGGCCTCACCCTTCCATACGGAGAGTGCGGCTCCGACTCGACCCTCAATCTTGCTGCCGTCCGTATAGATCCTATGGACGTGGCTGTTAACCACGTCTACATATGAGCCCTCGTCTACCAACCCGAACCTCAGCTCTACCTGCTCTGCCGGATGTGGGTCCTCAATCGCTGGAGCCATTCGCTCCAACTCCCTGTCTTTCAACGCCGGGTGTGGCACTCCCTTCTTGATCTCATAAAGCCTCGATGCTTCGAGTATTCTGAGGTCAAGAGGTGAGGAGTATCCCAGCCAGCAGCATTGCAGAGTTCAGGGAGACAGTTCGATATGCTCTGCAGATCTTCTGGGCAAAACCCGGTTGAATGGAGTTGAGCCTTTTTTGGACCCCCATCTTTTCCACGGTGGGTGCCCACGCTGCTGATGCATACAAAATAGTCGGCTCTATTACGGCTATATACAGGGTGACCTGAAATTCGATACATTCCTTTGAAAGACAGAAAGTAGACCTCATTTACAGTAATATTTTTCATGGCATCCCCTATCCGAAAGTTGATATTTACAAAGTTATTGAAATTTCAAAAATTTTTTCTTTATTTTCGACTTTTTGACTTTGACATGACATATTTTTAAAAATGTTTGTCTTTTTAGTGATTTTTTTATGTATTTTAACCGTCAATGAGTCAAATATTATTTTTAAGGAATAAATAGGGACAAACTAAGCGAGAATTTTTCATTATGAGACATGAAACAGAATTTTCTTTTAAGAAAAATGCACATTTTTCTTAAAAACAGGTGATTTTCTTTAAAATATGTATGATACAATGCGTAAAAATATTCTAAATAACTTCCTTATCTCATTAGCTTTCCAAAAAGGTGCAAATGTCTACATAAAAATATGATGTTGTAGTAAACATATTAGAAGTAAAATGAAATAATGTCTAAATCGATTTATTTGCGATAAGGTTAAAATAAAAGGAAAAACATGAATTTAATTACGTTTATTGTGTTTAAAAAACATCAATGTTTAATTAAATTTAATAATAAATATTCTACTTTAGGTCTTGTTCAAAATGTGAACCTCTGTTTCTGATACAGGCCCGTAGTCTTCTCCGTACCTCTGTTTTGATTATTCTGGTAGTAAGACTAGTTTTGATTTCTTCTGCTGCATTTCTTATGCGGCTTCTGAGCTCCTCTACAGTAGTTATGGGTGTAGTATACACCAAAGCCTTCATATGACCCCAAAGATAAAAATCACACGGGGTCAAATCGGGACACCGTGCTGGCCAAGGAATTGGCCCGCCTCGACCTATCCAGCGATGTGGGTAAGTTTGGTCTAGCCACTGGCGTACGCCGAGGCGGAAGTGGGCCGGGCAACCATCATGCTGGAAAATCATATTACGACGAGTTGCTATTGGCACATCTTCCATTAAACCAGTAATCTCCTTTCTTAGGAAATGTTCGTACATTTCACCATTTAAATTTTGAGGCAAAAAATGAGGTCCAACTAAATTATTATTAATTATACCCATCCTAACATTTAGACTGAATCTGGTTTGATGGGCCCTTTCTTTTTTCATCCTGGGGTTTTCTCCTTTTGGTGCCCAGTAATGTGTGTTGTGGAAATTGTTTATCCCGTCACGGTCAAATTTCGATTCATCCGTCCACAATATTCTTGAGAAGAAATTGCGATCCTCCATGTCTGCATTTATCATAAAACGGCAGAATTCCATTCTTCTAACCGGGTCTCCCTCTTCCAACGCTTGGACAGGTGTGTAGTGAAATGGATGTAGACGCGCTGTGTGTACTGTAAACCACACCTTCCATTGACTCAATCCAAGTCTTCTAGCTGCCGCTCTTGTAGAAATAGAAGGATCATTTTGAAAAAGTGTAAAAATTTCTTCTTCTTCTTCTGGAGCATACAAACGAGGTCTGCCTGAATCGCCACGTCTTCTATCAACACGGCCGCTTTCCCGAATTCGTCGAAATGTTGTTGAAAACACTCTAACGTTTGGCACTCGTCGATTCGGAAAACGTTCAACGTATGTTCTTCGTGCAGCAGCAGCATTACCATTACAAAGTCCGTAACAAAACAAGATGTCAGCGTATTCATCGTACTCAAAAGCAGCCATCGCGATACAAAAAAATCACAAGTAGAAGTAAGGGTGTAGTTTAAAACAACAATACGTCCGTACACGGCAATAGTTGACTTAAAACTAATATTAGCTACTAAATTTGCTCTCTAAGCCAGTCGGTAACTCATTGACAAAGGGCCGCGACGACAGTAGCCGAAACATCCCGAAGTTTGAACAAAGGAAGCAATTGAAAAAAAAGGTCGCCTCAGGTAGAGTAATTCTTGAGATAACGTTACCTTTAAATTTATAGAGATAACGTTAATTGTTTTGTCTTTGTTTATTACATGTTCATATTTTTATGTACATATTTGTACCTTTTTTGGAAGCTTATGAGGTAAGAAAGTTATATAAGGTATTTGTACGCATTGTATCATACATTTTTTTAAGAAAATCACCTGTTTTTAAGAAAAATGTGCATTTTTATTAAAAGGAAATTCTGTTTCATGTCTCATAATGAAAAATTCTCGCTTAGTTTGTCCCTATTTATTCCTTAAAAATAATATTTGACTCATAAAATACATAAAAAAATCACTAAAAAGACAAACATTTTTAAAAATACGTCATGTCAAAGTCAAAAAGTCGAAAATAAAGAAAAAATTTTTGAAATTTCAATAACTTTGTAAATATCAACTTTCGGATAGGGGACGCCATGAAAAATGTTACTGTAAATGAGGTCTACTTTCTGTCTTTCAAAGGAATGTATCGAATTTCAGGTCACCCTGTATATTGTTTTAACTATCTGGGGGCTAAGCCCCCATCCTACTCTAGCAGCTTTGGCCAGCTGCTTATATCTAGCTATAGCCTTTTTACATATGTTACTGACGTGGGCGTTGAATGTGACGCCGCTATCGATCGTTAAGCCCAGTACCTTTATACTCGTATTATCACAGTATTGAAGGTAGCCCCATAGCGAGTCGCGGCACGTCGTATTTTAGTCTCCGCGTGGACAGTAAAGCGCATGTTTTGTGGGGCGCGAAATTCAGCTTGTTCAGCTCCCCCCATTTCCTAATTTTGTCTAAAACTCTATTGGCTTTTTGCTCAATTTCAAGAGCCGTGTCTCCCTCAAACACCAGACGATGTCGTCCGCGAAAGCCTGGTTGAACACATTCATCTCATCTAACATCCATAGCAGGGGGTCCAACAAGAGGTCCCACAGGATCGGTCCACCTATGGATTCCTGCACGCACCCCTTGTCGGTCTCCCTGCTCACTTCCATACCTGTATACCTTACGCTCACTCTTCTTTCACTCAGGTAGCTGCTGATCACCCGCCTCAGGTTCCCGAACACCCAACCTCAGCCAACCTAACCTTTATGGCTGGCCACCAAGCACTGTCGAAGGCCCCCTCTATGTCCAGCGAAACCACAACAGAAATTTTCTTCTCCTCCCTCTGCTTTCTGATGTGGTTCACCAACCTATAGAGGGCGTTTTCGGTGCTCCTTTGGGGCATGAAGCCATACTGATTAGGGCTAATCTTGGGCAGCAGGTAGAACCTGAGTCGGGCGACCAGCATTTTCTCGAAGATTTTGCCGAGAACAGGCAGGAGGCCGATCGGTCGATAGGCTTTTGTTACCCGATACGATTCCCTGCCCGGCTTCCTTAGTAGTTAGGGGAAGCAGGCGGCAGTGAGGCACCTGTTCAGCAGCGCAAGGAACCATTCCGGGTTACATTCTACAGCGTGTTGGCTAATATCAGACGTGAGCCCGTCCGCCCCGGGGGCCTTTTTGGTGTTGAAGGACCTTACGGCTCTCTTAAACTCCTCCATGATGAAAGGAGGGTCGTCCGGAACCGCCGGCGGTTCAGTGTCCAAGGACTCCGCCCGCCGGCGCGTCCGCCGATGTTCCTCACTTTCACCACTTTTCTGGTCCTCGGGGTAGAAAGTCTCCGCCAGCCATTCTGCAGAGCTCCGGGCGTCGAGGGTTTCACCATCTCTCGTAAGGGGCAGATCCTCCTCCCTCCCTGTAGCTCTGCTCAGCACCCTGTAGATACCCTCCCAGACCCCCTGCAAACTGGACTCAGTTTCTCACGAAACTGAGTCCAGTTTGCCTTCTGTGTGTTACATATGCGTGTGGTTCGTATTATCTTTGTGCCTGTGGATTTCTGTTGTCTGATGCCGAAGGATATGCCGTTGTGGTCCGAGCTTGTGAGACTCTCCTCTACTCTCCAGTCGCCCACTCGGTTCAGCAGATCGTCGAAGCACGCTGTCACATCCACGTAACTGGAGTACCTTTTTCCCCCTCTGACCGTATCGAATGTCGGGATGTCCCCGTTGTTGAGTATGTGCATACCCATTGCTTCCAGTACGGCAGACACTTCCCTCCCTCGCGGGTCTTCCACATCACCACCCCACCACGGGCTTTTTGCGTTTGCATCACCTCCCAGGACCAACTTATCGGAACCTAACTCTCTTCCTATCAGCATAAGATGGTCCAGGTAGGGCCCCACAGGCTTATCGGGCTCGAAATAGAAGGACAACAATCATCTCCCAGGCTTTGGTTCGGAAGGTCGCCACCACAATGTTGTTATTGCTGAGGCGTATGTGTAGTTCGACATCCAACGTGTCGTCAAGTACTACAACATACGCCTTAACCACACCATCCCCTTTCCCCATCGCTCTGGTAGACCCTCACTCCATTGTATGTCCTCATACAATGTGCCCCACCTATGTAGGGCTCTTGCAGCAACGCAACGCATGCCTTACGCTTGGTGGCCTCGAGTAATAACTCCCTTGTGGTGATTTGGCTCCGCTGAAGGTTGGCCTGCAATATTCGGTGCTGGAAGTACTCACCGGAGACAACCTCAGCAATACGATACAGCCGATCTGGCTAGAGCGTCCCACCTCTTTCTTTCTAAGCACTCCTTATCAAGGGCATTGTGCTCCACGCTACCTCTCTTGGCCTTAGTGCAGTTAATGCATTGAGGCACTTCTCTCCGCAGCCACTTGTCGCAAACAGTCCTCATGTGAGGACCTGCGCAGTGACTGCATCGCTCCGTTGCCTCCCTGCATACCCTCTTCGTATGCCCATAGCCAAGGCAGCGGAAGCACTGCACCAACGGACTATGGTCCTCCACTCTAACTCAGCCCATCCCTATGTGGGCATATCCTACATTCATGCATCTCTTCCACACTTGTGGGATCACTCTAACCACTAGGTGGTTCTGTAGGGGGTTCTGCGCTTTCATCCCAAACACTACTTCCACATTCCTCTCTTCCCCCTTCAAGCCTTCAGTGGATGGCCGCGTTCTGATTATTAAACGCAGTAACGAAGTCGACAATGCCTGTCGTACTTCATTACATCCCTGAAGGCCAGAAGGGGGTTTTTATTCTTCACTTCTTCCACAATTAATCCCTCATTCTTTCCCAGTCTCTCCTTAACCTTATTCCTTTCTTCTTCATTTATACAACCGACGACTACCCTTCTATTTTTAACCTTTCTCACTCTTTCCACCTTGACCCATCCATCCTTCGCATCTACTGTATATCTTATCTTCTCCATTAATTCATCTTCCATGTCCTGCGTGTCCTTGGAGGACACCACAACTGAGTGCAGTGCCCTTGTATCAAGGGTTCGCTCAGCGAGACAACACTCGCATAACTCGCCGGTTTAGCGACAGTTGTGTTGCTCTCTAGGAGCGAATTCAATTTCTCTATCCTCACTCTACTCTCTTCCATACATCCCTTCATTTCATCCATCATCTTCATCATCTCTTTCATTCCCTCATTCATACCTTTTTCCATTAAAATGTTTTTCTCTTTCAGGTCCCTTCCCAGTGCATCGGCTGCTGCAGTCGTCATGTTTACGGGTGGCTGGGGGGATGTAAGAGGTCCCTTCGCAACCCTCCGCTGGTCCCTGCCTTCAGACTGGTGAGTTCTGACTCTACTTCTTTGATAATTTGGTAGAATCTGTCTAGCATTGCAATAACTCCTTTTATTTCAATTTTTAGGTTTTTTGATCCGGTTATATGTTGTTTTGCTTTTTGCAGACAGGCTGTGGCTCAGTGGTTGGCGCTCAAGCCAGTGTTTGCGGGTTTGAATCCAGCCAGGGAACAAAAAGTTTTCTGTGTTACTGGATTACAAATGTCCCGGGTAATGAATGTGTAATAAATATTTGTATTATATAATAAAAATCTTAATTATATGTATAGTATAAAATATATTTCCTTTGTCTGTTCTTCGAGAACTTACCACGGCATCAGATTGACGTGGTGTGAAAGCGTCCATAGAGATAATAAATATTCATACTTTTTCGCTCTCCTGGCAGGCGGGAAGTTGCCGGTGCCTCGGCCAACTCTGCGCCGGGCCGGTAAGTGGATTATTTTTAAACAAAAAATTAAACCGACTTCCAAAGTAAAAATACACAAAAAAGTATGAAATAAATTTTATGTTCTAAATAATTCCCCTTTTAGATTCGGCTAAAATTTGAACTATTTTTATACTCAATCTTCTTAATTTTGAAGTAGGAACCAAAACAATATTCTACAATATTTTATAGAACTCACGTTCAAATTTGCTGGTACCGACTTCAAAATTAAGAAGATTGAGTAGAGAAATAGTTAAAATTTACTTTACCAGCTTAAGCGTCGACGCGCTAATCACTGAGCCACAGAGATCATCAACAAAAAAATTATAACTGCTACTAGCTATTACCCGCAGATTTGTCCTCGCTTGGTTTCTGGACTTTAGACTCCAGTTGCATCGTTTTAGGCCTTCATAGTAATAATACCAGTTAGTATCAGAGTACCAATCCAGTGTTTATTACAATTAAGTGTTTTTAAACTGTGTCTTCTCATTTGTCAGTAACAGTCACTGTATTCACATTATCCAATTAAAGTAAGTCAATTTGACATTTGTTCTTGACTATACCTTGACTATAACTAGTGTGGAAATGTCTGGCGAATTTTGACGATTATGTTATGCTATGAACAGACAGACAAATCAAAATTTTAAAAATTGTATGTTTGGTGTAGGTACCGTATATACTATCATGTGTTATAAGTGCAAAGGTGTTAATTTGAAATTACAAACTGACACTTTAATTTTGTTTATTTGTATGCTTATTATGATATGCAGTGAGAACAAACAAAGTTTTCATAAAACACCGCTGCGAAATCGCCGTGTGAGCTAATGGGCACATAAATAACAAAGTTCAGGGCAAATTAAGTAAGAGTTGGAATCGCTAGCAAACAAACATTTGTAAAAATGACCGAGGTTCTATGTTAACGTAGAATATACCTACTACTTTCTGCACTGGAGACACCTTGATGCTTACGGGAGACTTGGTACACTAAACCCTTACCCCCATACTAACAAAAATATTTACACAACGGATAACTTAAACAACGTTGCTATCTTTTTCTATCGTGAGACATTTCCAACGTATCAGACAAAGACAGAAAGTTGTTTAAGTTATCCGTTGTGTAAATAATTTTATTAGTAAGGTAGGCCTTGAAACAGGTGATCGCCGACTACCCTACTACATAATTTTACTTCTCAATAATGTCACAAGTTATTATTAAGAAGTAAAGGCTATGGGCATTTAGCCCGTAGTGTTTTTTTTAATAAAAAAACACAAGTTACAATATGTGTGAATAATTACGATAATGCGTGTTCATCTTATATATAAGATTCACGTGTCACAGTGTTTGTGACAGAACTCCTCCGAAACGGCTTGACCGGTTTTTATTAAATTTTGCAGGTGTGTTCGGAAGGTATGAGAATAGGTTGGAAACTATTTTTCATACCCCTAAGTGATAAAGGTGGACCACCCCAGTTTTTTATTATTTTATGATTAGGCATTAAAATACATACAATATCCAATTTTCATTTTTGAGGATGAATAAAGGGTTGGTGTTAGAAGGGTTTCTAAATATCGATATTAGTACTGTAATAATCTTCAACTCTCAGTGGTCGATAACTCTCTAATCTCTCACACATCACCTGTAGGTTGTAGGGGTACGCTGTAGGGGTAGATAGTAGGCGTAGGTGTAGGTAGTAGACATAGGTGTAGGCAGTAGATGTAGGTGTAGGTAGTATGTGTAATTATGTAACTAGAAAATTGCAAATGTAGATAGTATGTGTAGATTGTAGGTGTAGGTAGTATGTGTAATTATGTAACTAGAAAATTGCAAATGTAGATAGTATGTGTAGATAGTAGATGTAGAACTTATTTATCCCTGTTTATAGTAAAGACAGAACTACGTCTGTCGAGGTCAGCTTGAATTATTATAAATATTATTAAAAATACGAATATTTGTGAATTATGATGATGCGCCATAATAACTCAGTACCTGGATAACCGAGCTTTGCTCGGAGCTCTAGTAAATAAAAAAAAGGATCACAAAAATATTTTACCGGGGCTCGAACCCACCACACTCCGAATTTCCGAACAACACATAAATTAACCAAACTGCTAATCGGACTGACATTATAGAGTCAAAATTATTGATATATTGTTGAACGACGAAAGAAAAAACATATAAAACTTGAAAATGCGCAGTTTTCCAGCTAGCTAGACCGATTTTTATCCCCCAAAACTCCCTGCATACTAAATTTCATGTAAATACTTGCAGTCATTATGATTATATATATACGAGATTGTCTCGTTTAAAGTATGGGATATTTATTACTTTTCACATAAAATTGTTTCACGAATGTTTTTTTTCAAGTAGAATATATAGAGTACATTTTATCACTGCAAATGTACGTTTCTCATGGGATAGAACGCAAACGAAGCCGCGCTAAAAGCTAATGGGAAATATGTAAATAGTTGTTTGCCCAAGCAATAGTGTCTAAATGGAGATTAGAGAAACTCCGGCCTCGCACAAAAGGGGAGATCTAAACAACATTAGACCGACAAAGCCGACAATAAGGCCGCGCATACGCGCTACTTACGACCGCGACCGGCGGCCAGGTATAGCCTGTTTTTTTAAATAAGTTATTCATAAGTATTAACAATATTGTTTCATACACATAAAAATCGTCAAAACGCGAAACAGCTTCTTGGCGATAGTATTAATATTAAAGATAATTCTTGTTAACAAATTAACAAATTCTTTTGTAACTTCTAAATAAGTGGTTACAAAAACATAATTACTTAAAAATAAATAACAAAATTAATATTTTCTTTTGACTTGCCACATACATATTGCCGGCATTGGAGATACGCTGCTCGTTATCGCAACACGCGAACAAAATAAAAATCTCAACTCTCGCAACTGTCACGCGTGTCACGTGTCAACGTTTCACGTCACAAACAGTTAAATATATAGACACCACTGGAAAGTAGTCGCGAACTACTACTGTAGAAGTCACAGCAGATGCGGTCGCGCGTCTAAGTGAAGCTACCCTAAAAAAGCGCTCGTGCAAACGGTTGCACGAGCGCTTTTTTCGTGCCTCCTAAAAAGCGTTAGGCTGGGACCATATTATGTTCCGGAATTCGTAAAATCGAAAACACGAGTGTCGAGTCAAATGTCAATGACACATGACAGCTCGACAATTCCATTTTCAACTCTAATGTATTCGCGCAGAGTTCTGTTTTCAGTGCTCGGAATTTTCCCGGGTCTGCCGGATTCCGGATCATATAGTTCCAGCCTTAGAATTGAACAATCGTCGCGTTTTTAAGCGCAGCCGTGTGCTCAATGTTCGCTCTAACGCTTTTTTACGCAGTAATAAAGCGCTCGTGCGAATGCGGGCTTAAACTAGCCCATACAAAGGCGACAATTAGGAGACTTAACTCGAAAGAAATCCATTTAGACTTCGCGGCTCTTACCATTGTCTACATTTGTCCTCCAGAACTTCGCACAATGAGGGCCTTATAAACCGGGTTTTATGGGTAAATATATACAAAAAAGGTAAAGTGAAAAGTTAGGAGTTTAAAAGAAAGTTTATACTTTATTCATATATCGCAAGGAAAGTTCTTGCAGAGCACAGGGTAAATATTATATTTAAAAAAAACAGCGCACTAATCATAATTTAGACTTTGAATTAACTGTATAGTGTTGTACCTATACTTAGTCTAGTTAAATAGCTGCCCAAACCCTTAACCACTTCCTAAAACAAACAAAAAAGATGAATTGTTAAGGTGCACTGCACTGCTTCTTTTGCAAGTCGGTTAAAAAACGTTCTAAAACATTAGAGACAATATTTCTTTGTCTTATAAGTTATAACAATCCGTTCGTTATCCAAAAATACTTTCGAACAAAATAAAATCAAAAACATAATCGGATCGCAAAGTTTCGTCCCAATGTCGATAAAACATTTATCCTTTGATGACTTAACCCTGGGTTCTTTTAAATTGATTCCAGTGATTTCAGAAATTAAACTTTCATAATTATCTGTGTACTAAGCTTCAAACGACTAAATATTAATTTTCTATGTTTGAATTGCCTATTAGTTAAACAACACATATTTTGTTTGTGAATCCAAATTAACTTATATTTTAGATTCAACTTGGTAAGCCTCTTGTAAAATAAGCCTGAAGTACTTGTAATATTATCGTTTCTACCTTAATTTCAGAATATTATGTTTTAAAATACATTATTGTATCAATATGACGGCGCACCTCGAGCGCCATCTATAGAATGGGGAAATCTAATTGGGACCAGATGGGAAGTTGTTTTTTGCGTATAATTTAACTACTTCCCGTAACTTATAATTTGTGAACTTCCGGTGTTACGAAGCGTTGCGTTAGTGGGGTGAGCTGTCGTTATATAAATTTAAGTACGCGGGAAACCACCACTTGTAATTTTGAACTCGTAGAGAGATTCTTTGACAAAGGCAAAAACCACCCAAACCCCCTTATCCAAAAGGCCCTGGACTATAACCACGACGCACTGACCTTCCGACACCCGTACAAACGGCCTAAGCATATCTTAGCCGATCCCGTTGACCCGATCACAAAATACGTAACGTACTGTGTACAGTTACGTAAATACAAATCACACGCACCCGCGAGGTTAGTATCGCACCGGGGTCGACGCCGGCGCCTACCCCGAGGTCCCACATCCGACACGACAACACGTACAGACGTACAGACGTACAGACCGACCCCAACACGGGACAGGACCCGAACCCGAGTTCGAGTTCGCATCTTAGTAGCCTAGGTACACACCTAAATAGTGTCCGCGACCGCGATATTGATATAGAGAGCTCTACCAATACCGCGAACCTCATCGACATTAGGACTTACGCGCGCGAGTCATCTCGACCGTACGCGTAAGGGGAGAGGGACGGCCCCCTCAGTACCGATACCGTTAAAAACAAGAGCTCCTCTATCGCGATAACTCGCACGCCGTTAGTTTTTGCTCCCGCGCGCGAGCAACCTCACTCCTCAGCGAGTGAGGAAGGGGCCGGACCCCTTAGCAGGAGAGACCCGCGTCCCCTGTCATAATAATAGCTCACAATCCGTAGCTGTCCCCAATATCCGGTCTGAACATCACCCGGGTAGTGTTAGGGAGGGTCAAACCCTCCCATCGACTCTTACCAAATAAAGTAGCCACCAGGCTAGTTATAGTCCGATGTAGCTACAGCGGTCTTAACCCGACCCTTAGCGTAGACCCTTTCGAAGAAAAAAAAAAAAAAAAACACCACTTGTAATTAGAACGGCGGCCACACCGGGTGATCGACGAATCGCTCTTGTTCCACACAATCTTAGTGATTTTATTTAAAGTTATAAAATTATTATTATAATCAAAATTAGTTTTCCTATATGATTGTATTGTAATTTTTATAAATTACTGAAATAATCATTAAAACAAAGCGGTTTAAAGTTCTGCACCTTTCTTTACTGTGAACTGCCCAAATACCCACTTAAAACCGTTATGGCCGATCCTGACAGAGGCGGTATTTATCCTACAAATACGTGAAGCAGTAGTAACTTTCAGTAGTTTTACGAGAATTGTGCGAACGTAGCAGTATGATATTTGGCACAGTTAAAGTTTAATGTGGAAGGAACCTTCCTTTTAAAATAAATTAGCGGGTGTGCGAACGTGTGCACAGCTAATATTTATTAAAATAATGCTTAGAAATACATAAACTTACAATAGTAATAATAACAACCCTGCCTCAGAAAAACCGTGCGTTTGATAATCATACAATTTTGTTGCATGTTGACGTTTGTTAATCTGCCACAACATTTATAATTTCTTTCTATATAGAGGCTATAGAACCCTCATAAAGTCAAACTTAAAAAATAATAATATGAACTATTATGGGCAAATTTCGACCACCGGGCGACCTCCAGGAATCATTATTATGCTTAGTGTCAATTAGATTTCTCTGTTTTCGAGCCGTATTATGTCGTATTTATACAAGAACATTTATTCAATTCTGTTGCAGACATGTTTAAATAATGTATACTGTTGCAAAGGATGTTCCCGCTAACTTACCGAATTGATTCACTCAATGTAAACAGATTTACTTACGCTTAATGCTTGCGTGCAGCATAGACGTACTTTATATAGGAACTTCGCATAAAAAATCGATTGTACTTTTGTACTTTGTATGAAAAATAATAATTATATCGAATTAATGTACTGTGTACGAGAGCCCCGATTAAACTATCGGTCGATAGAAAGGCTGTGGTCCTCGGGGACTCTTATACTAGACTTCAAGCGGTTCTAGATCTATAAGATAGACACATTTTAGGCGAAAACGAGCCCACTGGCTGTAGGCGGTAGTGACTTGTGAGGTACTTCTTTACAATTTTCAGACATTTGTAGTTGCTGAACGTGAATCTGATAGCGGTGGCGTAATGAACAAAAATGTGTTGCGGTAATGCGCGACACTGGTCGTGGGCCCGCTTGTATATAAGTAATAATATGACGGTTCTAATTATAGTACGTCAATGATGCACGTTTGTTATTTATTCGATCTTGCTTCCTCTCTGCGTTCCTGAGCAACACACCGACTCACACATACATACACTAACACCCACACATGCACACACGCCTTACAAATTTAATTATGTTCTGGCGTTGATTTATTCCAATTAAGTTTTCAGATTAAATTACATAAACATACGAGCACAGAGCACTAACATAGATATGCGCCAAATTTTCAAGGCAATGTTTACAACACAAATTATGAAATTACACCATTTACTTCATTTACTTTCAATCAATTGATAAAAAGATAAAATTTTGTTAACATTATGCAAATAGATTGTAATTTTTATTTCAATGTTTTACACATATCTTTTTAATGGTGATTGTACTATTAAACTGTATAAATGTTAGATATCGACACCGTATCGTCTCTTAGGTGAGTTCAGTCTAAAGTCTAGACTTTACGACGAAAACTGCCTACGTAACGTCTAGAGATTACGTAGGCAGTTTCCGTAAATGGGTACGAAACAATTCAATATCGAAATAGAAAGAAGTTAAAATTTTCGAACTAGACTGAAACAATTTTTAGATGGATAAAGGTTTAGTAAAAAATTGATAAATGTACAAGCAAAAATAATTATGCAGCAAATTCACGACGTATTTATTTAGCAAATCATATCTATTAAAGAAATAATTATGCAACAATTCACGACGTATTTATTTAGCAAATCATATCTGTTAAAGAAATAAAGTGTCCCCGAAGCGAAGAAACATCGAAAAGCATTTTCTTGTTCTCATTATGTATTTGTCATAAAATATATCCGGCAACTTCTAAAACAAATAAAAAGCAACTTCTAAATTGTCTAATGGAACAGAATAATTTGTGAGTGCCCGATGTCCCTTTCGCCATTTTATTGAAGTGCCATGAAGTTCTTTAAGCATTTTAGTATAATTTGTGGAAAGGATAACATTTTGTATCTAAAGTATAACTTCCCTCAAAATTAAGCTCCATGTAGTGAGCATTCGTGTAGCAACTTTTGAACGGCTTTTGAACAGTTGCTAGCTTATTGCAAGCAACAGGTTGATATGCTACACAGAGACAGAGGAGATTATTAATGCATTTTAAACGTATATCACTACAGTACACGCCCTTTTCTTTACATGAGTAGACGCGTGGAGACTATAGTATGCCATTTTTAAATGTCAATATTTTGTATAATTCTTGTTATATGATTAAAACAAGAAATGGTATAGACAATTAATATATTTTACTTAATATTACAAACATTACTTATGAGATAAATCATTTACAACACTGAAAAATCTCTACGACCTCTTGATATGTAAGTCCTTCTTACGCTTGAGTGCTGTTGATAATAATACAGCAACAATTCTTATATTCTCCTTTATTGGTGCTTAACACTGATTACGTATTACAAATGAGATATGTCTAACACAAATACGTCTACAGTCTACACTGAGTGTAGCCGTTTATTTATCTAAAATAAACTAAATAGCCTTTACTCGTGACATCTGTCAATATGCCATTGACAATTACATCTCTTAAAATTACTGTTGACATTATGCAACAAAATCAACAATTTTGTAAACATCTATGAAAAAGTAACAAAAATGGAATCTACGAGATCAAGCATGTATTTTTCCTTCTTCACACTAAAGTAAGTTATAAATTTCATTATTTTCACGATCCTTAGGAAACACTTTGACTTTGCAGTCGAGAAAAATCCATTAATTGCAAGCCTTGGTCCAGCTTTCTGTCCACCGATTTCTGCCTCTCGAGCAGCATAGACATCGACTAACGCGCTCCAAATTTGGAGTTCAATTGTGTTGAGTTATTAGGGGTTCTTGAATTGTATTGTCCAAAAGTGCTCCCAATTCTATTTGTCGAATTATTAAATACTTCGCTTCGCCTTTTGATTGCTAGTTCAGAGAGTAGAACTGGAGTGAGAAGAAATGGAGTGAACTTGATGAGCGTCAGATTAGCTTAATTTTCTCTGAGATCTGATTCACCGACTAGGGCTTGTAAATCGGGCTGAAACTTAGTTAAACCACTTTGAATAGTTTTGTGTAAAAGTAGTTTACCACTTCTGCATCTTCAGCATCCAGCTCACGCAACCACCTCTCTACTCATTACTCACTCTAGTAAAGCCTGAACAGAAAAATAAAAACCTGCACTGAAGACGGTATTTTTATCGCAACAACACTACAAAAAGCTGGGATATGATTGGTTTATTTTGAAAAAATATCATTTAATGATTTTCTTTTTTTTTTTGGGAAATGAACGAAACTAAATTAGTCAATTTAGTTTCGTTCATTTCCCAAAATATGGCGAGGTTTTCTATATACCTGGTTAGACCACAATTCAACCATGATTCATGACATAAAACTGTGTAAGACAATGTATTAGGACAAAAAAACATTTTTATTGTTTGTAAGCAATAAACAACACATAGAATTTAGTATAAAAACATAAACATATATTATGATAATTAACTAGTATATATAAGCATTATAATCCGATAACAAACACACGCGACACACAAAACACTGAATTTGGTACACCGAGACACGCGCGGATTACTATAGTAGGCCCGCGCCACAGAAAAAAATATATATAATAATAATAATAATAATAATAATAATAATAATTCACGCTACATGAACAGGATACTTGGCAATCGCCCGTACCTGCTTCATTCTACCGGTTAAGCCGAGACAAATATATGTTAAATAATAATAATAATAATAATAGGGGGTGAAGCCGGTCCCTCCTAGTTGGTGTCCCCGGGCAACACTTGGGTGCGCCACCCCACTCTCTTCGGGGTGAGGTACTCACGTGGCTGATCGTCGGCTCTTTCTTTCTTTCTTTCTTTCTCGTCACTATCTTTTCATCACCTTTTTATTAATCACCCCTTGTTTTTGCATCTTTTTTTTTTTTTTGTTTTTTGGTTTGTCTAATTTTCACCACCTTTATTTCTTCTCTTCCTATATTTCCTTTTTCGTTAACTCTTCCTATTTTTGTTCTAATATATTAAAAGAAAAATGCGACTACGTAATAGAAATATACTACCCCAGGCGGGTACCGGCGCGAAAAGCAATGGAGAATCCCGCCCCGGGCTTTCGTAGTACTGCTGCAGAGAATACTAATATCCAAACAATAAGCAACACATACTCATATCCTTCATCACCTACCTCATCCATCAGTTTGTTTCCATCGCTTCACTCTTCACCGCAGTCATTCATCCTCAATAACTCATTCTCATCACGATCCACCACATTATCACCATTGTCAGACGATGTTACACAGGAAGCAATAGCTACTAATCCGGTGCCCATTCCTGACACCAGTCCGTCTACGAGAAATTCTGAATACATTAATCCGAATATCGTAGATCATAATACTCATACGCAGCCTCATCTCACAAACACTCCAGTAAGAAGTGTTTTGCAGGAAATGCTTCCTCCAACCACTCTCGCTGGAAAAAGTAGACAACGGATGAAATGGACTGATCAAATAAACAGAGAACTTCTCCGTTGCTACTACATTATAACATCATGCGAATCTAACCTCACAGCATTCAGACCATCACTCCATAAAAAATTCACAGAGAAAAATTCACCCTGAACTAAGCCACATATCTGAGCAACGATTAGCAGATCAAATCCGAGTTATACATCGCAATAACAGAATACCAAGTCATGAAAGAGACAAGAGGAGAGTTAAAGGCTGGTTTAGCAAATAATCTTACAAAGATTTCTAACCATATAGGGAAAGTTGCGCTACTAAGTAGAAAGGAAAATAGGAAAATAGGTGACACGGAGGAACAGAGCGAAAGGGGAAGTGAACGTGGAACCCCAAAAAGTTGCGATTGTAAGAGTGAGTTTGCAGAACTGTATAAGAGAATGGAAAAAATGATGGATCAAAAGGTGTGTAAGATAAATGATAACGTAACGATACAAAGTGCTAACATAAAAGGAGATATCAAATTAATAAAGGACGTAATGAAAGAAGAATACGAGGAAAATAGTAACAAAATATTCGAATTGATAAATGGGGTAAAAGAGTTAATTCAGGAAGTAAGAGAGGAGACAAGCAATAAGTTTAAAGAAATAAATAAGATAAATCGAGATGTTGTAAAGGAATGTAGGGATATAAAAGGGGAGATAAACAATAAGGTAGAAAATATGAGACAAGTAAACCAGGAATTGGCAAAGAGTAGTACGGTTAACCTAGATAGGGTAATTGAAATGACAAGCATCATAAAACAGTTAGGTAAGGAACGACGAAGGATAAAAATACAAAGTTTAAAGAGATAAATAAGTCGAATCTAGAGATTATAAAGGAATGTAAGGGTATAAAAGGGGAAATTAATAACAAGGTAGAGAAAATAAGGCAGATAAACCAGGAATTAGCAAAGGAAACTAAAGAAAACTTAAATAGGGCAGTCGAATTGATAAGTGGGGTAAAAGAATTAGGTCAGGACATAAAAAAGGAGACAAGTAATAAACTAAAAGAGATAAACAAAATAAATCAGGAGATCATAAAGGAATGTAAGGATATAAAAGGGGAGATAAACAGTAGGGTAGAGGAAATTAGAAAGATTAATCAGGAATTAGCAAAGGAAAATAAGGAAAATTTAAGGCGGGCCGTCGAAGAGTGGGGGCCAGGGCCCCGGCAGAACCGCAACCCGCAACATATGCGAGTGTGGTCGGTGGTGGAGGGGAAACCAAGCCACCGGAGCCGAGGCGCGTGACCCTCCACTCTTTAGTGGTAACGGACAAGGAGAGCTTCATGTCGGGGACGGAAATAATAACAGGAATAGGAGAAATAATAGAAGCTAGAAAGGAAGGGATAAAAGTAGACAGGATTCGGAAAGGGAAAGAGAGAAAAATTATTGTAGGATTTAGGGATAAGAAAGATAGGGATAGAATTAAAAGTAAAATTGAAAATAGTAGAAGCAATTTTGAGGTAGAAACAGTACAAAACAAGGACCCACAGGTAGTGCTGTATGGGGTGCTTAAGATAAATCAAAGAAGATGTCCTCGATGCTATAAGGACCCAAAATAAGCACCGCATGCAGTCATTATCGGAAGAAAGTAAAAGCAGAATGTCAGTAAAGTATAGGAAAAAGGGAAAGGACGATAGCACTGAACACGTGGTGCTGACGGTATCGCCGGGGTTGTGGCAATGCTTCACAAAAGCAGGCCACATTTATGTGGACATGCAACGCATTCGTGTCGCCGACCAGTCCCCCCTAATACAGTGCTCGCACTGCTTAGGGTACGGACATGGAAGGCGGCACTGTAACAGTAACACCGAAGTGAAGTGTAGCCACTGCTCCGGAGAGCACCACCAGTCCCAGTGTGAGGGGTTAAAAGTAGGAAGCACAGCATGCTGTATAAATTGTCAAGCTAGATAGGACGGACCATAACGCGTTTAGCGTGGAGTGCCCGGTAAGGCGTCGGTGGGATGAAATAGCACGATCGATCGTTGCATACAGCGACGAAGAAGATATAGATTGCCCGTAACAGCACCAGTAAAATATGAATGAGTAGGTTACGTATATGTGTGTGTAATAAAACTAGCAGTTGGCAATTTATTAACATGAAAGAGACAAGATAAAAAATACAGTAGCGCATACGTTCGATTATTCCAACGACCAGAACAATACAATATGTAGCATAGACACACAGCTTAGCCCCTGCGATATTCTTACCATCCCACATAATGCAACGAACGACCCGAATCTACAACATTCTACAATTCAACCCACAAATAATAATCAACCCATAACTATATCAAACTCTTCTGAAACTGTAGAAAATCTAATAGCACCAGAGACAAACAACGCTGAAATACTCACAACTGATGCCGATCAAACACAGAATCACAAAATTAGACAAGTATTTACAGAAATGTTAATCAAATACGCCGATACAGATCCAACACTTAGACCGGTAATACCAAAACTCCAGATTACACGCAACATAATAAAGACGGTAAATTCACTTAACAAGTTAATAGGAGAACATCTAGAAGCGAAAGAAACGCCAGATTTAACAGAAATCCACAGTGCTATTTATTGCGCTGCAATATCAACTACAACTCTACACACTAAACTAAATAACCCCCCTGAAAAAGATATATCAAATAAAACAGGAGACCCGAAAATGCCAAAATGGCAACTACGAATTGAAAATAGAGTCAAGAAACTACGAAAAGAAATTGGACAACTTACACAGTACCTTAAAGGAAATCTTAGCCACACAAAACAACGAAAATTAAACCCCAACAATCTCACTGAAAATCAAATAGTAGAATTATTAGATACTCTGAAACAAAAACTGCAAGCACAATCAAAAAGACTCCGCCGACTTACAATCAGTAACTCTAGAAGAACGGATAATTTATTTTTTACTAACAATCAAAAGCTCTTTTATCAAAATTTAAACTCCGAAAATATTAAAATCATACAATCGCCTAGTACAGATGCAATTAAGGACTATTGGGAAAACCTATGGTCGAAACCAGCCCATCACAACGTACACGCTTCATGGCTTGATACCGAAATAAGTGAATGTCACAATATTAATCCAATGCCTGAAGTTACAATAGATGATAACGATGTCACATACGCCATAAAGAAGACTTTGAACTGGAAGGCACCAGGACCAGATAAAATTCAAAATTATTGGATAAAATATTTTACTTCAACACATCACTACATCGCCAAAGCATTCAATTCAGCCCTTAAGGATCCCAAATTAGTGCCGCTATTTATGATGCAAGGAATAACATATCTAAAGCCTAAAGATAAAAACGATACTAAAAATTCGACTAAATACCGTCCAATCACCTGCCTTCCAACTCTTTACAAACTACTTACGTCAATAATCACACAAAAACTAAATACTCACATTACTGATAATAAAATAATCCCTGAAGAACAAAAAGGCTGCGCTAAAGGATCAATGGGCTGTAAAGAACATCTTATCATCGACGCCCAAATACATAATCAAACTAAAAAATATCATAAGAACCTTTATTACGCATACATAGATTACCAAAAAGCCTTTGATAGTGTCCCGAATTCTTGGTTGATACATGTACTAAAAAAAATTAAGATTCATAATACTTTAATTCACTTTCTACAATATATAATGCATAACTGATCTACTAAACTCAATCTAAGAACAGTCAGTACCACCGTCAGTACCTCACCAATCAAAATTAAACGTGGCATTTTCCAAGGCGACTCACTTAGCCCCTTATGGTTTTGCTTAGCTTTAAACCCTCTATCTAAAACTCTTAATAGGTCAAACTTAGGATATATTATAGATAAAGTCAATAAAATCAAAATCACTCACCTTCTTTACATGGACGACATAAAACTCTTCGCACCTGACAGGCAACAACTGGAACAACTATTAAAATTAACGGAAAAATTTAGCGCTGATATTTACATGACATTCGGAACTGATAAATGTAAAATTAATTGCATTCTTAAGGGCAAACATACACATACAGAACCACTCAACTTAGAACTACAAGAAGGAACAATAGACAGCATGCAAGCGAAAGACACATATAAGTACCTAGGTTATATACAAAATACAGCTATAGATCATAAAGAAATAAAAAATACATTAAAAAATGAATACAAACAGAGACTAAATAAAACGCAATTGTCAGGCCAAAACAAAATTAAAGCTGTCAATACCTAGGCGATCCCTATATTAACGTATTCATTTGGAATTATCAGGTGGTCTGATACTGATTTGGAAACCATCAACACCGCAACCCGAACCGCTTGTTACAAACACAATATTCACCACATCCATTCAGCAGTTGAAAGATTTACAATAAAGAGGAAGCAGGGAGGGCGTGGTTTTATAGACATAAAAAATCTACATTACACCCAAATAGATAACCTCCGAAATTATTTCAAGACAAAAGCTAACACAAGCCCACTTCATAAAGCCATTGTAAATTTACCTCATTCTGGAACACCGCTACAGTTAAATAATGACAAATTTAACCCTAAAAATAAAATAATTAATGATGAAAACAAAATAGAAAAGTGGAAAAGTAAGGCTCTACATGGTAAATTTCCGTACCAGTTAAGTCAGGACCATATCGATCAAGCCGCGTCATTCAGTTGGTTAACTAAGGGCAACATTTATAGTGAAACAGAAGGGTTCTTAATAGCTATACAGGACCAAATTATCAAAACTCGCAATTACTCAAAATTTATCCTCAAAGAAGCCATAGAAACTGATAAGTGTAGATTATGCCACCAAACCACTGAGACAATAGACCATATTACCGAAGGATGCAGTGCACTAGCAAATAAAGAATATACTCACCGTCACGATAACGTAGCCAAACATATACATCAATTAATAGCAATCAAGTTTAACCTTATAGATACACATACACCGTACTACAAATACAAACCATCTAACGTTCTAGAAAATGACTCCGTAAAACTCTACTGGGATCGCGATATCGTCACATACCGTACCATCCTAAGCAATAGACCAGACATAACCCTCACAATTAAATCTGAAAAAACCACTTACCTTATAGACATCGCCGTTCCAAACACCAACAACCTGAAACAGAAACACACAGAAAAAATCCAAAAATACATACCGCTTGCAGATGAGATCAAACAAATGTGGCATCAAAACACACTAAAAATAATCCCGATAGTCATCTCCTCAACGGGCGTTATTCCAAAAACGCTTGCCGTTGCACTTAAATCCCTTAACCTTCACAAAAACACATATATACAGTTACAAAAGTCAATCGTTATAGATACCTGCTCTATAGCCCGCCGCTTCCTTAATTCATCTTCATCCTTCCCTACAACTCACACCAATTAAACTTCTTTCACGCTACATGAACAGGATACTTGGCAATCGCCCGTACCTGCTTCATTCTACCGGTTAAGCCGAGACAAATATATGTTAAATATAAATAATAATAATAACAATAATAATACTATGGACGCTTCACACCACGTCAATCTGGCCCCGTGCTAAGTATCCGAAGAACTTGTATTACAGGTACCAGAAAACGGGAAGTATATTTAATACTTTTATGCTATACATATATTTAAGATTTTTATTATATTATACACATATTTCATACACATCCATGACCCAGGAACACAGAAAAACTTTTTGTTCCTTCGGCGGGATTCGAACCCGCGACCCCCGGCTTGAGCACCAACGCGCTGAACCACTGAGCCATAGAGGTCGTCAATACTTATATACTTACGACACTCTCTACAAATGACAGCTCGAGCACCGGCGAATGTCAGCAATGTTGACGTAAGCCTAAGGTTGACACCAAAATATTTATTTTTAAATATTTATTATTAAAACTTTTTACCGACACATATCAAAACCTTGTTGGTACAGTCTCTCATATTCCCTATAATCGATTATGGTGATGTATGCTATTTTGACCTCAATGCAGACAAGCTCGACAAATATGACCGACTACTTAACAACTGTATTAGATTTATTTACAATCTCCGGAAATACGACCACGTATCCTTCTTTCGCTCCAAGCTGCACTGGTTGCCTGTGTGCCAACGTCGCTCAGTGCGAGCCCTGTGTATGCTCTACTCTTTCCTTAACTCACCCAATTCTCCTGCTTACTTAAAGTCCCACTTCCAATATCTTTCTAGTAGTCATGATAAATCCCTCCGCTCCTCAAATAATGCACTTCTCCTTTGTCCCCAACATAGTTCTAGTCTAGTCCATTCCTCCTTCCACATCCAGTCTATTCTACTCTGGAACGCTCTTCCTACGGAAATCAGAATGTCCACAACCAGAGATACGTTTAAGCGCAGAGTCCGACAGTTGTATTTGAAGTGTTTTGCAGAATCATGAACATTTTATTATAATTTTTGGTTGGTTAGTATCGTGTAATTATGCAGTATGGTATATTGTTACGGGTAATATTAAATAAAAGATGTGTTACCAACGTGACAAATTTATTGAAATTAAGAGGTCGTGGGCAGAAGGCCGTATGTATCTGGTTTAGCCTCTAGTGTCTTTAGAGATTGGTGGGGCTTTTAAACCACACGGCACTTAGCTGGATCTGTCGACGGTAAGGTATGACAACACGTGGCGCTTTCGGGTCCTGTGTTCGGGTCAGGAACTCGTCACGACGTGGTCGCCTAGGAGCGGACAGTCCGTGGCAGAGGCCAGATAGTCATCCGTCTATAGGATGTAGATAGCGGTGCTTGTACCCGTACCGTAGTTCCCTGGAAATATTCATACCAGCGTGTGAAGAGTGTGGACCACAGCAGCCATGGTTCTAGCCCCTAACGATCCAACCATGGGCTGTGTATCCATCACAAAATAAGGGATAAGCGAAAAAAAGATAAAAGATAAAGTGATAAAATGATAATATGATATTAAGGACAATTAATTTGATACAAACATCCTAATAATATCTAACAATGCAAGATCGGAAAAATGAAACGACAAGTTGAGCACGTGGCCAATCAAAATGTTTGCCAACAAATGCTACAATGGTGCTAATTCACAGGAAAAAAATAATGTGTTTTAATTACAAGCGTGATTTAGCAAACATTCACAACACAGATATATCAAATTACTCACCCTGAACACGGGGTTAAAATATTATAATTATTATAAACGACTACATCTTGCGTTTATAGAAAATTTTATTCTAAAAAGGAAACGTCATTCGAAGAAGTGCTATATATACCCTCCTCCGTCGTCTTTTTTTAAACTTTTGACAACTATAAAACTAAAGCGTAAAGAGAAAAAATCCAGAAACCAAAATAAAGTATATTATATTAATAATCAATATATTATGTAATATAATAATACAAATGAACTGTATTTTCATTATTAATCAAAATTTAATAATTATTTTTATCATTAAAGATGGAAGTAAAATCGATCTATGAATCAAATATTAAAGGAAGGCTAACGCCATTTTAGTAAGGACGTGCGCCGATAGATGTCGCCTAAAGCCTCTAAATGACAAATAATTAAGCAAACAAATCATAGATGACGGTGATTTTACGGAAAGGAAATGTAACTACGTTACAATATGTATAATGTATATTATGTTTAATAAATCATTTATGTACTTGTAAATTATAGTATAGTATGTAGGTATAATTAGTTTGATATGTATTATGTTAATTTTAGTAAAATTTATCTAGTTTGCTACGAATATTATTGTATCTATTTTTATCATTAGTTTTACATGACCTTTCGTATAGTTAAATTTTTGTATTTTTCTAGATGAAAGCACCTTGGTATTTTGACTCTGTCACCACCCTATGGTTGACTGGTAGAAAATGCCCTATGGCATTAAGTCCGCCATTGTACATTGTGCGGAAAGTGTAAAAATAAAATAAATAAATAAATAAACGTCGCGTCAGATAAATCTATCATAGATATTAAGAAATTAAGCTAGCCCCGTGAGCCGTAGTCTAGGCTGGGAAAAAGTTCCTCCCTGTCCGCCTCCGCATTCGCCGCCACGCACACACAGCCACGAGCTGTCATTCGTGGAAATCTTTGGAATGACGAATCTTTACGTTAGTAATATATATTATTTGCTTACGTACAGAGAACATTTCATAGAACGATCCAAGTTCTTCTAATATTACATACAAATTTAAACATTCATTGTCGTCATGACAACCAACAACACATCAAAATTCTCAATCTCACATGATCATCACATCATAAAACTCAAACACGAAATTTGAAAATTTTGATGTCCCTTCGAGAAGGCACAATCTTGACACTATTTTGCAAGAAGGAAAGAGTTTTTGAGACAATACGTTCTAATTTCTGATGTTTAGAAACTGAGTTAGTCCCGAACAAGTCGTGCAATACAATAATTCACAGCATATAAGTATAACCCTCCTTTATTGTTGTTTTATTGCTATTCCGCCGTTGCAATTAGGAATGGAAATTTCGACTGTATGTTTCGCTAAGTAGATTTTCGAACAATTGTTCGAATTATTGAATTTATCTTCCCGTTCCCAATTAAGATGAAACATTTTGTGTTTATTATTAGAATATAAATCAGCACAATGTTGCTATTTCTGTATTAGTCGGTATTTCCTAAATATTGCTGTTTCTATTTTAGATCAGCAACAAATTGGAATCTTTACTTATAAAATATTTTATTCAAAATAGGTTTTTTCAAAATACATTTTGACGTAATTTCTTACATTATTGTACATAGTAATTAAATTATTATATTTCTTAAATAATTTTATATTGACATATTCATTGTACTCTTTAACATAAACATATTGTTAACCGCCGAATCGTCAAGCAGAGAACGAGCTGAACTAGGAACACTCTCGATCATGTCAGCTTCCAAACAAAAACAAGTAGATCAAAATCGGTTCATCCGTTTGGGAGCTACGATCTTACGGACGGAAGAATAAAAGTAGCAAATTAGAAATTTGATCACGCCCCAACTTACTGCACTGCGTAACTGACAACTGTACCACGTTGTACTCAGTTACTTATCAATATTAAAAATACTAAATACTTCATGTGCATGAATAACTGCAGGATTGTGGAGACAATTGGGAGCGAACGTGCCTGAATTCTGATAGCATGTACGAGTTGTCGCCTCCAGATAGTTCGACGTATTGGCAGAAAGCAACAATAGTTTGTATAACGTTTACAACTATAGATACCTGAGACAGGGTCGAAGTATATGGAACTAGAATTTGGTACGTAAATCTCACTTTGTCATCTCAACCTTTAGATAGAGTTCACAGCTTACAATTAAATTTCTTATAGTATAAAAATTCTATTATTAATAACATTGTCATTTGGGGTAAAACCTATAGTTAAAGGTTGGAAAATTAACAAAAAGAAATAAAGGTATTCCTGGTTTTCCACTTACCGGCACGGCACCGGCCCGACCCCGGCACTGACAACCGCTCGGCTGCCGGGGGAGCAAAATTGTATGAAAATGTATGACATGTTTTTTCACTTGCCGGCCTGGCAACGGCCCGGCGCTACGCTACATTATTTGCTCATTTAAACAATAATAGTTGACCTTTTACTTGCATACAAATACACACATACAGATTCAATCACTGATATCGCTGATCGCGCGTCGACAAAGTTCTAAAATAAAATCACGAAAAATATATTTCTTTTGGGCAAAATATATTTTTTTGTCACGTTGCGTTCTTTCTCATATTGCGGTGTATTATTATAGACAGGTATTTTAATAACATAGAGAGGTTTGCTAAGATGGTTTTTTGATTTAGGTATCTGTTTACGAGAAATTCAACTTGAATGCGCATTTTTTGTCAAAATAACCTTCTAACAGCTAAACGGCTGGCTCGAAATATCTGAAAAAAAATTATGTGATCAACTTTGAAGGACAACTATAACGGCATATATTGTAACTTTGTATGGTTGTCATTACTTACATATAATTAACTTGTATAATGTGCATACTTGGAAAACTTCGTACAAAAATAACGAAATAATAAGTAAACATGTAAAACATTGTTATTATGGTACGGAACCCCACATGCGCGACTAGTCAGGCACTGGCTGGTTTGTTATATATAAGAAAATGTACATCCATCTTGACTAAAATAAAAGAGTGATTATATAACAATCGTCAGGGAAATTCTCCGCTTAAGTTATACATCGGCTGTAAACCTCGCGCTAATAATAAAGTAACAGCTTGCGACAAGATTACGCCAGTAGTAAATAAGTCTTGGAACACATTAATTCGTCGCGTCACTCCAACCAGATTCCCAAGTTCGGGGAAAAGTTTCCCAGTTTTCCGCTTGTTGGGAATTATTAAACACGTACGGCTGCGATAATTACTTAATCTAACCCTAAATTATAACAAGGAAGTTTTAAATTAAAATTAAACGCCGTGTCAGCGAATCGCTGGAGGTTCATTATTTACGTCCTTCGGGGAGCCGAGACCTGATTTGTGAGCTCGATATGGATTTAATGTCGCTAACTTTATCTACATGCAAATAATTTACAGAATTGGTTTCGATTTTCCGAATGAGGCTAATGGGAATTTAGCTTTGAAAGAAGTTACCGTAAAGCTAATGAAAATTAATGAAAATTACAGATTAGGAGAGCGGCGTAATTAAATTATTATAAAATCAGCTCAGAGCCTTATTCTGGCTTCGAGCACGTAGGATAGTCCAATTAAAATTCGCATTCCAAACTAAATTAGCCGTCGAAACCGCGAGGGCCATTTAATTGCCGGTTCCCACAAAAAGGTTGGGAAAAGAAGCATTTTCATTATCTTCCCTTGAATCCGGAGCGTACTCCCGAGTGAGCTTCAAATATCACAGGTACCTAAATAAATTGAGCTGTCGATTGATCTTTTACAATTTAATTATTTAAGATCTGTTATTATGTTACCTGTTACACAAAGAAACAAGTATTTAGGCCTTATACTTTTATTCAAACTATTTGTCGCCTAGTGGTCGAAATTAGAATTTAATTCATTTAATGTTTAAGTTTGAATGTTTTAAGGGTTCTTTTGCTTTGTATAAGACGAAATAGAAATTGTTGTATATTACGAAAGACAGATTGACAAAAGTCAGCGTATAACAAATTCGTATTAAAATCCAAACACATGGTGTTGGATTTTGATACGAATATGGTGTAATGTGAGTTATTAATGTGAAGTAGTGTAACGACAATTTTATTAATTTTATGTATTTTTATGCATTATTATAAAATAATGTTAGTACAGCGAAGTCCTCCTCAATATGAACTTTAAGTATGCCAAATTTCATACTCCTCCGTTCGCATATTTTCCGTATAAAGTTGTAAAAGGTTTTTGCTTCACGTATTATATATATGATTCAATCATATTAATTAAACGAAGGCACATTTTATTGAAAATCTACCGAGGTGATGCCTAATAGATAGTACCTACTGGGTGAATTTTTCAAGCGGGCATGGTTGGATAAATTCGAAAACATAAGGAGTAGCGAAAAATGCTAAAAAGAGTTGCGAGCCCGATTTTAATAAAAACTAAATTCATTTTCCTAGTCTCTAGAATCGAACCGACCGATTTGGGAAAAAACACACCCTGAATTACTACACCATTCGATAGCGTTGCGTAAATACATACGAAAATATTTTTTAATTTAAAATTTTATAGCGGTATTACGGCGGCGGCACTCTTGCCCCATTAAAATTTTTAATAAAAATTGTAACAGAACGCATCCGAACGCTTCGCGGCGGTAAATTTTAGTAAAATGAACGCGACCGCAAGGTCCGCGCTCAACCAATGAGAGCGCGGTTGCTAAAAAGATTGAAACAACGGGAGACATGTTGGATCTTGTAACTTCTTTTCAACCGCGACTCTTGTGATTTAGGGTTCTATGTGAAATTTTGTATTGTGAACACTGTTATGTTTTGTGTGTTGTGCTAAAATAACAATAAAGTGTTATATTTTCACGTCAGACTTTTATATTTACGTGCATATCGACTACAACATTGCAGTATATATCACACGACTCAGCTTTAATAAAAATTTCCTTAATTAAAGTTTAATTGCAATTCATTATCAGTTCGATTGTTCTGTCGAGATTGGCGCTCGAGTGTTTGCATTTTTAATTTCCAATTACTTTCGATGATGTAGGTTTTAATTTTAATCGAGAATATTCTAATAACACTGTTTCAATAACTATAAAACGTGTACAATAAAGGAGTGATAATATTAACAGGTGAATATATGTCCCTTATATAGAGTTCACTGTGCATAGAAGCAGCGCAGAAATAGTTACTTTTTACTTCTATACATTTTTATTTCATTAGCGTATCATGAAAAATGTTGACAACCATAGTAACAAGTGTCTTACCAGTGTTAGCGCTAGGACATTGACATGGACGTCAGCTGCGCGCCCCCGACTCGCTATTATCCTAGTTCGATTTGTTCGATTATTCAGACGGTAAACGGAGGCGTAGTATCACAGAGGTAGTCCTCACTGTTACACACTTAAGTAGGTAAGTATCCCAATTATGGTCAAAAATGGAGGTTGCTCGTCGTCACGCAGTGTACGACATATCACCGTGTGATTGACAATAAAAACTAAAAAAAAAGTGTCTTCAAAATGTCGCAAATCTTTGCCGATAAATTTTTCGAGCTTCATTGATTCTGTTACTGCGAGCAGCCCCAACATACAAAATCATATCGTAAAACTCGTTGTTGCTATACTGGTGACGTGACATGGTGTAGAGATACAGAGAAAGAGAGAAAATTTTCGTGCAAATAGCGAATAGCAGTTAGCGGTAGCGTAATAGTGGTTCTTTCGACCCCTCGACCGAGGGAACTAAAACTAAAATGGCGCAACTATTGAAGTTATTAAGAAAAATTTTAGGGTTCAATAACAAAATTTACAATTTGAAAATTGTTACTGAAATCAACTTTACTGAAAATAATTAATGCGGAAACACTACAATTAAAGAATTCATTCCTACAAATTTGAGATCATGTTTTTTTATCGATGCCTTCATTGGACAGACGCCATGCATAAATGCATCCCGGCGGACCAACGAAATAACTCAAAGGAATGCCGACCAATCGACACAAAGGATTTAGACTAGTCCACGTGTACAATCACCTGATTAGAAACTTGTTGCAATGACCTCTGAGGGCTGTCACTTAAATATTTCTTGCGATATTTCAAATTGGGTTTTTTCCAAAATTGTATGGTTTACACATTAAGCCCTGTATATATTAGGTCTTTACCTATGAAATTGCCGTTTTGTATGAAAAAATTTAAACGAATTTTTTTCATGTATTTTGTATTTGTATTAATCGAAGTAATCACCCATGCAATCAATGCATCTTTGCCAACGCAGTGGCAGTATATGGATGCCCTTCTTAAAGAAATCAGCTGGACGGGAGGCAACAAATTCTTCAAAGACATTTTGTACTGCCTCTCGGGTATTGAATTTTTTTCCCGCCAAGAAGTTATCCAAATTCTGGAAAAAGTAGTCTGTAGGCGCAAGGTCTGGTGAGTAGGGCGGATGCTGCTGCGAGCATGCTGTGATGAATCACACCGGCGCTAGACCACCAAACAGTGACCATTACTTTTCTAGGGGTAAGTTTTCGTTTAGGACATTGTTTAGGTGCTGAACCAGGATCCAACCAACTTGCTGAGCGCTTGCGGTTATCAAACATAATCCATTTTTCATCGCAGGTAACAATGCGGTTCAAAATTCCTTCATTTGTGTGTCTGTTGAGTAGTGCAAGGCACGTCTCGGTGCGTACTTCGCGCTGGCGATCATTGAGTTTGTGGGACACCCTTTTGTCAAGCTTTTTACCTTGCCAATTTGACGCAAATGGACCAATATTGTTTTGACACTAACGTCAAAAGCTGCTGCTAATTCAGCCGTAGATTGTGTATCATCAGCTTCCACAATCGCCTTTAATTCGTCATTGTCGACCAAAGTCTTCGGACGACCGCGAGGTTGATTTTTCAGGTCGAAATTTCCAGAACGGAAGCGAGCAAACCAAAGGTGGTGCGTTGGTTTGTAGTGTTAGCTCCGTAAACGTCGTTGATGTTGCGTGCCGCTTGTGCCGCGTTGCTGCCACGACGGTACTCATATTCCATAATTACTCGAATTTTTAACGTATCCATGATGACGAAAAAGATTGAAATGCGATGAAAATGTAACACTAATCAATAAACAAATGACTACTTTTGGAAAAAGAATTCCATGTTTTTAAAATAAAATTAATTTGAAATTAGAGTTCTTAGCCAAACAAAAATTACTTTGATTTGAAATGGCCAGTACTGCAGAACGGCAATTTCATAGGTAAAGACCTATTATAAAAGGCAAAGCTGATTGACTGATGTATTAACGCACAGGCCAAACCTTTAAGACTAGAAATTTGAAATTTTGTACACGTATTTCTTATATGCCGTAGGTATCCACTAAGGAAGGATTTTTCAAAATTCAACCCCCAAATTTTACCCCCTGAAACAGGTGATGAAAGTTTAAAACCTAATTTCACGGCAAAGCTGCGGGCAATTAATGCTAGTCATTAATGTGAGGTTTTACTGGCAGGAGTTCGGGCAGTGAAAGGCTATTAATAATTTCGATTACGTCATCACTTCCTTTCTAATACTTAATGTATGGCTGTTTATTTCTCTTTTGCGCAATTTGGTATGGTAGTAGTTAAGACCCTGGATTAACACATAGGATACTTTTTATGACAATAAAATGTACGGTTCCCGCGGGATTGCCTTTTGCGCGTTGCGGGTAACATCAGTATAAATACACGGAATTAATTATACATTATATTAATAAATACGTAAGTTGTAGGATACTCCGATAAAATAGTAGTCGGGTGCTGAGGACTGAAGCACTGAACGCGTCACCGCACCGACTGAACCTGTGATCACGGCCCGGGCGCGGTGTCCAGTTGTGGTCCAGTGTCCCGTGTCGCGAGATAGAGCTGCACGCAGCGGCGTCTGACTGTAATTGTTTTGTTTGTTTTGGGTTGATGTTTTAAATATTAGAATCTTCAATGTTATAGTGTTATATATATCATAATTTATAGTTGGCTTGTAGACTAAAATAATAATTTAAAATAGTGTGCTAATGTGAGATCTCTAACTGACAGGGGACCACAGAAGATCAGGCGCCTCGGCACCGCCGTGGTCGATGCCTGAGTGGATTCCCTTTGAACATGTGCTGTGGGGATTTGATTCTGTTTTTCGATTTGTTTATTTTCTTTTTAGCTGTATTGCTTTTATGTCCCATGTGTGTTCAATAAAGATATATTTATATTATTTATTAATGATCGACGTGCTCCTAATATTATTAAAAGAAAACCTCGGGTAGAGATAAGACTGTAGCGCTGATTGAAACAATCAATAACTTTGTTATCCGTCCAATTTATTCGTGTAATCTAATTACTACGCGACACTAATTACACTCATAATCCGATTACAATCTTAGGAATCATAAAAAGCTTAACGGGACGGACGGGTTTAAACGCGGTTTAATCGGCGGTTAACTAAACGGTCGTTAGCGGTGAGTTACGGGGACAGGTAGCCGTTAACGATTGTCGCCGATAAATAACCGTAGATAAACGTAATGTCTCTTTGTTCCGCAAAGATGGCGAAAAACTGCATTTGTATAACACAATAGTGGTGCTGCATTTGAATAACAGAATGGCAAATGATCATACGTTTGAATCATAAAGAAGTAATTAGAATATAAGGTTTTGTGACGGGTTTACAACTAATATTATTTATATCGACGACCTCAGCTGCGGCTCGGTGGTTAGTGTGTTGGTGCTGAATAATCCCGCCGAGGGAGCAAAAGGTTTTCAATGTTCCTGGCTCATGGATGTGTATTACATATTATGTGTATAATATAATAACAATCTGAAATATATGTATAGTATAAAAGTATTAAATATACTTCCCGTCGTCTGGCGCCTATAGCAGAAGTTCTTCGGGTAAAAATTTAAGTTTACAATGTAAAATATATATTTCTTTTAAAAGAACAATTTTCAATCTTTTTGCTTAAAGATAGATAGGCCCCGTGCGAGTTTCTTACGCCGGTTCTTCTTGGCGGGTTAGGGTTGAACCGGTGGTAGCTTTTTCTGTTGACTTTCCGAAAAAAGTTTGTTAATTAGTTTCATTTGGAAATAAAAAAAAATAATTTCATTTCATTTCACTTAGCACGGGGCTAGATTAACGTGGTGTGAAGAGGCTAAAGATATTATATCATTATCTCAACTAGAATCGCGTCGATGACGTGGTACAAGTGGGTTCATTGACACAGTGTTTTTGCCGCCGTCCTAAATGTCACACCCTTAATCTCGTGCGCGTTTTTCCTCACATTTTCCTTGACGTAATCAAGAGCGAAATTAAAGGCACTTTTAGAACGTTACGTTATTACTTTATTATACCACGACGACAGGAGGAGTGTTGAATAGAACATTATGGGTACAATATTTTACATCCGTTGATACTCTCTCGTTGGTTATTTAGTCATAGAGTAAGTACTCCGTCACTGATATAGTCTCATTATAGTGTCGTTTTGGTAAATTAAATATAACTGACACTAGAAATCTTTGGACAATTTAGCGGATTTGTCACATACAAAATGAGGGCTCTTACTACAACTCTATTCGAGTATGGCCTAGATTGCAGTACCAAACTACCTACCTATATGCTTTGCTTTAATTAAAGGTTATTTAACCTTTGCCAATTTTCTATATTAATTATGTTTTATCTTTCTATTTAGCTACACGCCTGTAACACCTGTTATTAACCATATGAATTGTTAATTGCTTAGTGTACATTTTTATTATGTATACGCTGTTGGTATTTTTAAAAAGAAAAAAAAACACAAAGTTTAGTTAAAACGTTTTGCTGTAGGTTAGGGCGAGGTGAGTCGCCAACTATGATGTATTCGAGGGAGTGAAGAGTGGGGGACGTGCCGCCCCGTTACTGCGGGGAATTACGTCTCAGTGATGTCTCCATAATGTATTAAAGCGTAATTTCGATATTTTCGTAATGCACTTCATAGCCTAGCGGTTTCTTGCCCGCCTGGGGCAAAGAGTAGCGTCTAGGTTCTAATCTCATTTTATATTAATATATGTTTTATCTTCCTTGTTTTTTAAATAAATAATAATATTTCAATACATATTTTTGCTTTATTGTTCTCCGTATTTTTTGTTACCCATTTTTTTTTATAATCTGTATTAATATTTACGAAATAAATACAAATTCGGAGACTAATCATAATGTGAAATAAATACTTAGAAGGGTCGCGCTAGCCGCTTTGGACATGGTAAGTGGAAAAAATTCTAAAGTCGCTGAATTTTTGCGTGTGTAGAGTAGTCCCTAGGGAGCTTATTATTAAGTTTGTGCCATTTCTGCCTTTTGCGATTCGAGCAATTCGATAATTTGTGGTTGAATTTTTTAAATAGCCATAAAAGTGAAATAAATTATTTAAAGTTTAAAATACGAATGGTATCATATCTGGGACAGCCTCCAGAGTATTAAAACATAATTTACGTCATTCTCGTCCAGTACAAAATTACTTCTAATGTGTGATAAATGCCTATTTTCTTTCGAAGACCACTAAAATAGGTCTAATTCCTAATATTGTACCAAATTTTGCCATTGCGATTTAGAAATTAAGCTTTCTAGTTTCCCCAAGCTAAAAACGCTAATAAAAAACATAATTGTTAAATAAAATTCACGTATACAATATTGTTAAGTCATAAAGAATCTATATTTCAAATTTGTGCCTTTTTCACAGATGGTTTAAATAATAAAATGTAAAAATAATAATATTATTACATGCGGTCGAAGTACTGCGGAATGTACGCACTACAACATACACATTACACAATACTTAGAATGAAAAGTCAATGTATGTAATGTACAGACATTGACTTTTCATTCTAAGACTACATTTCAAAATTTTATATTTCGCACTTTTCAGCGATTACAAAAAACTAAACTTGCTTTTGCCCGCAACTTCGTTCGCGTAGCACAAAGCTAAATTTTGTCGCCAGATTTTATACAATCCATAAATAAAAAATAAAATTTGATATCCTTCCTTCCACATGAAACAAATACTTTTACAATTACAATTTCAAATACCTAGTTTTAGTTTCTGACATTAGTGGTTTAACCTGTTAGTCTCTTCGGCTTTAACATATTTATCGTAAATATTGTATTATTTAATAAAAAATAAATCAATTAATACAATGCGTGAATTATTATAAACGTAGTTTGCTGAATACAATATGTTCCTAATACTCGTGGTGAAAGACTTATTAATTAGGATTAGAATTGATTATAATAATTGATATCATTAAATACACTTTACAAACAAACAAAATAATATTTATATATATTATTATTAATTGTGTTGTCAATCTATAATTATTTATCAACTATCTTAGAAGAGTGCCCCCCTGATATAAGATCTTCTTCAGTTCTTTCGTTGTCCAACAATATATCAATAATTTCGATATTTGCATTGTTTGGAAATTCGGAATGTGGTGGGCTCGAATCCCGGTACGATAAATATATTTGTGATTCTTTTTTTTTTCTTTTTCTTTTATATATTTTTTAAAATTATTTTAATATATCAATAATTTCGACTCTCTTGCGTTAGTCTGATTGGCGGCTTGGTATGCGCACCTACGTTTGATTTTTGCATTGTTTGGAAATTCGTCTGACCGGGATTCGAACCCGAGACCAATTGGTCAACAACGCAAATACCAATGGCCTACGTAGCTGAGCTACGGATATCTGACAGTAGACGGCGAACTCATATCTTATTAGTATTACACGACGAAAGAAAAAACATGACAAACTAATCCTAATTAGATCCTCATGTCGTCGGCATAAAGGTCAAGTCGGAGGTAAAATAACTTTGAATGACCTTTCAACACTAAATTCTAAGGAGTTTTGTGCTGTATAAAACGACATAGGTCCATTCAGCAAGGCGCCTCAGCGGGTACTACCGTGGTACTACCGTTTTCTATACAAATAAAAGAGAAGGAATGACAGGTCGCCCATTCTGCTCTCGGACACCGTCCGATGAACAGCTCCGCTCGCTACGATCGTTGCCGTCGTCCCGCGCTCTCTATTTGCGCTCTCGCTCTATCCGAGTGTCATTGCTCACAATAGTGCACCACTGGAAGAAAGAAGACAGGAAGACAGAAGACTCAAGAGTCAAGCTTCAAGAGGCAAGACTCAAGAGTGAAGAGACAAGGCGCCACCCAACCGCCTTTGCCGCCCGACCCGTGCCGTACCGTGTCTCGCGCCGCGCCGCGATCGCCGCCTACCGGACGATTCGTGCGACCGCTCGCATCGTCCGTCTCGCTTTTTAGTGCGAGCCTTCTGCTCGCACACCCGCCGCGAAGTTATCGCCGCGTTAGGACGAGCGTGCGACCGGTCGCATCGTCCGTCTCGTTCTTAGCGCGAGCCTTCTGCTCGCGCTCCGCCGCGTCTCGTTCGCGAACACTAGCGCCCTAGTGTTTAGCGCAACGTTAGTGTGTGAGTGAGTTCCAGCCGCCCAAGGAACAATTGTAAGTACCGTGACACGGTTAGGCACACTACACGAGGAGTTTTCCTCACTACACACCTCCCCTCCCGGTCGCCGGGAGGGGCTGTATCCCCCAATATTAATTAGAGAGCAGAATTTCCTTTCACAACCAGGATAAAACTTCCTAATTATGGCCGACGCCTTAATCAGGAAGTTCCTGACGTTCCTTCAGAACGAATTCCCAGATGCCGCTAAGAAATGGGAACGCTTCGCGAGCGCCCATGACGCAGACTCTCCGGCGTCGCCCGATTGCGACGCCCCGCTAATCCCGGCCGAAACAGAGGCCTTATCATCTCCTTCAGAGATGTCTTGCTCAGAGCAAGAAACCGACCGTAGTGAACAAGGCGAGTTCACTACCGTCAGATACAAGAAGACGAAGAAGAGGAAGCGCCCAGAAGGCACCTCCTCTCCAGTCTTATCTTCCCCGACCAAATCGGTCCGCAAAAATAGGAAAACCGTGCAGGCTCATGGCTCCGCGACCCCCGTTACCTCGACGGCCCCTCTGGCCTCCCAGGCCCCTCTGGCCACCCAGGCTCCGCTGGCCTCCCAGGCCCTTCCGGCATCTCAGGCCTCCCTGGCCCCTCAGGCCTCCCAGGCCTCCCAGGCCCCTCAGGCCTCCCAGGCCCCTCAGGCCGTCCGTACGCCAAAAATGCCTCCTCCTGTAATCATACAGGAGAAGGCCAAATGGAATATAATTTCTGCGGCAATAAACGAGCAAAAGCTTCGATACTCTTCTGCGCACACGACCCCCATAGGGATCAAAGTGCAGGTAAAATCGTCGGAGGACCACCGCCTCCTCACCGCGTTCTTACGCGCAAAGAACATAGGCTACCATACCTATGCCCTTGAAGACGAGCGCCTTCTGCGCGTCGTCATTACAGGAGTCGATAAGTGCCTCTCCACAAAAGAGGTACTCATGGACATCCAGTCCCAAGGTTTTCCCGCCTTAGAGGTACATCGCATGTACCACCCAATTAAAAAACACGAGTACAATATGGTACTAGTAACCCTCCCTCTTACACCAGAGGGCAAGGATATCTTCAATATCCGAGCCGTCTGTCATATTACGGGCATCCGCGTCGAGCCCCCCCGTAAAAGGGGCATCCCTGGCCAGTGCCACCGATGCCAACTTTACGGGCACTCGGCACGGAATTGCCAAGCTAGGCCGCGTTGCGTTAAGTGCCTCGGTGACCACGGCACCTCTGACTGTCTCCGTAAGAGCCCAGCTGAGGAGTCCGAACCCCCCAGCTGTGTTCTCTGTAAGTCTAAAGGACACCCCGCCAATTATAGAGGGTGCAAAAAAGCACCCAAAGTAAAAAAGCGTAGTGCACCGCAGACTAAAAGTGCCCCCCCCAAACAGAGATTCGTCGCTGCCCCCCTACCCTCCCAATCTGCATGGTTCAAGCCCGCGCAGAAACGTAGTTCGGAGCTAGCGGTTTTCCCCGCTCTCCCCAGTAAGGCCATGCCCTCCGCGCCCGTAGCGCCTAAGGCCACGCCCCCTCCGACTCCCAGCTTCACTGCAGACCTCTCTTTCGTCCAGCAGTTTTTAAGCAACATCGGGCCTATTGACCCGATGGAGCTTTCTATTTTAGCGACAAAGCTAAAAGGTTCGGCCACAGACCGCATCCAAGCTTTGTCAGACCATCAGGTCTTGATCCGTCAGATCAAGGCCCTCTCCACAAACGGTAATTAATGGAGCCCTCGGGAAGGACAAAGCCGCACTCGTTACGCGTAGTGTCGTTCAATACGAACGGCATTAGGAATAACATTAGCGAAATTCGCGATTTTGTAAGCAGCCAAAATGTCGATATTCTTCTAGTACAGGAGACTTTCTTAAAACCTAGCATGAGGAGCCCTAAAATAGCTAACTACAAAATAGTCAGAAACGATAGAACTCGATCCCGACTCGGAGGTACTCTTATCTACTATAAAAAATCACTACATTGTATTCCACTAGAGCCACCGTCATTGTTAACTTTAGAAACATCTGTTTGCCATATTAGTATGTCCGGTCACGGACCCATTGTTATAGTAAGCGCGTACTTAGCGTGCAACAAAGAACTCCATTCAAGCGACCTACAGGCGCTATTCAATTTAGGTAACGCTGTCATCATTGCCGGCGACTTTAATTGCAAACACACCGAGTGGGGCAATGTTCATAACAATAGAAACGGCACCATCCTTTGTAATTTAACCGACACTTTAAATTTTGCACTATTAGCCCCCACCGACCCCACTCGCTATGACACCAATGAAAACATCAACGGTGTCATACGCGATCCTAGTACGATAGACATAGCCTTAGTTAAAAATGTTTCTCTCAATATCAATATTGAGACTCTCCACGAGCTTAACTCAGACAACAGACCGGTTATGATTACACTCGGTAGTCTTAACCCCAATAATTCTAGTACTAGGAAGATAATAGATTATAAATCACTAGCGGAGAACATTAAAGTCCTTCATTCTAGCCACTTAGACAAAATCCCCGATATTATAGATAGTAAAGAGACAGCCATAGAGGCCGCCTCCCACTTGACCGACCACCTGGTAGCGACCATAGAGAACTCATCTAGGGAGGTGCCAACGACCCCCAAGGGCCGTTGGCCCCTCCCTGAGGACATAAGGGAGTCCATCAGACTCCGAAATGCGGCTAAGCGCACATATGATCGCTACCCGTCGGAAGAGTGGAGGAAAGCCCTCCGTCACTACGAGAGGGAAGTTAAGTTTAAAATCAAACAGCACAAAGCCGAGAGTTGGGATCGACTTCTCAGTGATTTAGAACCGTCTCACGTGGCGTACTGGCCACTCGCGAAGGCCCTCAAAAACAACACGGAGAGCGACATGCCTCCGTTAGATAGACCTAACCGTCCTCCTGCATTCGAAGACATTGACAAGGCCGAGTGCCTAGCTGATAATTTCGAACAACAGTGCCGGCCGAGTACTCTCCCGATTGATCCCGTGCACCTTAGCTTAGTTAATAGCGAGGTCAACAGCCGACTCTCGAGGCCACCTGACGTAGACAGGGTGAGGATGGTGGACTCGGAGGAGGTCAGTGACATTATTAAGTGTATGAATGCCAAAAAGGCCCCAGGCCTCGACGGTATTTCAAACAAAACACTTAAAATGTTACCGTCCGAGCTAATTCAACTCCTAGTGAACATCTTTAACGCCCTCTTAGTAGGATGTTCATTTCCAGACATTTGGAAAGTAGCTATTGTCATAGGTATCCACAAACCGGGGAAACCCCGGAAGGTGCCTGGTAGCTACCGCCCAATAAGTCTCATTAGCTCCCTAGGTAAAGTCTACGAAAGAGTTATTAAAAGGCGCCTTAATGACGTCATAACCGACAAAAAACTCCTTCCAGACGAGCAGTTCGCCTTCCGCGAAATGCACAGCTGTCCCGCTCAAGTACACCGCTTAACGGAGTACATATTATCTAGCAAAAACGACAGGAAGACGACATGCGCCGTATTCTTTGACATTGCAAAAGCTTTTGATAAAATTTGGCATAACGGACTGTTATACAAACTCTATCAAATGGAAATACCCGATTATCTCGTCTTACTAATTAGTAACTTTTTAAAAAATCGTAAATTTCATTTCCGCGTAGAAGGCGCACTGTCGTCGCCAAGATATATGGAGGCGGGAGTACCGCAGGGCTCGGTCCTCTCGCCCTCCCTATATAACCTGTACACTAGTGACATCCCCAAACACGCTAAGGTGCAATTAGCTATGTTCGCGGACGACACAGCCCTTTATTATTCAAACACACGAGCCCGTACCGCGTCTAAAGTCCTCCAGGAGTCAGTTACCGCTCTCGGTAATTGGTTCTCCAAGTGGAGAATAGAAGTCAATCCCGATAAAAGTCACGCCATTCAATTCAATGGTAATAAATCAGCGGGGCGTAAGTGCCCCCGTAAAGTAATGAGCCCTATTAGCCTGCACGGCAACATTATCCCTGAGGTCTCTCAGGTCAAATATTTAGGCGTAGTACTAGGCAAGTCGATGACGTTTTCGAGTCACATCAGTAACACACTGCGTAAAGCGAAATTTGTACTCTACAAATTATATCCGCTACTTAATTCGCGAAGCAAAATGTCCTTAAGACATAAGCTTACATTGTATAAGGTTTGCATCAGAACGATACTCACTTATGCGTGCGTCTCCTTCGCACAGATAAGCGAGTCTCAAATGGACCGCTTGCAAAGAGTCCAGAACCGGTTTCTACGCATGGCAACAGGCGCCCCCTGGTACATGCGTAACATCGACTTGCATAGGGACTGCGAACTAGTCACCATTAAAGCCTATATCAAGGAACTCGTAGAGAGATTCTTTGATAAAGGCAAAAACCACCCAAACCCCCTTATAAAAAAGGCACTGGACTACAACCACGACGCACTGACTTTCCGACACCCGCACAAACGGCCTAAGCATATCTTAGCCGATCCCGTTGACCCGATCACAAAATACGTAACGTACTGTGTACAGTTACGTAAACACAAATCACACGCACCCGCGACGCTAGCATTGCACCGGGGTCGACGCCGGCGCCTACCCCGAGGTCCCACATCCGACACGACAACACGTACAGACGTACAGACCGACCCTAACACGGGACCGGACCCGAACCCGAGTTCGAGTTCGCATCCCAGTAGTCTAGGTACACTCCTAAATAGTGTCCGCGACCGCGATATTGATATAGAGAGCTCTACCAATACCGCGAACCTCATCGACATTAGGACTTACGCGCGCGAGTCATCCCGACCGTACGCGGAAGGGGGAGAGGGACGGCCCTCTCAGTACCGATATCGACCAAATCGAGAGCTCCTCTATCGCGATAACTCGCACGCCGCTAGTCTCTGCTACCGCGCGCGAGCAACCTCACTCATCAGCGAGTGAGGAAGGGGTCGGACCCCTCAGCAGGAGAGACCCGCGTCTCCCCTGTCAAAATAATAGCTTCTAATCCGTAGCTGTCCCCAATATCCGGTTTGAACATCACCCGGGTGATGTTAGGGAGGGTCAAACCCTCCCATCGTCTACCACCAAACAAACTAGCCACCAGGCTAGTTATAGTCCGACTTAGCTACAGCGGTCTTAACCCGACCCTTAGCATAGACCCGTTCGAAAAAAAAAAAAAAAAAAAGACAGGTCGCCATTTTGCGATGTTTCATTCGACTCGTCCGAATTATTTATCATTAAAATAAATTAATCCTAACAAATATGTTATTCCAATCGAAAAATAAAAACGACAATTCCTTTTGTATTACGAAACTGTTATTAATTTTCTCATTTTTGTTTACAAATAATACAGTTACAACTCCAAGAATATCCATTTTAATGGTTATTAATGGATATTAAATGAATTTTTTTATCGAGAAAATTTACAGAAAACGTGTTCTGAAAACAAAGGTCCCCTTACAAATATAATCAAGATTAACATATATTTTTCGTCTCAAAAAAAAATTTAAGAAGCTTATTATTACTTATTATTGTATCTATATTCTGGGTTATTTTATAACTAGTTTTTCCCGCGTAAATTTAGTATCCCACGGGACTGTACTTTTTCGGAATTAAAAGTAGTCTGTTTTAATCCAGAGCCTAAACTACTACCATACCAAATTTCATGTAAATTCATTCTGTAGTTTTTGCATGAAACAGTAACAAACATCCATCCATCCTTACATCCAACCATCCATTCAACCATCTATCCTCACAAACTTTTACATTTATAATAGCAGTAGGATTTTTGCAGAACATATTTGTTTATTTCTAATCTAGTTCTTAAAGATATAACTGACCAGAAACGGCTGCAAGTATTACCATGAAATTTAGCATGCAGGGAGTTTTGAGAGAGGAAAATCGATCTACCTGGGCGTTATCCCTGAGAAACTGCGCATTTTTAAGTTAAATTTGTTTTTTCTTTCGTCGTGGGACAATATATCAATAATTTCGATACTATTTGGTATGCGTATGTATAATAATATTTGCTTTGTTTTTTCGGAACTTTTCGAAAAATTCGGAATGTGGTGGGTTCGAATCCCGGTCAGTTTGTGTTTTTGTGATTTTTTTTATTCATGTTTTTAATTTATCAGAACACCGAGCAAATCTCTGTTAACCAGGTACTATATAGGTATATGTATAGGTATACAAGAATTGCCCAGTTAATATATATATATATATATATATATATATATATATATATATATATATATATATATATATATATATATATATATATATATATATATATAATTTTTTATTCAAAGTTGGTATTATTATATACTTTCTGAACGTCGGTATACGTGATGTCTACCACCGGTATCTATACTAATATTATAAAGAGGAATAGTTTGTTTGTATGTTTGTTATTTGTTTGCATTGAATAGGCTCCAAAACTTTTCCGATCTGAAACCGACCGATTTAGATAAAATTTGGCAGAGATATAGAGTAGACCACGGGGAAGGACATAGGCTATATTGCGCGCACAAAATCGCGGGCAACATCTAGTCTATATAAAGCTAACGGTATCTAAGTAAGGTAAAAGACGTTCACTAATGAATCTTCTAAGTTCTATCCAGTCAGTTCGATGTATTTGGCACTCTCTCTGCGTGCCACGATAACGAGCGGCGAGCAAACACAGAGGCGGCGACTTGTATGTAATTGTTTGTCTTGCCGAGCCAAGACAGTGCCCCGAATGTTTGGTTAAATTTATTTGGAGGTTGTTTAACTCTAGGTTAGTTTACTTGTGCGATTGTTTGGAATAAGGCAACGATTTTACGTTTTGATTGTTGTAATTCCATGTGTTTTGTGTGTAATTAAAACTAGGTACCAAATTGTAGTATCCATTTGGTTTATGTCCCTTTATTATTTACTTTAAAAGAAGATAACTAAATATTATTTTCAATTTCAGGTAAAAAATATATTGTGGAATAACGCTGTGAAGCGCGCCGATTAGAGTTTCAGCCTGGTGACGTCTACTGCACATAAAGGGCTTGGTCCAAAATTGATACAAAAAAAAACCAGAATCGACATCAATGAAATGGTTGCCAATGAGTTCACTTTGAATCATATTTGCTGTCACCAAACGGGCAATCACAAAAAACGCCGGGTATAGATGTTACGAGCAAGGATAAAATCCAAAATCATAGTAGGTAGAGATGTAGGTGTGGATATATTCGTTGGTGTATGACCTGTAGGAACAGGTTATATTGCTGTTGCAGGTGGGTAGGTGTAGGTATAGATTAGAGTTGTAATGGAGCTTCGTTTCCGCCTCCACAATTGCGGAACTTACGCAAGAAATCGTACCTCCGTAGATTAAATTGTAGACGTATGTATGTACGAGTATACCTACAATTTCAACACCAAATATTACACCTGCACCTACTACCGACCAACATAATATATGTATTACATTACAACCACGATTTTAATGTCTTTCGGGAATCGTCGTATTTTATACAACGTCTCATGTCTGTCATTCCCATACACAAATTGATTTCATACTTGCTCATAACTTCTTTACCTGGCGTTTTTCGAGTTTGACCTTTTGGTGACATCATATATGATTCAAAGTGAGCACATTAGCCACCATTTCGTTTCTGTAGATTCTGGGTCCATTTCGGAGCAAGCCCTTTCCAGTGCGACCGGTCGCTCGCGGCCTGTATCCACCGACTCCCTGCGATTTTTATCAGGTCGTCTGTCCAACTGGCGGGAGGCCGTTCTATGCCCGAGAACCTTTCGGCCTCAGCGGGCATCAGTTCTACGAGATATATGTCCAGCCCATTGCCACTTTAACCAAAATATATTTTATCTTATAGACTACCGATATTATAGCTTTTAGTTTCAGTTATATTTTTGTCTCAATCACTTATGAATCTATCAATAGCCTATTCTGTACAGTAGAGGAAATCGAATGCTTCGCAGTTTTCAACGTCCTAATTATTTGTTCGTGTTATAATGGTATCAGCTGCATATCGTAAATAGTATTGTGACGACATTAAGAAGTTCTAAGCATTCAATTTCCTCAACGGCAGGTATACTATAGACAAAACTCACCGCTTCAGTGTGTATCGGGTGCACCGCGAACAGCAGCGCCGCAAGCGCAGCGAACGGGCGTTGCAGTCGCGCTACGACTGCGCCGGCGCGGGCGACGAGCGCACAGCATGCCGCGTGCAGTGACACGTTGACGGCGTGCCACCACCACGCCGAGAGGCCGCAGAGGGAGTAGTTGAGCCTGGAATAGAAAGAGACACAAGATATCAAAAAGGTTAGAATGAGGGGGAGTCACATTGACAACGTCATCGCCACGCAAAGAGTCTGCAGAGAGAGTAAAAAATAACTCCCCCACATCGGTTTCGGTGACGGTGGCCATTTTCATTGAAACCATGCCAGTAAGTCAGGAGTAATTTTATAGTGCCCAAGTGTGTGCGCAGTACACATGAGCACACTCTCTTCCTTTACTCTCATAACCCAGTGGGACGGTTCACCGATACGACTGGCGGGACATCAGGCGCAGGTCCGACTATTTACATGCCCATTTGACGCATGGATCATCTTTATTTTCAGACAATCAGGTGATCAGTCTTATTAGCAGCATTATCTTAACGAAACTTGGAAACAACATTTTTTTTGTTGTTCCAATGCGGGAATTGAACCCACGACCTTCGAGTCGAGAGCCAAGAGAGAGAGTACTATAGAGTCTCGAATGAATGAGATGCAGTGGATAACAGAGCCATGAGGTCAAATAGACACAATATTAGAGAGATCTCTAATATTGTGTCTCTAGATCTGTTATATTAGGTCTTTACCTATGAAATTGCCGTTTTGTATGAACAAATTTAAACAAATTATTTTCATGTATTTTTTATTTGTATTAATCGAAGTAATCACCCATGCAATCAATGCATCTTTGCCAACGCAGTGGCAGTTTATTGATGCCCTTCTTAAAGAAATCAGCTGGACGGGAGGCAACAAATTCTTCAAAGGCGTCTGTAGGCGCAAGGTCTGGTGAGTAGGGCGGATGATGGAGAGCTTCCAACCCCAGTTCTTGCAACTTGGAGACCGTCTGTTGTGCAGTATGAGGTCGCGCGTTGTCGTGCAGGAGCAGCAGAGACGAGCGATTGACCAATGCTGGTTGGAGATGTGCCAGCTTCTCCATCATTGTGTTCAGTTCTTCACAGTACACATCTGCAGTAATGCTCACCCCGTGATGAATCACACCGGCGCTAGACCACCAAACAGTGGCCATCACTTTTCTAGGGGTAAGTTTTCGTTTAGGGCATTGTTTAGGTGCTGAACCAGGATCCAACCAACTTGCTGAGCGCTTGCGGTTATCAAACAGAATCCATTTTTCATGGCAGGTAACAGTGCGGTTCTAAATTGCTTCATTTGTGTGTCTGTTGAGCAGTGCAAGGCACGTCTCGACGCGTACTTCGCGCTGGCGATCATTGAGTTCGTGGGGCACCCATTTGTCAAACTTTTTTACCTTACCAATTTGACGCAAATGGATCAATATTGTTTTGACGCTAACGTCGAAAGCTGCTGCTAATTCAGCCGTAGATTGTGTATCATCAGCTTCCACAATCGCCTTTAATTCGTCATTGTCGACCAAAGTCTTCGGACGACCGCGAGGTTCATTTTGGTTTGTAGTGTTAGCTCCGTAAACGTTGTTGATGTTTCGTGCCGCTAGTGCCGCGTTCTGCCACGACGGTACTCATATTTTTAACGTATCCATGATGACGAAAAAGATACAAATGCGATGAGCATGTAACACTAATCAATAAACAAATGACTACTTTTGGAAAAAGAATTCCATGTTTTTAAAATAAAATTAATTTGAAATTAGAATTCTTAGACCAACAAAAATTCTTTTGATTTGAAATGGCCAGTACTGCAGAACGGCAGTTTCATAGGTAAAATACCTATTATTATATGTCGACCGGAGAAATCTCTTATATCATCACTCTAGATCTGTTATAATATATCTCGACCGGAGTGATGATATAACAGCCTAACAGAATACCGAATGTGGAGACGCTTGTGAGCATACCAAAAGCCCCAGGGCCGGGAGATCGGCAACTAATTCCTCTGGTGTACAAAATTTCTTAGAGCGGTACCTAATTGCTTACTATCAGCTAATCCGCCTGCGCTGGTTTAATTTCATTAAGAAAAAACCGATCATAATCTACTTTACGTACTGATTTTTTTTAAACACTATATAGTTCACGCTATCTCCAGGCGTTGCGGTCCATTGTTCAGCTACTTACGTAGATAGCACTCTGCGCGTCCTAAATACGGCGCTAGGATCTTAAATGGGGCATTGTCTTGTGCGGAGGCGGAAAATTTACACTTAAATCTTACCGAGATAAAACTTTGCACAGTACCCGGCCGAAATGAATGCGCATCGACCTTTGAGAAGAGATATTCGGCTAGTATCGGCTTTGTAGAGCATCGTCTCTGTCAAACACTACCAATAGGAAGAACGCTCTACAAAACCGAACCTACTAAAGTGCGGTTGCGGAGCATGTAGAATTTCGTACATTGACTTATCGTTACTGGTCTCTTTCACTAGTGCACGAATATAATCGGCTATTGCGTTTACACAGGTACACGATAAGAGTACGATAGCAATAAATTCGTGCGCGAGTAAAAGAGACAAGTCCCGATAAGTCAATGTACGAAATTCTACGTTCTCCGCGACCGCACTTTAGTGCTAGTAGTTAGTTACTGTACAGTACGGTACTGTGCTATTTATAATATATGTAATAAGTTTAACATGTCTACTGTCTGTGTATTTGTATGTGGTATCGTAGCTCCCAAACGAGTAGACAGATTTGGATGCGGTTTTCATTAGTCGAGTGCTGATGTGATCGAGATGGTTTGGCTCATAACTGCAGATATTTAAACAGTTTCCTTATCAATATAATAGTATCGAAAAGACACGCAAAATTTAAAGATGAAACTATAAAAAACGCAAGTGGAGTACTTGTCTTACAAGATTAATCGTTTTTAGATGGATCGTATCGAACACTCTATGTACAAGAAATAAATGGCAACATCTTATAGACTATAAGTCTATAAGATGTTGCCATTTATCTCTTGTACATTGAGAGAGAAAAAAAGAAATGAAGACATCGCAGTACAATTATTTCTCATGTGTCAATTTCAGTAGATAAATCATGAAACGGTATTCACTTTTCAGTCACGTAGAAACTCTCTTTCTTGCTTATGAGAGCAATACACCATACAGTCTATCATCCAATCGACTTGATCAGTTCGATTGAATCAGTTATAGCTGACCGTGTATGGGAGTAGATTGGTATGACGGTATTATACTGTTTATGTCAATAACATGGATTTGATCCAATCTAACTCATCAAATCGATTAGACGATAGACTGTGTGCTGTATAATGGCTATCATAAGGGTCAATTCACACCGAAACGAAACGATACGTGACATGTCGCTGCATTTTTAAGATAACTATTCAAAATTGAACTTTATTAATTACACAAGAAGATAACCGTTTTATTGTAAGTGTTCGAATGTCACGTTTCATCGCGCTGCACAGCGCATGTGCAGTGCGTCTTTTTGTGTAGTGAATAAAGTTCAATTTTTAAAAGCTATCTTAAAAATTCAGCACCGCGTCCCGTATGGTCTCGTTTCCGTGTGAGCTGACCCTAAGAAACATCGTACGCAGTCAAATGTGACGCAGCATAACCACAATATTATTAATGAAAAAAAATTGTTCACATTCGCAACACAAAGGCGTATTTCATAATATTTTGTTTACGGAATATTTTCATATTATACAATATTCGAGTATCAAAATACATGTTTTCAAAACTCCACCGCAGAAATGTCTTTGTGGCGTTCATTAAGCGGTTTTAAGCTCCCTTTGAGGTGTTATTTTCGTAACTTTTCATAAACTGCAAATAAAAATACAAAATACAAATAAATTCACAAAGCGGTGACTTCCGAAAGATATGACAGCATGCTTTGAAATAGCAAGAACACCAGCTGACTGATAAATGAGGTCACAAAAATTCAAGGACTTTGAAGTTAAAATTCAGGATGATTTCAGACTTTAAGATGTATAATAATTTTAACTAAATTTTTTATTTGCTAGTTCTGTTTGTAAAGTGAAGGAAAGTAACGTAAAAGTTGTGCAAATAATGTCTTATTGGATGTTCGGTTACATTGATAAATGCAAATGTATCATCATCTTTAAAAGTGTTTTGATAAGGTGTCCATGTGTATAATGTGACGATTACCTATTTCTTTTTTGATGGTTCTGTATAAATTAAACATGAGTTATTTTTGTTTCCTGGTTCTCCTTGTAAATTAAACGGTGTGCACACATATCATTGGATGTCAGGTTTACTTAGATTAGTGCAAATTGTATCATCTTCTGATCTGATGTCTGTATTTGTGCCCTATGGAAAATAAAATAAAATGAAGTCACACTGAAACGAAACGATACGCGACATGGCGCTGCATTTTCAAGATAGCTACTCAAAATTGAACTTTATTCATTACCAAGATACACGTTTCATTATAAGATATCGAATAAAAGGTTGCACTGCGCTGCGCATGAAACGAGTATCTCTTTATGTAGCGAATAAAGTTCAATTTTGAATAGCTATCTTAAAAATACAGCGCCGCGGCCCATATCATCTCGTTTCGGTGTAAAACTGACCTTAAGGAACATCTTATGCAGTCAAACGTGACGAATGTTCTGATCTAATGTCTGTATTTGTGCCCTATGGAAAATAAATAAATAAGATAATCATAAAATCATCCTCATCGTCGACCATTAATAGAAAAAAGGTACTTTTTCATTGGCTGAACAATTAGAGTTAATAGCAAAGCACAATACAATAGTTCGAAGTTTAAGGACAAATGATAAGAACTTTCGTATTCATTTATTTTCTAAGAAGGAACTTTTAATGTATCAAAGCATTCAGCTATTTTACATAAGATTAAGACGGGACATAAAGGCACAAAGATATTGTATAAAGCAACAAATCAACATAACCCTCTTTGTTTCACTACACAAATTGTTACCCGCGCAAGAAATAAGGGCTCTTTTTATTGTGTTGTGTGTGTTAGGTTTAATAAATAAAAACCCCGCGACCCGTTTAAATAATAACAATGAACTGGGCTGTGGCGGGTTATAAATATTTTATGCACCATTCACACCATGTAAGCCTGGTTCTTTATAACAAATATATATTGAGAAAAAAATCCTTGTTATTTACAGGATTTTCCCTCAGAAACTTCACTGATAAATTTTGTGAGTGACACAATTAATTTGAATTGTTTACGAATGATTCTTGAATGTCTAGACTTTTATAACTACAATTTTATAAAAAACTATAACCCGAGTACGTAAATTATATAGCCCATGTTACCGGGGCTATTATTATGAATCTATTGACATCTTATTTGTTGAAATCGGATCAGCAGTTTAAACTCCATGGTGGAACAAACATACATACATACATAGACGGCCACAATCATTACCCTTCCTTTTGGCTTCGCCGTAGTCGGGTAAAACTGGTAACATGCCCCATACTTACCAACTGATCTTACAAACTAGAGTTGACCTTGTAGCATTATAAATACCTAAATCCTATAAGGACAATAATATTATACACTATACAGCTGCAGAAAAAAGTATATGGATGACAAACAATATCGTCAGTGATGAATTTTGTAAAAAGGTCTTCTACGTGAAAATAGAAGAACGCATTTACTTAATAATATCCATTTATTATGACATGCTTGTACATGTGCGAACGAAATATATGGGATCACATTCAGGTCATACAATTTCTCTGGGGTATACTGCTGGAAATATATACTTCATTGGGGAAAAACTCTTTAAATATGCTGTTACACAAAAGGTTTTATAGTTTTGATTTATAATATTTGCTTTTCCTATTTTAATACACAACTATAGCTTGAATTACGAAGTCTTATAGTTTTGTTATGTTCGTCCTTCTGTCTCACTGACCCACACCCTATCTAAAATTTTGACATGACTTCGTAAGCAACTATTTTGGTGCCAAAATAAATATACATTTTCAAACGTTGATTTAGATTCAAACCATTGCTTGCCCACTTTTTACACAGATACCGTAGCAGTGTAAAGAGTAAGCAAAAAACTAAAAAAAACCCTTCTATTAAAAAAAATCACGCAAACGGGTAAAGCAAAATAAATTATTTCCGTATTTCTGTCCTTACATATATCAAAGTGCTGAGAATTATTACAATTTTACGTGTAATAAGACTCCACAAGGTTCCGCAGCCCCAGGGGTCCTCGTAGACCCCACAGGCTACGTGTCTGTCAGTCTGTCTCGGGGGTTTCGTGTTGTCCGAGTGGTATCATTTTGAAGCAGACACTGACGCGTTAGAGAAAGCGATCCCCGGATCACGTTAAATATTGCTGAAGCTTAACTTGGCACATACTACAAAGAGGGATTTACGAGGAGAAATACCCTAAGAAAAAGGAATAAAATTGAAAATTTAAATAAAGTGTTAAAACAATACAATTAGAAAAAAAACTCAATTTGTGTGCCAAAAGGTTTGTTTCTTCACCTTATTCACTCCAAAATATGATCTTAGATACGGATACGGAGAAATTGCTAGTAGTTTTACAATAGCGCTACCATATTAAAAAGAATTTATTTTTCATTTAATTTATAAGTTAGTTTTCATCAGGTACATGGGGAGTTGGGGCACCTTTATACGATTTTTACTTAGACTGAGTAAAAGACGACCTAGTGACAGTAACATCCAATTTAAGAATTATAATATATTCAATATATATTCAATTAACTTTCCAAAGTCAAATTAAACATTAGATTTAATCATAAGAAATATTATTGCCTCTTTACAAAAAATTGAAATTTGTATCAATTCAATCATTCAATCAGTTTGTATCAAAACCACGTTTGGGGTACATTGATTCATATAAACATTTCTAGACATAAAATGAGTTTAATTGATTTTTACGATATTTATTTATTAATTACTATTATGTGTACTTGAGTTTAATCTAGTACTAATTGAATTATTTCAATATTTTCCCCTATAACCCCATCTCCCCCTATAACTATTACATATTTTTATATATTATTATTATATACCAAAATTAATCTTAGTACCTACTTTTAAACTATTGTATAAGGTATAGTTTCAAAGTATAATGCAAACCATTAGTTTGTATTATGGATAGCTTTAGCTCTAGCTTTTGCCTCTCACACAGGACATCCTAGTTCAGGCACTAGTGTTATATTTCAAGCGTGTATTTTATTTAATTGAACAAACATTAAATAAAAACCTTTCAATACCGAAACTAGTGTTGAGAGTTAAATACAACTTCACATAGCATTCAGCGGACCAGCTGTATCAATGTCCCTTGATTTAATAAGGAATGAGATAAGCGCTTACATAATCCCGCATAGTTCTCTAACCTTAGAACCTTTTAGTTATCAAATAATAATTAAAGTTCTTTTCGAACTTATTAACAGCTTCCAGATAATTAAAGTTCTTAACAAACTTATAAGTAGCGTAGTTTGATGAGTTTCTGCAAAGAGAAGACATTAGTTTTTTTGTTCGTTGGACTTGCTGTTGGTGTACAGTTTCGATAAATGAACTGCCTATAACTTTGCTTGATACTATAATAAAAAACATGACGTGTACAGAGTACACGACGTAAAAGTGGAACTTCATTTATTAATTTAAATCCAAACATTACTCTCATCACTTCAAAGAAGAATAGAAAAATTAAAATGAGTACACTTAGCGCCATCTCTGTATTGAGCTGTACTTTTGAAAGTTGTTAAGTACATGTGGCGTTATATCGATGGAATTTTATCCAAAATCGTGTCTTGACGCTTGTCATATGTAATGACGTGACGCGACCTTGAAATTTCACTCTCAACGTTGCTAAAGTGTTTCACTTGAAAATTCACTAGGTCTTTTAGATTTCATATATAGGAAATTAAATTGTAAAAGCGGAACAAGATACTCCATTCAACTATTGCAAATATACATTTTGCAACACATACTTTACTTTTAGATTTTGTTTCACACACAAAACGTGTTCTTCCAAACACCGACATACAAACAATAACACTTATACATTTCGCAAGGTTTGTAAGGGTAAAGGTTCGTTCTCAAGGGACTCGGGCAAAGGGTTTCGCCTTGTACTTCGCAAATAAACTGCCTGGCCCTAAATGTATTAGGAAGAACGTGGGTAATGTTAAATGTATGCAATGAAAATATTTCCGACTGACATTATTTGGGGTTTCTATATACCGTATCCTTCATTTTATGAGTTAACCGAACTTAAATACAAAAATATTGTAAAGTAAAAGTGATTGGGCAACATTGATAGCAGAAATTGAAATGAGTTGTTAACATTGGACAACAACTCATTTTATTTTTCAATGAGAAGGAGCAAACAAGGAATTGAAAAATGCGTTCATACTCGTAGTAGGTACTCAGTAATATGTTGTCTTCATCTTAGTCATAACTTGATTTACACCACACCGATTTCGGTTACGGTGGCCGGTTTCATTGAAACCAGGCCAGGCCAGACCCAGTTACGCAGGAGTCATTTTATAGTGCCCAAGTGTATGCGCAGCAGCACTCTCTGTTCTATTACTCTCGTAACCCAGTGGGATGGACAACCAACACGACTGGTGAGAGATCAGGTGCAAGTCCGACTTTTTACATGCCCATCCGACGCATGGATCATCTTTCTTGTCAGACAATCACGTGATCAGCCTGCATTGTGCTAACCAGACATGGAAACAACATTTTTTGTTGTTCCAATGCGGGAATCAAACCCACGACCTCCGAGTCGAGAGCCAAGCTCTAACCCCTAGACCACGGAGGCTGTTAGTCACACGAATAACCCTACGAGGCAAAGGATGATAACAATTTAATGACTCTATCAACGAGAAAACTTTCAATCCCTGGTTTAATTTGACCCATCAAGTTAAACGTCAAATAAAAACATGCAATAACCCCCAAAAGATGATGAGGAAGACAATGATAATGTAATAGCTCCATCGACGGGACAACTGTTCCCCAAGCTTGATTCGACCCGACAAGCTAAAAGTTAAATAAAAGCACGTAATAACGTCCATTTGTGGCAAACAGGACCCAATTATGGTACAATAAACATTAAGCAGCTACAACACGTGTTAGTAACGAATGGCCGGGACATACTTCCGTTATTAGGTTAAGCGGCCATTTTGAGTTAATTTCTACGAGCCGACTCCGGAGTTGATTAAATTACTCCCCCAGCTATTAATATGTCACTTCACGCAGACCTTTTGATGAAGACAACAGCATCTATTTTGGACAAGAATTTTATGAACGTGAGTGATTCTCATAATTGGGGATTTTATGTACCAGGAACGCAAGTACGCAACGTAACGTGTATAGGAGTTGCAAGTGTAACTCCTCTGGTGTTGCGAGTGTCCATTGGCGGTAATCACTTACCATCAGTCGGCCCGTCTGCTCGTTTCCTGTTTCATTTCATAAAAAAGCTCATATTGCGCTGAAATGTACGGTTCTTTTTAAATGAATGATGTCGCGGGTAACATCTTAAAATCTCTCCATGATCGGGATTACTACTGGTAATCCGATTTTATTAATCGGATTACAAATAATCCCGTTTTTATTAATCAACTAAAAAAACATTTACATGGTAAAAAAATTTTTTTTTTTGCTATATTCGTAGACAAAACCTACATCATTAGTTTGCTTACATCATATACAAAAACATTCATTATGGTAAGTATGAACTTAAATGCACAAATATCTGAGATATTTACAAATATGTTACTGCGTCCTTATACTTCATACACTTTAACCTGCGTGACGTCACAGCTAGGTACGACTTTAGTATGGAGAGACTAGAGAAATTTTGTATACAAAATATGCTGTACCTTTGAAAATATTGACTTTTATATTTTTTTGATATACTGTTCCTTCTGAGAAGTTACTCACGTTTAACAGTACTATTCATTTAGATTTTAGGCAATAAAAAAATTTGTCACCTAGCCTATTAACGTTAGTTTATAATAAAACATAAAATTTATTGCAAAACATTTTATTTCTGCTTAAAAACATTTTTTCAACACAAAGTAATAAAAAATATAACAAAATATTCTCCTTCTATTTAAACAACATATTTTTACTTAACATTTTACAAACAAGCATTACTTACTTATTTCATAAAATTAGTATATAATTTATCTATCTTCAAATTATTATTAGTAGCGTCTGTTAATTCATAAAAATAACTTTTCAGTTTTCTTTTTAATGTCAACAAGCTTCTTTACTTTTATTACCCGACTACGGCGAAGCCAAACGGAAGGGTCATGATTTTGGCAGTCTATGTATGTATGTATGTTTGTTCCACCGTAGCGCCTAAACAACTGATCCAATTTTAATGAATGAGGTGAGGTGTCAATAGATTTGTTATTACGAATTACATAGGCTATATAATTTATGTAGTCGGGTTATAGTTTTTAACTTTTGATTATGCCATAAAAATCTTGAATTTTTACATTACAAATTTAATTCTGTAAACACCTCCAATACAGCTGGACGGATGTGAGCCATCAATTTTATAACAGAAGCTCTGTATGTTGTGTTACAGTTTTTTCGTCGGTAATCTGTGTATTTCGTGTGACTTTCTCATTTTTACTGTAACCATAGACTGTGGTGTTGCAGCTTGTCATACAATATTTATGTCCGCTGTTTTTCAGTTCGTTGCGGCTTCTCTATAACTATTGTTGGGAATTTTAGGTTTTCTGTACAGTAGAATATAAAACTTTGACTTGGTATTTTACTTTTATTAGGTAGAATTATTAATACTTATGTTTTTTTTTTTTATATTAAAAAGATAAGAGTGGTCCAAACTCTAATCTTTATATTCTACTAATAGCTCACGGCTACGCCCGCGTAAATTCAGTATCCGACAGAAAAGGAAATACTGTACTTTTTCGGGATAAAAAGTAGCCTGTGTGGTTAATCCAGAGCTTAAACTACTACCGTACATCAAAATGCGTTCAGTAGTTTTTGCGTGACAGAGTAACAAACATCTATCCATCCATCCATACATATTACATACATCCATCGATTCTCACAAACTTTCACATTTATAATAGTAGTAGGATCCGAAAATGGTTTAGATTTACCATTTGGTTCACTGGATGATGTTGAATTAATTAATTTTTTCTTTATAATTTTTTGTATTTAAGACGCGTGTAAAGGGGGCAACGTCTGTCGGGTCCGGTAGTCAATCTTTAAATCTAAGTCTAGATACTGCATAAACGCACTATAAATTAAAGAAGCAAATCCTAAGTGTAATTTTTTCAATGAAACAATGTGATTGCTGGTAAATAGATCAGGAATAGGCAATCGGTTGTGCGGTAGACCGCAGACCTGCGGCAGGCCCCTCGGTCATCATTGCGATCGGTTCTTACAGGACAACATCTTAAGATGGAAAATAAGTTCAATGAAGTGTATTTTTTAAATTCAAATTAGAATAGTATTCAAGAATGTAATCTTTACTGGCTTCACATTTTTTTTATTAAAGGTACATATCAAGTAATGTTGAACAAACACAGCAATAATATACTTTACTTGGAGATTATTATTTAAAAATAGCATTTTCATGCGGCTTCGCCCGTGTCAACACAATATTCCACAGGAACCATTTTTCGGGATAAAAACCATATTTGTTAATACAGAGCTTAAACTACTACCACACAAAATTTCATCGAAATCCGTTCAGTAGTTTTTTGCGTGAAAGAGTAAAAACTTCCATATATTCATCCTCACAATTATTCATATTTATAAAAGTAGTAGGACTGTACCTAACAACGTTCAAAACGGATTAATACAGTAACGAATTAGAAGATTAAATTAACATAAAACCGAAAAAGTGTAAAAATACACCAGCCGACTTAAATCTCATTTAATTTATGAGAGCATTCGACGTTCAAGATTTAATACCCTTCAATATCCCACAACAGACTCTTAAAAACCCCCGACGTTTTGATTAAGAATTTAAAACTCTAAGATTAATTGGCTTTCTACCTTCACTGCACGTAATTAATATACTCAGGAAAGCTTCCTGCCATCCTCCAAGCATCGTTCTCATCCCACAGTCCCAATCTCTTATAATACTCCCATAATCAGGGTAAAACATTGCGGAATACGTTATAACGATTAGGGACAGCCCATAAATCCTTTCTGTTGAAAATTTTACGCTCCATTTGAAGGCTTTAATGGATTTTGACCTTTGGAAGTATTTTAGCGGTCTTGTGTTCATGTGAAATTGACAAAGGTTTCGGATCTTTATTTATTTTTTCTCTCTAGTTTTAATCTGCTCTAGTTTAAGTTTGTGTTTTGTTCATAAATAAAACTTGTAGAGTTTTCTTGATTTTTCAACTTATTTTTGTTCGAGTTCCTTAAGAATATGTGTATGCCGATTTAACTAAACTTTAAAATTTGTGGTAATTTGATTAAATCATTTGTCATGAACTTAACATTTTGTAATAAATTAGAGCCGTAAATTTTTAAGTAACTCCTATAAAACAAAAGGTCACCCTGTCAAAATTTGACCATAATTTATATTTTAATTTTTAAGTTTCAACATTTTTACGTCTCAGTTACGCAATATTTTTTTCTTTGGATTAAATTAAATTTTATTTACGGAATCTAAAAGAAAGATTGACAGTCATTTTGTCAAAACAACACCGACTGTTGTTATACAAACGCATGGTAGTGTGAGTGAGGTAATGACTAATGTGTGTAAATTTATTTTAATTAAATGTATGCACTTCCAAGCAATTATTTTAAAAATATTAACTTTCTACACACCTTTCGCCACATAAACTTTAACTGTGCTAAATTTTATACTACTTCGTACGTACGATTCTCGTAAAACCGTACTGATGGCAAAATATATTTAATAGAGATGGGGAATAGCAACTAACTTACAATATGGATAAAGCTCGTTTTCGCATCCACACGCACATTCTCTGGCGCGGGCAAAATTTCTTGAGCAACTGCTGATCGTGTTTAATACATCCCATTAGAGATCGATCCCTCAAATATCTCATGGCAAGTATTTGCGTTATTTTATCTCGTTCCAGCGAGTTAGACGATAAACAACGCATTAATTAAACGCGCGAAACTCAGTGACCCATGCCGGCGAAGATAGGCGGTAATAAACTGGGCCCAAGATACGTATACATTACGAATACTTTATGTTTGATAGGAGATTGATAGGATTCGCCTCGGCGGATCTTTATTTTACTTGATAGTGAAGTCACTAGCATGTTCTTACATACTTGGCGTAATTACAAACGTTTTTTTTAACGGGAATGTCCACCACACATTCCCACCACTGCAACTCCTGTGAGCTAGGATCGACAGCGGCAACCAACCACAAAATCCCTTTATATCTTAGGGGTGCCGAGGGACATGCTAAATCTGTCTTGCAATGAAATTAATCAGAAGAAAGGTTGGTGGAGTAGAAAAAAATCCAAATTCTCTCCCCAAGCAAAGCGGGAGACAGCGCAAAGTTGCAATGACCAAAGAGTGAAAGAACTAAAAGGAATCATAGTTATTATGAGCGAAAGACAAGTTTTCTCGATTGTTTTCAATAATAATTGTGGCAAAAACGCTTGAAAACACGGAAATTCCCAGCGGTGTCCACGATGTCACCGTAATATGCGACTCCAGATTTAACTACAAACGTTTCTGGTACAAAATTCCTAGTTCAAACTTGTGTCAATAGATATTGCTCTTTTGAAATAAATAAATAAATATATATTTATTGGAAATTAAACATCTTAATACAACCCGCCATCATAATTAAACCCGCCTAAGTGCATCACAGTTTGTCGGCAGGTATTGGCTCGTAGGTGCATACTTATTACCTTACTAGCACTTTGTATACCTATGTACTGAAAACTGTCGCATTCGCGTTTCATCAAATCCAAATCACACCGAAGCTAATAAAGTGAGTGCCTCACCGTGTAAAGGCACTTACTTCATAAGTCATAAGTAAGTAGAAAATAATTTAAAAAACTTAGGCCTACTCATCCGTTATTGTATGATTTATACCGTACTAGTTTTTTCCCGCAGCTCCGCCCGCGTAAGTACAGTATCCCACGGGAACATTGTAATTTTTGGGATAAAAGTAGACTATGTGTTAAGACCACACACCAGAGCTTAAACTACTACCACACCCGATTTCATCAAAATTTGTTCAGTAGTTTTTGTGTGAAAGAGTAACAAACATCCATCCATTCATCCATACAACCCTCCGTCCTCACAAGCCTTCACATTTTTAATAGTAGGTAGTAGTATTCTTCGAGCGAAGTAATCACTATTTAAATTCAAACGAATTGATAGAAAGAGAAAAACTTATAAAACTCTAGCTGATGCAAGTTGCCCACAACTTTGAGCGCGCAAAAGAAAATCTCGCAGGAACCGTACACTTTGCTGCAGTAAAAGTATCTTATATCTTTCCCCGTGGTGTACTCTATTTCTGTCTGCTAGTTTTGAAGTTTATTCAATACAAACTAACAAACAAGCAAACAATCAAATCATCCCTTTTATAATATAAAATCCTTCCTTCTTCCTCTTTATAAGTAGATTAACAGCCCCTAAATATGAGACTGTACGGCAATTTAGGTCCGCGTAGAGGCGCCGCGGGTTCGGGAATAATTTATGCTGCGAGGGTAAAAGTGCCTCGTAACCTGATTGACGCCACGAGGGGGATTTGATTAATTTGTTTAATTAAAATGGGGTATCGGCACGTGTTATAATTTTTAACCCGCAAACTGACTGATATTAATGGCCATGTGTTGCAGTTTTTTGTCCGTTACATTTAAGAGCCAACTCAAACTGAAACAAATGATACGCGACATAGCGCTGCATTCTTAAGATAGATATTCAAAATTGAACTTTATTAATTATACAAGAAGATACACGTTACATTGTAAGAGTTCAAATGTCAGGATGCACCGCGCTGCATAGCGCATGTGCAGTGTATAACTGATGTCATATGAAACGTGTATCTTTTTGTGTAGTGAATAAATGCTATCATAAAAAAAATCGGTTGTCTGTAAAGTCGGTTTACTGACGATAGTTGAACGTGACAACGTCATAAGAAATGGAACGCCTCAGAGCAAGGTAACGCGGCATGAGTCATGTTTTTTCGTGCGTGCAGCCGGCTCTATCGAATTATAAGACGTTGTCATGTCAAGAATCGGTTGTCTGTAAAGTCGGTTTACTGACGATAGTTGAACATGACAACGTCATAAGAAAATGGAACGCCTCAGATCGAAGTAACGCCGCATAAGTCATGTTTTTTCGTGCGTGCAGCCAGCTCCATCGAATTATAAGACGTTGTCACGTCAAGAATCGGTTGTCTGTAAAGTCGGTTTACTGACGATAGTGGAACGTGACAACGTCATAAGAAAATGGAACGCCTCAGAGCGAGATAACGCCGCATGGGTCATGTTTTTTCGTGCGTGCAGCCGGCTGCATCGAATTATAAGACGTTGTCACGTCAAAATGCAGCGCCGCGTAGCGTCGCGGCACCAAGTAGAAAATATATGTACTTACGTAGGTACAGCTTTTATAGATAGATCCAAATCGATATAATTTGAAATTTTTTACGTTCCCTTCGACGTCTCACAATTTTCCCACACAATCATGGTATGCTTGTAGTAGTACCATCAAATCGAAAGATAACTATGTAGCTGTTTATCTGTACGTCTTTCTTTAATCTATGGTCGCGGTGTGAACTGATCCTAAGATAGCATGTTTGGTCATTGGTGCGAAACATAATATACGACAGTTTAGACCGTCCCCATCGGCATTATGTATTGAGTCGCCACGCCGATTGTAATTTCGGCTATTCACGTGTGGCAGGCGTTATTATTATTAGGCACTATCTTTTGTCCGCGACTCCGGTCGCGTAAATACAGTATTTTTGGTACTTTTTCGAGATAAAAAGTAGCCTATGTGTTAATCTAGAGGTTAAACTACTACCATACCAAATTTCATCAAAAGGCGTTCAGTAAAGTCACAAACTTTCAGATTTATGATAGTTACTAGTATCATAAATGTGAATGTTTGTGAGGATGGATGTATAAATTTTTCTACTGAATTAAGACAAAACACTGTTGTTCGTATCAAATAAGCAAACGCATAAGCTGCAATAAGTTATAACATATTATTACAATAAATATATATAACTAGCTTTTTCGGCTCCACCCGCGTAAATACAGTATCCCATGGGAACACTGTATTTTCGCGATTAAAAGTAGCCTATATATTAGTCCAGAGCTAAAATTGTTACCATACCAATTTTCATCAAAATCCATTTATAATAGTAGCAGGATTTCCTTCCCCATGGTTTACTCTATATCTGTAATCGACCCAGTTGTTTCGGAGCTTATTCAATGCAAACAAACAAACAAACAAACAAATATTTCCCCTTTATAATATTAGGTCATTATATATGAAATTGGCGTTTTATAAAAGAGGAACATAAAGTCAATTTCTTTTAACATAATTTATTTATTTAATCAAAGTATATACCATTGCTATCTGTGCACTTTTGCCATCTCATAGGTAGTATCAGAGTGACGCAAAGAAAAAACCAAAAGAGGAAAAAACAAATTAATTACGGTTTTTGAAACAAAAATGCATGAGTAAACAGCGGTATAAATTTGATATTGGAATTCCTAACCAAAGAAGATATATATTTGAGATCAATGTGACCAGTACGACAAAACACCAATTTCATATGTAAGGTAAGGACTTAATATTATATTAGCACAGATGAACCACCATTATTTATACATATACGAGTACCTATAAATTAAAATATTATATTGTATATTTATTATTGTAATATTAATAATAATAAGCATAAATAGTTTTGTTTGTGATTATTACTCGACCTCAGAACACAAACGCTGCTGACCAAAGAATTTGCCAAAACAATTTAAGCCAAATTAAATTTAAATTTCAATTTGCGTGCCATAATAACTGTATTTCGCTGAAAGCAATTTGCGAGTAAAACAATTTATTGGCAAATATGATGCTAGATAATAGCTACCGTAGGCGAACCGATTATTTGGCCGAGCCTCTCAAATGCAAGCGAAAACGGCTAACCGCAAACAATTTATATATGATTGCTGATTTGACTCGTTAGGGTTCCGTGCCTCAAAAGAAAATGATGAATGAACTGGCGGACAGTAAATATCACTTTATTGTCCGCCAGTCCGTCCATCCGTTTGTCTGTCAGTCTTTCAAGACCCTTTATTTCGGGAACGCGTGGTGGTATCGAGTTGAAATTAGAACCACATACTGGTCTACGTACGATATTAACAAAAATGTGCTTTACATATGAATATCTCGCAAATGGATATATAACCTAAATCAAAAAAAATACGTGTGGCACTCGGGGACTGCCGCGGTAAAGCTATTGCATAGTAAGTCTTCACGCATACGTCTAGTCGCACGCACGCACACACCGTGCCGAAGTCTGCCGAACTGAAACGACGATGCACGGCTTTCAACGCCGCACCGCTGTGCCGGTCGGAGTGGGGGGTGTTAGGTTTATTTTCGTTACGGAATTTCTTGATTCGGTCGCCGCGCTCAAAGCCCGCGATAAAAGCTATGCAATAGCTTAAAACGTCTTACCAACCTATGAATGTTTTTAAAAGACCTATCTAATGGCGCGTTACCCCATAGTGGGGTATCCCACACTATGGGGTTGACGCGAGAATAAAAATAATCACCACTTTACGTGCAGAGGACTACCCCAAAAAAATAATTTACTGATTTAGCTTTCTGTTCAAATTATTTCCTTTTCAAGTTTTTTGTATTGTATTATAATATTAACTAGTCAGTAAATTACTAATGTATATTATCAGTAAATTCAATCAAATTCAATCAAAAGTCAGCACTTGACATAGTTCTCCATCAACGACCGAGATCGATATTCGACGTGTGAGTATGTTGCGACCATTGGAGTTGTATTTCTTTTTGTGCGTTTGAATAACCGGTGGTCGCATTGGTGGTCGGAATTCGACCATTATTCATAATGTACTTTTTACTTTTGCCTCATAGATGCGCAATGATATATGTAAATGTTGTCTATAGAATGTGAAAGAAAGATTGACAATTGTGTCAAACCAACATCTACTGTTATTATGAGGTTATTATAAAAACGCATGGTAGTGTTATTAATCTGAGGAAGTGTGTGTATGTATTTTCATTTCTAAGCATTTTTTTAAATATTAGCTTTCCGCATACCTTCCTCCATATAAACTTTTACTGTTCCATATTTCATACTCCTCCGTTTGCATAATTTTCGTAAAAATAGGTAAGAAGTTTTCGCTTTACAAATAATTATATATTATGACTAGCTGACCCGGCCAAGATTGTTTTGCCATTGTATGTATTTTTAATGCCACATCATATAAAAAGAAAAATAAAATATTTAGAGGTGGGTCAACCTTATCATTTAGGGGTTGAAAAATAGATCACGACCGATTCTCAGACATACCGAATATACAGAAAAAAATCATAAGAATTGGTCCAGCCGTTTCGGCGGAGTGGGAGCTTCATTAGATAATATATTTAAGCTTTCTAGCCTAGATTTATTAATTTAGCTACATATTAAAATGTTCGTACTATTTTCTTACCTATTTATAGTATTTCTACTATGTATTATAGTATTTGGTTTTAATATTTAACCTTTTGATACCAAATATCTTTATATATATTTTAGATATCTACTGTGTAGACTCGATCTTAAAACGTACTCGTAGCTTTGAAATTTTAGACTATAAAGTTTTTGCTTTTGTTACTTTTTACCCAAAAATTAACGACAGCAAAAAAAGCTTTCAAGACAACTGTATCTACTCAATATTTCACTCAAAAAATGACCAACGGTACAACTAGGAGTTCCGTAGTCGTCGCACGTATATTAAATTTCAGCGTAGAATTAAACGCGTCTCGTACTCAACTGAGTTTCTTGAAACTTCACAAACAACTTGCCCCGAGGTAAGATTTATATTGTTTGCTATCTTGTTATACTTCCTCCCCCTGTAAACTCACCTTCTCTCGCCATTGCATTGGCCTTATAGTACAAGATGCTGTCCGCAACTTCGTGCGCGCAAAAGGAAATCTTGATTAACCGCATATTTTGACGCAATAAAAGGTAGCCTATATCCTTCCCCGTGGTCTATTCTATATCTGTGTCCAATTTCATTAAAATCGGTCCAGTAGTTTCGGAGTCTATTCAACGCAAACAAACAAACCAACATACCTTTCCTCTTTATTATTTTAGGTATAATTATCTCCTCTTTATCATATTTTGCAGTTTTAACATATATATAAATATCACTTAAAGCAATTTTTCCCACCTTGTGTGTAGAAAAATTGGGTATTTGACAACATGTAAAAATTTAGTTTTTAAAATTTTACATAGAAAATAAATTAAGAAATAATTAAGTATTACAACTTGATAAAAGTAAAAAAAAATAGGATTTTATATGTAGTTTTGTAATGTCCATATATTTCGTAGTAACTACTAGCGTGTGACGTCAGTTACTAGTACGGCTTTTATATGGGGCGTTTTCACGAGACTCACAAAAGTGCTTCAAACAATCCGCAATATCTTTGAAAATTTTGATTTTTATTCCTTTTATTAATTTATATAATTAAAAAAATACAGGAAAATACCGTATAGTGTAGAAAAACACTCTACCGCTATCGTGTGTATATTAAACTACCACTCTATGTAGAATTCCAGGGAGTTACATACGTACTTTTGATTGCATATTTTTTAGGTTGTTATATTTCTGTTAGTTAAAGTCTGAGTAATTAAGCCGTGGAGGTAAAAAAAAACTTAAACATAAGTAATCTATATATACAATAAAATAAAATTGTAGTGTCTGTTTGTAATTTCAATTTTTGTTTTAAATTTCTTATTTAAAAAAAAAAAAAATCTTTCTGTCCGTCCGTCGGTCTGTTTGTTCCGGCTAATCTCTGAAAGGGCTGGACCGATTTTGACCGGATTTTCATTGGCTCATAGCTGATGTTATAAGGAGTAAAGCTACTACTAGTAAGATATCATGCTGTATGACATATAATACAAACTGCATATGGCAGCCATGTCCTCTCAGGTTGCCTGGGCAACCGCAGCGTGGCGACGTGACACAATGCCTGCGCAGGACGTGCGGTGAGCGAGGTCAAGAATTTCGATTGCAGTACTCAATAATGCCGGGTCAGACTAATGGCACAGATTATAGAAAGAGGAACAGTTAAACAGCTACATAGTTAGCTTTCGATTTTATTGCACTACTACAAGCAAACGATGTGTCCACGATTGTGTGGAAAATTATAGGCCGTTGAAACGTTGGACGTTATAATTTTTAAATTTTGACCGATTTGGATCGTTCCATGAAAACTGTTTCAATATTATATTTTCTACTCTGTGCTTATACCATAAGCACATAATATACGACATTGATTTAATTTCTGTATAATGTTATATATTAATATTGCCCGCGGCTTCGCCCGTGTGATATTAGGTTTTAAACTTTCATCCCCTATTTTACCCACCTAGGGGCTGATTTTAAGAAAACGCTAAAAAATGTAACTCATTATTTTTTCCGTAGGTACTAAATTCATACAAAATATCATGCAAATATGTCCAGGGCATAAAATGTTTCATACAAACTTTTATCACCTATTTTATCCGCTTGGGGGTTGAATTTTGAAAAATCCTTCCTTAGTGGATGCCTACGTGTGCAGGGGCCTGTGCGTTGATACATCAGTCAATCAACTTTGCCTTTTATATATATTCATAAATAAAAGAAGATGTTAGTGTAGTTTACACTTTTAAAAGTCGATTATACATTCTTCTATGCTTTATTGGCACGATGTTTGGTTTAGCAATGACTTGTCAACCATTTACAGTATAGTTTGCTAAATCCTTAGGGATGATGACTGCATCTAAACTATTTAGTTTCATTAATATACTCATATATATTGAGGCTTGGTAAATGTAAAAAAATATAATATTTTATGTGTAGTTTACTAATTAGACACGTCTAAAAAGTAAAAAAAGAAATTTTTTTTTTGCTAAATTAGTAAACAAAACCTACATCATTAGTTTACTTACATCATATACAAAAACATTCACTATGTAATAAACAAGTATGAACTTAAACGCATAAATATCGGAGATATTTACAAATATGTTCCTGCGGCCGTATACTTCATACACTTTAACCTAGGCGTGACGTCACAGCTAGGTACGACTTTATTACGGAGCGTTTTCACGAGACTTGCGATTTATTTTTAAGCTATTGCATTCAGTTCGGCAGACTTCGGCACGGTGTTTGTGTGTGTGCGACTAGACGTATGCGTGTAGACTAGCTGCTAACTGCTCATAACTGATTCTATCTCTTTTAGACACAATGCTAGGTGAGACAGCGTGCTTTTTGGCCGCGTCCACGAGTGAGTTCGAGCCCGCGACTAGTTGAACCTTAACGTGTATGTATATGGTACGACTGTACGAAGCTCGCACGGATCGAGACGAGCTGCTCCGAAATCGGACGAATACGTAAGCAGCTGTTTGTGAGAAAGTATAAAAAATGCTATGCAATAGCTTTACCGCGGCAGTCTCCGAGTGCCACACGTTTTTTTTTAATAATTATAATAATATCTATGGACGCTTCACACCACGTCAGTGGCCCGTGCTGAGTATCCGAAGATCTTGTGTTACAGGACAACGGGAAATATATTGAATACTTTTATACTATACATATATTTAAGATTTTTATTATATGTATCATACACATATTTAATACACATCCATGACCCAGGAACACAGAAAAACTTTTTGTTCCTTCGGTGGGATTCGAACCCGCGACACCTGGCTTGAGCACCAACGCGCTGAAACACTAAGCCACAGAGGTCGTCATTTTGTATACAAATCGCTATACCTGTGAAAATATTGACTTGTGATATACAGTTTCTTCTGAGAAATGAAATGAAAAGAAATGAAATGATGCTTTATTTGGTGAAAATTACATATAGGTGTTACATTCTTTACATTAGTGCGCATATTTTGTCGCAGTTAATGACGTCCAAATATTTTATATATTATTAACACGATTATAGTTTCATTATATAACATACCTATCGCTTTAAGATACATTTAATAACAGAATCAAATTGTCGATGAATAAGTTTAATTATAAACATCATTCATTATGTCAATATATAGAATGTCAAAATTTAATGTCGTTAATACAATTGTTAGATTACTATAAAAATGTCAAGAAAGAAAAAAATTAAAATGTGAAATCAAGAGCTCCATAAAATGTCAATACTTAGATATAAAAAAATATAATGTCAATAATGATAATTAAATTTCAGCTCATTAAAAATTCTTTCACGTATATTTCTTATTTTCTTACTTTCGTATTTTCTTTCAGCTGTGGCACGGATACATTTCTTTTGGACAATGAATGCCTTATCTAAATGCGTAGAATTTCCCCAAATTATCAATCCATAGCGCAGGACTGACGAGACGTTGCTGTGATAGGCCATAATTGCGGTTTGTATACTAACCGTCCACGCTAGTCTACGTAAGACAAATACGAATCTGTTCAGTTTTGAACAAACTTTTTCTATGTGTGCATGCCAGTTACAGTATTTATCAATTTGAATGCCCAGAAACAAGTTCTCATCAACTTCATCTATAATTTCATCACTATATGCTAGTTTTAGTCGTAACGGTATTTTATTATAAGTTCTAAATTGTATGTACCTAGTTTTATTAAGACTATTTTTTAGATTGTTAGATGTTAGCCATTCAATTAAATATCCAAGTGTTAAATTAATGTCATTTTCGATTTTATTCACGTCCGATTTTTTATATGTTATAAATAGTGTTGATATATCATCTGCAAATAATGTCAATTTATAAATATTCATTATTGGAATGTCATTAATATAAAATAAAAATAGCAGTGGACCTAATACAGAGCCTTGTGGTACACCAAATTCATTAAATAAGATTCTGGATTTACTATTAACTAGTTCTTTATCTGTGTTAATGTTTTCTATTACAGTGTATTGCGTTCTATTTTCGAGAAATGACTTAATCCAATTATAAGCTGGCCCCCTTATTCCCATTTTGTTTAATTTTATCAGTAGCAATTCATATGAAACAAGGTCAAAAGCTTTAGTCATATCAATAAAGACAACTATACAGTGGTCTTTATCATCAATGCAGTTTATAATTTGGTTAGTAACATTAAAGCAAGCTTGTTGAGTTGATTTATTCTTTTGAAAGCCATATTGTTCGTTTTTTTCAATATTAAATTTGTTTATAAATGAAGTTATTCTTTTATGCATTGCTTTTTCAAATATTTTCGATAATATGGGAACTAGAGTAATCGGCTTGTAATTATTTAATTTCTTTTCTGTCGCATTTTTTATGTAGCGGTTTAATTATTTAGATTTTTAATTTATTGGGAAAAGAACCCTCCACAAAAGAGGGGGATCTGTTATGATGCTTGTTATTGTATATTTACATTATTTAATTATTTTTGTGGATATTTCGTCATAACCAACCGTATTTGTATTTTTTAAAGAAGTAATAAGTTGTATTGTTTCGTCACAGGTGCATGGTTTCAAAAAGATACTCATAGGATTGTCCTGGATATTACTTGTGAATTTAGAATTGGAAGTTATATTTATGTTAGAAGTTTTAACAATACATTCATTAAATGTATTTGCTCGTGGCGTATCTATTATGGTATTATTTATATTTATTTCTGTGATAAATTGTTTAAACGTTATTACCTTTGTTAAAGCAATTTTTAACAATATTCCAAGAGGCTCTGCATTTATTTTTAGCTTTAGCAACATATTTTGTACGTGAATGTATTTTTGCAAGGCTAAAACACTTTCTTAATATTTTACTACATTTTTTGTATTTGTATTTTGTTGATATATTTTTTTCCCGATAATAGCTAAATTGTAATTTTTGTTTTGTTTTGCAACTTTTTTTAAGCCTTTTGTTATCCAGTGAGGTACTGTATGTTCATTTGTTACCTTTAAACGGATTAAAGGGAAGCAGAGCTTATATAGCATTATGAATAAATCATAAAAGCTGTTAAACGCTTCATTAAAGTTTTTTAACAAATAACATTCATCAAAAGAAATGTTTGCTAAGTAATCTTTAAATTTTTTTATGTTATCATTTTTATATTCTCTTTTGTAGATATAGTGGCATTTATTTAAGTTGCGGTTACATGCTTCTATTGTTCCCGAAATAAATTGTGCTGTGTTATGGTCCGAAAGGCCTAAGTGTAATAATTCGGCTTTGGCATGCAATAAGTTACTTAATATATTATCTATACATGTCAAGTAGGCTTATTAAAGTGAATTTTTAAACTATAATTACTTGAAATGTCACGCAGTGCATTTGAGTCCTTATTTATTTTTAGTAAATTAATATTGAAGTCACCAGAAATTATTATATTTTTATTTGATTTTTTGGTTATGTTATATAACAAAGAATCAAACTTTTGGAAAAATGTACTACTCACTGAATTTGGAGTTCTGTATAAGCACATGATAACCAGATTTAAGTCAAAAATTTCTATGCCACAACATTCAAAATCATTATCAATTGCAGAACAAGATTCAATATTATTATAATAAGAGAATGTCCTTTTTTTAATAAGTATGCAAATACCCCCCCCCCCCCCCCCCTTTTGTTTTTTTGATCTACTGTAATATGATGCTAAAGTGTAGTTATTTAAATAAATGTTTTGCTCTGTTCCTTTTTCAATAAAAGTTTCAGTTAGGCATATTGGGCAGTTAGGTTCCTTATCATATGATTTTAGCTCTGCAAGTGCAATTTCAACTTGACATCTTTTGGCAGGGAAGCTAGCAATGTTTTGATGTATAATCTTAATTTGTTGCTTTTGGCTTGTCACAAAAAAGATCTTTTGGTTTAAAATTGTCAGTAATGTATTTTATTGTCAGTGTTACATATTTTATAATATTTAGGTTCAGTTAGATCTAAGTTATTTTGATTTTGATTTTTATTATAATTTTTATTATGAAATTGATTTTTACGCTTAATATAATAATGTGTGTATTGTTTTTGATTAGTAATAGTATTGTATCTATTCATTCTGGATTTTTTTACAAATGTTCGTTGTAATATCATTTTTGGATTATTCTTTCTAGAGCTATAGTTGAGGAATTTATTTTCATAGTATATCTGATCAATAACTAGTATAGTTAATTTTATTACAGATGTATATTTTGTTTATTACATGAATATTGCTAAGATTTACAAAATGACAGAATAGTTTTTACATGTTATTCTAAACAAGTTATTTAGTTTCCATTCATTAAGATATACATTTTTTATAACACTAAGAATTAATATAGGACATGTTATTTTTGATGCCTTGCGAAAACCACATAACTCCGATATAATTTTCATGGGAATTTTGTCATGTTGTCCTACGCTTAAAATTATTTTATCTGAGTGTGTAATATTAAATAAATACGGCGTTTTCAAAATTTCTTCGGTGTTTGCACCGGTGTTGATAAAGGTTATTATTTCAAAATTTTCGTACGGGTTATGTAGTCTTTGTTTTCTTAACATGTTTGCTATACCAGTACATTGGCTTGCTCCAAATATGTATAACGTTTTTTTTGGTTGGTTTTCCTTTTTTTACCAATGTTGCAGTTATTATAATTAGTAGGTATTTAAGTTTTTTTTTTTGTAAAGTCGATTTTATACTTTCTGTTTGTACCGCCTTTTCATTGGAATTGGAATTTGTATACATAATTTTGCTATTGTTTTGTATTTTTGTCTTTTTTGTTGATCTATTTGCAGGCGTCTTTATTGTTGGACTAGTACATACTAGTTTTAAGGTATCCAACTGTTGTCTTAAATTTATTATTTCCTTCCTTAATGTATTATTTTCTGTTTTATGTGTTTAATGTATTATAATGTATATTTTATGAAGTTTCTCATATTTAAGAGTTCTATTCATTTATGCAATAAAATTGCCTCTATAGCTCAGTGGTTGAGCGCGTTGGAGCTCAAGCCGGGGTCACGGGTTCAAATCACACCGAAGGAACAAAAAGTTTTTTTCTGTGTTCCTGGGTTATGGATGTGTATTAAATATGTGTATAATAATAGGTCTTTACATATGAAATTGCCGTTCTGCAGTACTAGCCATTTCAAATAAAAATAATTTTTGTTTGGCTAAGAACTCTAATTTCAAATTAATTTTATTTAAAAACATGGAATTCTTTTTCCAAAAGTAGTCATTTGTTTATTGATTAGTGTTACATTTTCATCGCATTTCAACCTTTTTCGTCATCATGGATACGTTAAAAATTCGAGTAATTATGGAATATGAGTACTGTCGTGGCAGCAACGCGGCACAAGCGGCACGCAACATCAACGACGTTTACGGAGCTAACACTACAAACCAACGCACCACCTGTTATTGGTTTGCTCGCTTCCGTTATGGAAATTTCGACCTGAAAAAAGAACCTCGCGGTCGTCCAAAGACTTTGGTCAACAATAACGAATTAAAGGCGATTGTGTAAGCTGATGATACACAATCTACGGCTGAATTAGCAGCAGCTTTCGACGTTAGCGTCAAAACAATATTGGTCCATTTGCGTCAAATTGGCAAGATAAAAAAGCTTGACAAATGGTGTTATATGCACGATCTTTAAAAGACTTTTAAAAAGAATCCTTTTATTAAAACAATAGAATACTAGTTTTACTTTACATAGAATTAGCTTATTGTCTATCTTAAATAATAAGGAGACACGATCCCTAGTAAGGAGTCAAGACTACTGTGTTATAGTGACTACTGTTTTATCACGACTACTGCTACGTTTCTAGGCGGACAGGGTGTATTTATTAAAAAGGTATGGTTACTTGTGAGGGTGTTGTAAGTACAGTGGTATCATATGTGTGCGCAACTAGATAACAAGGAATACTATGGGACATTGTATAAGTTTTTGGAATCCATTAAATATCTAATCAATGTCCCTTGTTATAAACGACGAGTTCCTTGTTATATTCTTGGAGGAATAGATAAGTAAATATAACTATTATTAATTATTATTTATCTTATGCAAGTTAAGGGAAGTATAATTTTTTACAATGCGTGCCCCACGAACTCAATGATCGCCGCAGATACGCGCCGAGACGTGCTTTGTACTGCTCAACAGACACACGAATGAAGGAATTTTGAACCGCATTGTTACCTGCGATGAAAAATGGATTCTGTTTCATAGCAACAATATGATCATCACTATATAAAGTATCCATGTTGTATAATATAATAATATAATATTTTATTATTTTAATAATATAAATATCTAAAATAATAGTAATAATAATACCTAATCTATATTATATAAATAAAATAACCAATTATAAATGCCTACACCCAGCAGTACCAATAAGACAACAAAGTTACAATAAATTTAGTGAGAACATAAAATCCAGAACATCATCAAGGACAAAATACATAATATCTAAGAATGAATGAAATTTACTTTCTTAATCTATAATAATCAATTTAGCTGATATTTTAGTTTTAACAGACCTCAAAATTTTATTATAATTATAAATTAAAATTACAGCAAGAATTACAGTCGTAGCTTATGAGACAACATAACACTGAACATTTTGTACTCCAGAGTAATAAAACAAAACCTAAAAAAAAAAACTAATGTAATCTGTCATCCGTCACAGTAAAGTGAAGTTTTATCCAACCCAACCATACCGTAACTGAAATTTAACGTGTTTGTAAATTAAAAAAATTGTAAGAGTACCAACAGGTCTGGAAAATAAATCAGTTCCACCAACAACAATTTTGCAAACAATTAAAGAATTATAATAATAATCATATTCAAGTATGAAAGTAAGTAGTCTACAAGTATACAAATTATGAATGATAGGTCATATGGTTTTATTACTTTCTAATGGGTTTTTTTTTGCCCTTGTTGTAGGTGAAACCTTAGCATGAGTGATCAGAGCAACAGGGACATCATCACTTGGGGACAATTCCTTTTGAGCTGGATCCGAAGTAGCATCCAAGTCCGCCATACAAGTTACACGGTTTACGGTGCCATTTATTCCGAGCACAAGTATAGTGCCATCTCGGGTCCAGCACTTAGTTAAACCAAAACGCTGACGAGCTGCCCAGAAACTTCTGTCTTCTTTTTGTCAGGAACTCAGATAAAGTGACACCAGACTCTTTTAGGTTACATTTAGCCCCCCAAACCTTATTACGAGTTGTAATATTATGGAATTTAATAAGTATGGATCTGGACTTAGCACCTTTAAGATGTCCCAATCTGTGACAATATTTGACTGCATCCATATATACTTCAGATATTTTTAACTTAAATAGATTAACCAAAACTTGAGACACATCCTTTTTATTTTCGGAAACACCATGAACCAGCAAACTCTTTCTCCTGGGTTTCATTTCCGAATGGTCATGGAGATCAGACAGTACTTCAATTTGTTTCTGAAGAGATTTAAGAGCACTAACCACAAAAGATTTGAAGGTATTGAACTCTGTAGTCAGCTTTGTTGTTGGACTTGAAGATTGCTGCGATGCTGCCTGAAGCTTCAGCTGGAATGCTGCCATTCTGGTGTTAAATAGCTCAGACATTTCAGTGATGGTCTGCTGATTCCATAGTGCATATGATAGTGTACTTGTGAGTTGCCGAGCTTGGAGAATAAATTTATCAATCCTGTACTGGATTTTAATATGAATTTATGACACTGGTAGGCACAGGTAACTAAACTAAGATATTTTGTATTAAAATATAGATTTAAAACTGATAATTATAATTTTAAAACGGGGCTTACGTAAAACACGTCTGTTAACTTTGCACACCCACCTTGACGAGGGTTGAGGTTGAGGGTTTGATGTTAATAAGAATACCATTTTGCAGTTTTAACATATTGGGACTAGATCGTAACTGTTTTATTGCAGGATTTAATTAGCAGAATCGACCTTGAGATTGACATGGTGTGAACATCATAATTTTTATTATTATTAAACATTTGTAATCACTTCAAGTAAAACTACGGATTTCACTCCTCCTGTGACCACAGCTGCAGTAAAGTAGCTTAACGTCAGAATAAACAATTACCTAACCAAGAGCATGTCAGGACATGTCTAAGGAGGATACCGCAACTTTCAATGCGCAATAGAGTTTCTTTTAATTACTTCAAAAGATATTGCTCAAAATAGTTTCCCTAAAGAGTTCTTAGCACAATCTATCAGCATGGAAACTTACAAGTTTCTATCTCCTATAGTTTAGAAATACCAACTTATAAACCACTTTGGAGGCCGATTATTCGAAAATAGTCGACTTTGTAAAAGAGTCATGTATGAAACCTTACTTTTATTTTAAAATACCTATTTAACAATATCCCACACGATGGAGTAGAATGAAAAATTTTTTTCATCTCCACTTCACATGACGTATGAAGAGATTGAAGAGCTGCTCCTAAAATATAAAATTATTATTATTTTATGATGCTAAAACCGAGATCATAACACAACCTATTACTAAAACTTATTTTAAACATTTATATATGCATAATTACAGTATTTACTAAAGGGGACAAACGGACAGACAGACGGACGGACGGACAGAGCGAAACTATAAGGGTTCCGTATGTATAACGGAACCCTAAACATAAAAATAAACCGCTATGAAATCAGTAAATGCAGATTTAAATGCATTGCGTAATATTCGCATAAACATAAGAAATTAATATTTATTATCATGATAATATAGCTTTTTCCTTAATGTGGTACCAGTGTGAAATATTAAATACCCCGATAAAAACAAAGGGAAAACGATGAAAGGTGAATTATTAATTAAAATCTCCGAAACATTCCAAAAGAACTCCTTATCCGTTTCATGTTAACAAAGAAGTATTCTCGAAAGTTGTGGAGAATTCGTGAAAATCGCGAAACACTTGATTGCGAATTTCAATAAAGAAATGCTCGGGATTCCAATACTTTCTCCATGAGTCTATCACGGATGCAAATATTTGTTGAAAACGAGACGAAGCAAGAAGATCGGAACACATTTGGTTACTTTCGTTACGAATGGTTCTGTTCAATTAGTTAACTAGTTACGAGTAGCTAAAAAAACCTAACCAAAAGCATGTCAGAACATATCTAAGGAGGGTTCCGTAACTGTCAACGCGAAAAGGTTTTCTTTGAATTACTTCAAAAGTTATTTTCCGATGTCACTCCAAATAGTTTGCCTAATGAGTTTTAGCGTCAGAATATCAGCATAGAAAATTACAAGTTTCTAACTTTTATAGTTTAGAAATGCCAAATGGCTGCAAATGCAAAAAAATAAAAATAATTATTTTATGGTGCCAGAATTGAGATTTATACTCATTATATAACTATACCAAATTTCATCCACTTATATTCATAATTACAGAAGCTAGAAGAGCAGACAGAGCAAAACTGTTCCTTGAGTATTCTATATACTGGGTATTTTTTCAGTCATAGTCCAAACTTTCAGGAATTAATAAACACTTGAATATAAGCAACTTTTACGATGGTATCAACTTTCCTAGATCTCTTTCCTAGAATCTTGAAAAGAATCGAAAGAAATCAGCTGTTTCCTACAAAAGGGCCTACGGCATAGATAGCATTTTGTAGGAAACAGCAGATTTTTTTTTCAAGTAGAAAAGTTGATCCCATAGTAAAAGTTGCTTATATTCAAGAGTATATTCACTCACATCTTAAAATGGTCGAACTAGTTTATCACTGGTTTTTTGTCTTATCAGCTATTTATGAAAGTACGTATTACGTTAAAATACAAATTCAGTCATAAAATCATAGCTAATTTGTCAGGCAACTATCACAAATTTTCAGGCAACATCACATGTTGCGTAAAATATTTTTTTCGTCAAGTCGATGTTAGACATCATGTTAATAAACAATCTAGAATCCATTTTCGTATATCTTCAAAAATAATGAAGATACAAACAATTTAAATTTACAATATGAAAAAGAGCGATATATCGGCATGTGACGTCACGAGATGCACCCGCTATACATTTGTCATTACAAAATGTATGGTGATAACAACATAATACAACTTGTGACGTAACAAACCGTTTTGCGAGAAAGAGATGGGCAATATTTTTTATTTTCTTATAATTTTTAATCGTGTCAATCTAAATACCTATTTTTTTTTAGATTTATGTATCTTTAATCGACAATTTTAAAATTTATTTCATAAAAATGTGATATTACACACCAGGCAACAATTTCACAATTTCAATTTCTCAATCAATTAAGGCACCTCACAAACATTTAACGTCAAATCAAGAGTGACAGTCGACAGTTGTTATCCCGTTACGTCACGGGCGACGCGTCATAAATCGTTTAGTACGACAAGCTGAACGACAGTCCTCCGATCGATTTTATAACCACTTGTTGTTGTTTTTTATATTACTTTTACATTAGGTACCCATTATGTTTAATATTTTTATCAAGCACATTATGCACATGTTAATGTACTTGGGGTGAATTTAGTGTCTAATAAGGCATTTTCTACAAATCAAATTTTGGTTCATACTGGGATAGAAATAAGTCAAGTGTAAATAAAAAAAGGAAAAACGAATACACTACACACATACAAACCTATTAACAATATGGCATTTCTGTAAAATGCCTTTTTGGGCGCCTAAAGACGCACGCAAAAGCTTTGCTTAGCTTTTTAGTGGAAAGGGATTATTGTGTGTGCGACCCTCAAATTCTGTACCCTTACATAACGTCGCTATAAGGACGAGGGTTAAGGACGAGGGTTAAAAATGTAGGGGCTGAACACGAAATAAACCGTTTAAATATTACAATAATTAATTATTAAATGTAATTCTTTTTTACCTTCTTTACTCCTTTTTAGAGTTCCGTTACACAACACGTTATTCATAGAGCATTTTACATTATGCGAAATCGATATCCGATATCGCGCTTGATAATGTGAGAGGTAGCTATATATTTATATATAGAGACATATACATAATATCTTTCTCATTACATGAAATATTGGCGCGATATCGGATATCTGGCCTAATCAATGTGAAAATGCTCTCATACCGACGATATAAGAGAGTTTTCTAATCCGATATTATCGGCTATCGTATCGCGTAATGTGAAAACGCTATTGTCAAAGAATATTACTGACGTAAAGAATCACCATTCCACCGATTTACACGAATGACAGCTAGCGGCTGTGTGTGCGTGGCTGGACGAATGAAACAGGCGGGGAGGAACTTTTTCCCAGCCTGGACTATGGCAGACGAGACTGGCCGCTGGTCGTTTCGTGCTTTGACATAATTGACAGTATAATTATTATTTATGAAAGATTTGACTGACGCGACGTTTAAAATTATTTTGGTGTCAACCTTATGCTTACATTTACATGGCTGATATTGGCCGTTGTTTGAGTTGTCATTTGTAGAGAGTGTCGCCCCTGTGCTATTGTGTCTTTGTTTCAGTGTGTTGCTTCTGACGTAGCACATCTACGCCTCGTGCTACGAGCGTAGTGGTGCTACGCCAAACACGTTGCACCACTTTCCCAAGTCATTATTATAATTTTCAAAAGCGACATTACCGCTGACACCCTCCGTGTACCACTTCTCAGAGATGGTGTGAATATTACACCAGACAGCAATTCCTTTTTCAATCTACATAAAGGAGCTTAAATTGTCGAGAAGCCCAATTGCCCCTGAGAATATCTACACTCATTATCAAAAGGGATTCCTTTAAAAATTCGTATGAACCTTGTACAAAATGTTATGTTGGTAAAGAAATTACATATTTAAATGACAGCCAAAGAAAATTATACCTTCCCTTATCGTAATACAGTCGACTTTACATTGCGTTGCAGGGTTTATATTAGAATTCTGGAAAACGTGTGATATTTAGATTGTGATATCTTGTTCGTAACAGATAATGGTGGGCGAGAGAGGTTTGTGGCGTCATTTCGTGCCGTATGCGAAATAACATATTTTTATTATCAGCCGGTGTGTGAATTCACCTCTTGACGATAAAATATTAATTATTGTTTGATCGTTCTTGTAAAAATTGTAATGATTGCTATGAAAAAAGGGGTATTAGAAGTCTGGTCTTTAAGCATATTATGTTGTATTGATTGGCAGTTATGGTTTATGTGTCTTAAAATTTCGGACCTGCCTTTGACCATTTTGAATCAGCTTATCCGTTCAAATTACATAAACGTGTGCTATAATTAAAGATTTTCTATAAAAACGCAATTCACTCGAACAAATTATAAGCGATTTGAGAAATGGGTCAACGCGGGGAATAGACAAAGCTATGACAAACGGCGCGCTGATGAGAGGACGGAATTACAGAGATAATAGATGGCGGACACTTGGCGGGAAAAATTACACCAAATGGCGCTTAATACAGTGAAGAGTGAGAAAAGCCTGATGTTGCTAGCGAGAATTATATTTTTTGGGTCCGTTTGTGATTGTATTAAGTTTGATGTTGTATTATAGAATTCTGTTAGCCATTTTTTTAGGGTTCCCCTAGTACTACAGGGAGCTATTATAGTTGTGCTCTGTCCGTCTTTCTGTCTGTCCGTCCGTCCGTCCCGCCTTGCCAACTTCGTAGCGTAATTTGGCTACAGATAGATAGAAAATTCTTTATTCCCAGACACAAAAAAATACAAAAAACAAATAACAATAAAGCTTTAATCTGTTATGCGTGTGCTTATCTACGAACATAATATTTATAGGCTCGTAATATATACAGTGGATGGGATTATAGAGATAGATAATATTATACACCGACTTTTTTCGTAGTTTTACTTGAGACGTCATTAGAAGAAGAAAACTATAAGAAACCGAAGTAAAGCTATTTAAAAACTATATTTTCACTCACGTTGATTCAGTCCTGGCAACCTTAACAACAGACTACGGCTATCTTGATTAAAGACTAAGCTCCCTATTTATGAATTATACCGCAAAGGCTTTATAGTTCGGCTCTAAAATTAAAACTCCAACGCTTTTAGATCTTGTCTTAGTTGACTCTGCCTTAGAACATTTATAAACGAGTCGGACACAATACCTAAGTATAATAATGCTGGTCTTATTTACGAAATGGTAGAAAGGAGTTGCAAAGCCAAGTATTACTTTTAATTTACTTCTAATTATATTTGAGCTAATTAGTCTAAACTTAATGGACTATTCGTCGGAAAGCAGGTCGCGTGCAGGCGCTTATTACCGCATTGCGATTCAACCGCGAATTGTTTCGCATTATACCTTATTACGTTCCATATCTCACTGGTTCCCATTCACTACGATTCACTACATTTTATGGCTTACTACGCTCCATCACTCACTATCTATAATCTGCTTTTCACTACTCATAATACCTTGTGTTACATATGAAAATAATCAAAACGTTGCCTATACTATAATAATTTTAACTCTCTCGTAAATAGTTAAAATTAACAGAGTGGTATTATAGGTTTGACGTGTCTGTGTCTGTCCGTAGCATCGTAGCACCCAAACGGATGAATAGATTTTGATCGAGTTTCTTTTTGTTGAAGGCTGACATGTTCTCAGCTATAATTCATCATCATCAGCTCGCTATGCGTGTAATAAAAAATAGCTTCGTAGGTTACTTAATTTTTTTATTTTATTTTCTTATCTCTCACTACGCGGGTTTTAAAAACCCAATAAAATGCATGTTTATATCCCCATCGGTTAAATATTACATTCAAAGTTTGTTAGTATGCACCAGTAATTTTTTAAAATTTTATTTCAGGAATCGGGCTAAAAATACGGATTTTTGGGCAACTTATTCAGACACACTAGACAATTGGGAATTCTACTCTCGCATTAATTTCGATTAGTCTCTACGAAACTGTTACAAAAAGTACATGACACTTTATTGTGCTTTAAGACTGTGCACACTGACTAACTTACTTCGATTTATCGCTCTAAAACCAACGTTTCCCTGATTACTACAATAAAGTACTTGCTAATTATAATTACTATAACGTTCTACCATTCTCTACACTCTATTAGTCGCTACAACTAAGCTCTTACTACTCGTTACAAAATATGATTACTATCTGCTACTTTTTTGCACATACTACATCATTATCACTCTACTAACTCCCACTACATTTCACTACTCACTATGTTTTACAACTTTCTCACCACACTCCCAGAGCTCTCACAAATAAACAGAATTATCTGCGTATTTTGGCAGAATGTAGACTTAAAAATAATATGTTTGTATAATAAAAGTATTATCTCATGGACCGCGACCTCTCGGGATACATTCATTTACATAAACACGGATATCGAAAATATTTTTCCGACGAATCTTTGCAAAACATACGCAAATATTATGTATAAATGAGTTTAGAAATAACGTTTTATGTTTTATATTATTATTATGTGAGATTATGTTGAAATATTTTATAGTTTTGAATTCATGTATTCTATTATAGGTACTTCTGGTCGCCTATTGGTGAAACTCGACCCCAATTGATTTCATTTTTAAGTTTGAACTACTTTATGTTTTTTTTTGTAAAAGGCTTTAACCTCTTAGATACGCAATAAAAAATAAATATTGTCTATGAAATGTGAAATACACAGATCGACAAATGTGTGACAAAATTGTGTCAAGTCAAACCAACACCTACTGTTTTTATACAAACGAGTGATACTGTGAGTTATAATTCTGAGGAAGTGTGTCTAATGTTATTTTTATTAATTTAATGTACTTTTAAGCATTATTATAACGAGCGAGCCTTACAGTAGTCGTATATGATGTGCAACATTTTATGACAATATTTAAAAAAAAACACAATATTTAATGTGATAAAAAACGGAAACTTTTCCAATAAGAAATGACAAAAATAAACCTCAAAATTTAAAAAGCTAAATACTAGATTATCTGAGAGCACGGCAGCGCTATCGCCAAGTATTAGGTCCTTACATATGAAATTGGCGTTTTGTCGTACTGACCACTTTGATCTCAAATATATCTTCTTTGTCAAATATATCTATCTTTTCTCGAAGCATTTCGGCTTTTTCGTGCCCCCATATTATCGTTTGGATATGTATAGGTGGAGGTTTGGAGGTAGGGAGCATAAGCATAATTCAAAGCATACTTTTAGCAGACTTAGAAATTTCAAATTTGCTGTCAGGCTAGTTCATTAGCTACATATACATATAAAGGGACAATATAGAAAAGTGAAAATTCTGAAAAAAAAGAATGATTTAGAATTTTTATCGAATTCACAGCAGCAAAATGTATGAATACACTGAGTAATATGAGTTCACTGATAACTTTGTAATCGTTATTTATATAACAAATCTCATAAATTGAGAAGTGGTAGGTTATTTTAGGTTACAGTAGATGCTTCGGACGAATGGGCCCACTCGACCGGATAATTAAGAAGGCCTCATAGAAAACCGATGGGAAATAGCACTTGCGTTGTGTCTCACTCCATGAGGAAGATACCGGTGTCCCAAAGCGGGACACATGTCCATGAGCGGCGGTAAACATTTTAATTATGGAATAGACCTGGACACGAGCAATCGGATCGCCCGTTAGTATGAAATTGTAATGAGTTCTTACTAATTAATTTGAAAACGAACAAACTGATCGCCTGGTGGCCAGAAATTGTTAAAATTTCTTACCATCAGAGGTTGGTGGTTTTTAAGATCGGGAACGCACTTGTAACTCTTCTGGTGTTGCAGATGAAATAGATCTGGAAACGAGCCAACGGATCGCCTGATGATATGAAGTTGTAGTAATTTCGTACCATAAGGTGATCCGTTTGCACACTTAGAAACACACACACACACACTTTAGTTTGCACACTTTAACTCCTCTAGTATTGCAGGTGGCAATACCAGAGGAGTTACAAATGCGTTCAGATTTTTTTTAAAATCACCAAACCCTACCCTGGTCACAGAAATTATAGGTCTACTCCCCCCGAGTAATTGATTCGAGAGCGCACTTGTGGTTCCTCTGGTGTTGCGGGTGACTACGCCCAGTCATTATTTTATTCATGGAATAGATCTAGAAATAAGCAAATGGACCGTCTGATAGTATGCAATTACTCCCGCATTGAGACATTCACAACACCGGAGAAATTACGTGCGTTCACGGTCCTTACAACCCCAAATTCCTTGGTCTTCGGGTAAACTACAAAAAGAAATGAGATCCTACAAAAACATTACCTAAATGAAAAAAGCCAAGTATTTCCTTTGCAATAATTAACGAGATGTCGTAGAGACCAAGTGAAATTCGAGATACTCCATTTAATAAGTTATAAAAAAAATATAGCCATATGTAAATTATAGAAAATAAATTTATTATATTAAATAGTCTAATTATAAAAATATAAAATTATAAATTATAAAAATATATATTAAAAATATATAAATACTTGGCTTTTTCATTTAGGTAATGTTTTTTGTTATTTATGTCTTTTATTTTTTATTTATTATATTAAATAGTAGACTATTTAATATAATAAATGATAAAAAAATTTTTTAATAAAATAAAGAGGAGTATGAAATTAAAGTCTACTTTAATTTCATACTCTTTTAATTTTCTCGATTCCTCATGGATCCCATAATCAGGTCACCACTTTGGAATCAAAAAGACCAATTAAGGATTATACCCTTTACAGCAAAAAAAGAATTTTGTAAATCGGTCCACAGGCGGTGGAGTAATCGTTTAACATACAAAAAAAGAAAAAAAAAACAGCTGAATGTATAACCGCCTCCTTTTTTGGAAGTCGGTCAATTAAATTTTAAACGGAGTAGAGTAACCAAAACGCATTAGTGAAAACCGCATTAAAATCGGTTAAGCCGTTGACTTTGTACACGCAAAAACGAACATCGCAGGAACCGTACATTTTTCCGCAATAAAAAGTAGTGTTAATCCAGAGTCTAAACTACTATACATATAATAAAAACGTAACTGGTCTCTGTCTGTACATAGAAAATATATAAGAAAAACTATTACAGACTTTATGACCGTCATAGAACCCAAACAATGATTTTTAGAATTTTTGTCTGTATGTCTGTGCGTTTGTACGCGCTGATCTCAAAATCTACTGAACGGATTTTGATTGAATTTGGTATGGTAGTAGTTTACAATATTACTATCATAACTCAAAGTTATTTCCTATTTTGTTTGCCGCATTAACAAATATTATAAAGCTTTTAACGTTACTTCTGTAACGTAAATAATAAAATAAATTAATTAAAAAACCAAATACGTAAAAAATAAAGAATTCAAGAAAGTTCAGTAAATCGAGACTTTTGTTATCGAATATTATTAAATAACTATACCTACCATTAATAGATACATTAAAAAAGAAAACATTCTATTAGAGTAAGAATAATAATAAGAATATTTTATTTGCAAAAATTAGGGAACATCATGGACTTAATAATCGGGATTCAGAACTTATTACTTATAAGGAAGCCGAGGAATTTTTTGTTCAGTTTTCTTTCATT